>VWYP01024154.1:11414-37554 GCA_013400435.1 Pycnonotus jocosus
ATACAAGCTAAGATTCCACTACAAACACAAATTTTAAATCCTTCTGACCTCAGTGATATTCTGGTCAAGAGTCATTATTCAGTTCACTCAGGATGATTTGTAAAAATGCCATCTTTGGAGATTCCTTCAGAAGCCACAGATTCTAATGCAAGGCTCTCACTGGTTTCAAAGAAAGAGTAACACAAGACTGGTGAAGCTACTCCATCCATCTTTTCTCTCATTCCAGCAAATTAGGAAAACTGTCCTAGTTTTTGAGTTGGAGGTAAACTGCATTCAACTCCATCACTTTTGTAGAATTTATAAGCAATTTAAAATGACAACCCGCTTGTGGATCACTAAGCAATAGATAGTCAGAGCTGAAAACTTTATTCTTTAAATTTGTTTTCATCTTTTAAAACCTTATCTCTACCTTGCCCATCAGTAAATATATGAAGTATTAAATTCATCTCTATGTTATGCATTATCATGTGTTACAGAGCTTCTAGTTTAGTTGTTATGGTACCAGAGATTTATTGCAAATCTTGGATTTCTGTGCTATGTCCTGAATTGGGACACAGGCAGTGAAAACATGAAAGCCTGGTTTCCCACGCTCTGCATTAGCTATTGTTATAAAAACAATAAGTTGGCAACACTAATATCTGGAATAAAATAAGTTGGAGTCTTTGAACACCTGCAGAGATATGAGGAGGAGATCTGTTGATTTTTTTTTAATTTTTTGTTGTTGTTGTTGAAAAGCCTCATGGAACCTTTCTAGTGCTGATTGTTATCCTAATCATGCAAATGGTCAGCACCAGGAGGCAACTTGCCTTTCTGTACATGTTGCATGTCAGTGTTCTGAAGTCAGAAAAAGGAAGATTGATAAATTCATATTTCAAAAAGATCATTTGCTTAGATATCTAGCAGGCATATATAGATAAGTAGTGCCATCAATTCTAATATGCCATATTATATGAGGTAGTTTAGAGCTTACTCATAACAGCTTACTGCTCCTGACTAGCAAATGTGAATGAGAATTCACTGTATACTCTTACTCATGCAATCGTTTTCCATACTGTCTTATCACATTGCTGTTAGCCTCTTTCCACTCAGCATTGCATAGCTTCCCATTATTCATTCCCAATTTCAAGTGATGTGTGCTGCAATTACGTAATGCTTTATCGTCATGGATCACCTGGGGCACAGACAAGCAGTGAAACCTTTCACAAGCATGCAAATTGTGAGTAAAGCTAACTGAGCACTTTCCACAGTGGTTTGTGGGTCTGATAAAAATGCAACACAATAGCAATTTGGGCTGCTTGGCAGCACATGATGCAGTTACTGTGAGTAAGGAAATATTCATTTTGCATGAGGAAGTTTTTTGTATCATGATAGATAGCTATAATGTATGATTCAAGAGCTAAGCTTATGAAATATGATATCTGATAGAGAAAAGGCCCCTCTCTCCTAGTGGAGTTATGAAGTATATTGTTGAGAGAAGCATTCAACATGGTGTCTGCTGATCCACAGCAGGCTCTTCTGCCATCTATAAAAAATACATCTGCCTGCAGCAAGGGAACCATGTGCAGCTCACTAAGATATAAACTTCTAACCAGAATGTTCAAAGCTCTGTTCAGCCACACAACTCCCCATTAATGTTAATCGGAAGTGTATGGTTTCCATATATCCCTTTGAAAATTATATCCCATGAAGTTCTTTGAAACAATATATTCCCACAAGCATTGACTCAGAGACCAGTACTTCTGAAGGAAAACTGCAATTGCCATAATTCTGAGTCAGTGCAACTTAAAAAATGTGGACATTTTCCCCTCAAAGATCCATGTGGTTCATGGCTTAGAGAAGAGTGATATTTTATGATTTTAACAGTACTGCTGATGAGATCTTTATTGTTTTAAAAAAGTATATAATAACCAAATTTTCAGCATAAGCTAATGATAAATCATATTGATGGAATAAGAATGAATTCTTTAAAGATATTTCATTGCTCAGAATAAATGCAATTTACTCCTTTTAATTATAACTGGATACCTTTTATTTTCTGCAGTCAGTGGTAGAGATGGTAATTTATTTGCATGGTGTGAATGTATGAAGCATGTTTATACACATACATGTTCTAAAAAAGATGTTTCTATATTATTATATTTAAATTGCTGTAAGTTCTATCTCCATTATAAAATAAAATAAATAATCCCTACCTATCTAGTGAGACACCAGCAATAATATTTTGTAGTTTAGGTAAATAAATCTTTCACTTTAACTATGACTGAGAAGTGGCTGAAAAAGTAAATTTCAAACTTCATATATTTGCTAGAACTGACTGAATGGATTTACACACAGATCAGGAAGGAGGCAACTTCACAGTCTTTGTCTGTATCAAACCTGGTTTGCACAATTCAGAATTGATGGTGCTTGCATGCTAAAGCATTGCTGTAATAGCTGAGTGTTCTATGAATATTTTGCTGTTCTCTGAGCATAGACAAATGCCACTCAGAGAAAGACATCCATACTAGACGAATGTGAAGAATAATGAATTCAGTACAATTGACTCAATTTCTCCAGTGCTGTGTGAAACATTAGTTAAGGCCAAAAGTAACATCTGTAACCTATCCCTTAACTGCCATGTCCTTGATGCATATTGCACCAGCTTGGGTTCAATGAAGTAAAATCTTATCTTCTCTCTGTGAAAAGCTTGGGAATGTAAATATCACTGCTTTTTTTAATAATGATATTTGTTCCACTCTCTCTCCACCACCTTAGGATACAAAGGCATGAAAATCCCATGAAATAAAGCTCTAAAAAAAAAAGAGCTTTGAATTTCCGATTTAAAACATTTTAGATCAAGGCTATTCTCACATGTCATCCTTACTGCAAACTATTTCAACAAGAGTAACCAGTTTTCTGGTTTTTCCCAGTTTTTCAGGTAGATTTTAGTGCAAAAACAATCAATAGAAAAGAGAGGGTTTTTTTATTAATGTAAGGAGGAAACGGGAAAAGCACTTGCCCATCACAGGAATCTTCAGCATGATGACATCATTTGCAGTTTTCTGTCAAAAATTAAATTCCCTATATGAATACAATGAAATGGCTCTGCTTTCCTTCTTTCAGACAAGCAAATAGCATGAGTACATCTGTTTTGTCTGATCGCTGGCAGCTCCTTAAACCCTATTGCACGGCCTTTATCCAAATGAAGTGAAATCTTTCATCTTAATAGGCAGACCCTTCATGACCTTGTTGCTTGCAACTTTTCCTGTTACTTTCATCTAGTCCTAATTTTAAAAAGATTGAAAGAAAATTGTCTAAGTTCAACACAAACAACAGGAAAAATCAGAAACTACAAGGATATCAAGAGCCCATACCATTATCTACAAAAGTGGGAAATGTTTTCAGTCTCCAAACTACAGACTGTTAACCTCCAAGCAGGGTCAGCAACCAAGAGGCTACTTGCGGGTTAATATAGAGCAGCTTGAAAGATGCTAAGACATTGAGTATCTCCTTGGGTTACTCATTTTCTGCCCTTTGAAGTGGGATTAGATGTGCAATGACAGAATAATGAGAGGACATCAGAGCACGGCAATGGTTGTGTTGCACAATTCAGTTCGTTGCTGTTGGACACGTGGCAAGGCAGCCTGTTGCAAATTGGCTGAATGTGATGGGAGGCCAATGTGATGCAACACAAGATGCTGAAGATATCAACAAGCATGTAGTTGAAACATTGTTAAGAAAGCATTTATCCTGCTCTGCCAGTACCACTGTTGCTTAATGCATGAATACTTGAATTTTCTCCAAAGCTTGATAAAATTTATAACTGGAAAAGGATACGTGTCTCCATGTGCAATCCTCTAATGGCAGATTTTATCTGCCCTATCTTCTGCTTAAAACAATGATACCGCATGCTGTCTCTGGTTTAAAAAGCTACTGTAGTTGTAGAACTAAATTTCAAGATTGTGCAGCAGGGAGAAATGAGAAAATCTCATTCAAGTGAGTAGAAATAATGTCTGCTTTCCCTAAAAACAGGTTGCCTTGAGTTTTTAGAAATCTTTCTTTTAGTGTAGACAAAATTTTCATCACTGCAACTACATAGACTTTTAGGGAATTGTTTTGGTTGTACACATAAATAAGTGAGATCAGAGTCACGGCCACTAATTATCCATTGAGCCATTGTTGTTTCAAAATAATATGCCCTTTGGGAATTGACCTAAAACAACAACAAAAAAATAATCTCTGTGTAAGACTTCCCTTAAGCTTGTACTCTGGACAAGAATACAGGAGTAGGGGATGAGAAGGGAAGGTGATCTTTCATATCTCTGTCCTTACTGCATTTTTTTTAGCAGCTGAAAAAATGACAAAAGAACTTGAGAAGCTAAAACAAGTATGAGCTCCCTCCAGGACACTCTTCTTAATTTTCATTTTACCTATGGCTCACTTTCATCTTAGCAGAGTATATATATATGTGTGTGTGTGTGCGTGTGTATGTGTATTCAGAGTGAATATTTGCAAATTCAATTGGAAAATATACTTCACTTGCCAATTTCCACTGTCACCTGAAAATGCGGGTTCTTCATATTTTGGACTTTTTTTTTTTACACTGAACTGATCTGTACAAAAGATAGAAGAAAAATCTGCAGAATATTTCAGTCAATATTCAAAAGATTAGAGTGTTATTGTGGAATTGTGATAGGGATAGAATTTCAAAAGGATAAAGCATAAAGATCTACAGAACTGAAACAGGTTTTTGCAGGAGTGTTTCTGAAAACAGAATTTAAAATAATGATCTATAGCTACTGGATGTTATAGATTCTTACAGGACTTTTTCCTAATGGGAATCATGCTCCAGGACAGAGTACAACATAAAAAGCAAATTGCATTCTCTCTTGTCATTGTCAGATTTTCAAAGTAGACCAATTGAATCAGCTCTCCTTTTTTCTGTCTGTGTGTAGCAACAAGGAAAAGGGAAAAAGGAAAACAACATGTTTTCACCCAGCACTCCACAGCCAAAATTGCTGACTCATTTGAGAGTAATAGCTGGTCACATCCTGAGCTGCAGTCAGACCAGCACTGCCTCTCCAGCTGGCCTTCACAAATCAGCAGTGGAGAGGGCAGAGCAGTCAAAATAACATAGCAGTCAACCAACCAGACTAAAGATTAATGCTAAAAAAGGAAGGGCAAACATCTAAAAATAGTGCTGGAGTAGTGGGAGAAACACATAGCTTCCTTAAAACTGCCAAAACTACCTAGTTTGTTGATCCAGAATAGTTTCTACAGTATCCCTGGCAGCTCAGTTGACAAACATGCTGTGGTTACACGAGCAACACATCTCAGCATAACCCAGGGTTGAACTGACCTGCCTGAGAGAAAACTGCTTCCACCACATGCTAGCAGGACAATCCCATGGGGGTCAGTAATCCCATGGGAGCAAACAGTGCTTGAGTGTGAACTCTGGGTTCATTTGGCAACAGTGGTAAAAAGGCGCAGTGAGGCCAGTGTTTGACCTGATGGACTAAAGTTCATTAACGTTAATCGGAGATTTTTCCTCTGATTTCACCCAGCTTCAGCCACCACCTCAGCATCAAATTTCCAGAGAATTATTTATTCAGGCCATGTTTTTTATTTTCATTGATTCAAATCTTATGTTTTCAAATAGATTATTCTACTATGTAAAGAGCATATGCGATTTATGTTAAATAGAGTTTGAAGGAATCTAGGTTCACTGCAAAAAGTGCTTCTTGAAGCAGAAATGAACATTTTACAAGCTGTCACATGTGTGCAAAATGATTTATATCCCTCAATAATATGTCCTTTGGAAGCACCATGTACATGGATATTTGTGACACTCAGAGAGTTTTTAAATTGATATACTTTGAACTGCTTACTCATTTTTCATCGTTAACAGGAATTATGTGGTTAACTCCCCCAGTACATACCACACTAAATAATCATCTACAATTCCCTCAGAGATGATAAAATATATTTTATTCTTGAATGAACAGAATTTAAGGTTTTCTTCAAAGAAACATTGCTTGTAGGAAAAAGAATATGATAAAAATGAATCTCAAAGAATATATTTATGCATAGTTTTTCCTTGAAATTTTGACCATTAAATTTGGATTGTTGCTGGCAAACTGAAATGACACTGAAGATTCTTTGCCAAAGGATCTGAAGTGGGGAATAAGAAAGCTGAGGGCTTTGCAGTCAGTATACCATCAGCCTTTTTTTATCTGCACCACATTGTCCACTGAAGGAGGGCACTGGTTTCATTTTGATTAAAAGCAGATGTTTAAGGCAGATGTTTGGAGATAAAAAGAATTGCACTCTTGTTTATGAAATACTTTCTTGCAAGGCACTCAGGGCTATGAAAACAGGTACAGAGCATTTTCAGGTTCAAATTTCAGATATTCCAGGTAATGGGGGGAAGAATTAGATCCTTTATCTGATACAATATTCCATATAGACAGAAGCAGTTTCCTGGGGGTTTAAGGGTGTTCATCCATTTTGTTGTGAGTATATTATCCCTCTGTTCAGTAGATGTTCAGAAAACAGCAGAAGTCTGCTCTGCATTAATACTCTACCCATTGTCCCCAGAGCCCCACGTGTCCACATGGTGATATGGGCAGGATGACAGACACCTGCTGCGGGGCTGGAGCAGGAGAAGGGATGGCTGCTGTGACCTGAGGCCATTTGTTATTGATGTCTTTTTGGTGTTTAAGGATGCGTACTGATTTTTTTAAGCAACTCCACCTCTATGCAAAAAAAAAATAAAGCTGGTTATTTCACAGTGGAGTGTACAAGAGAATGAAATCAATAAAGGAAGGGAAGCAAAACTTCAGTATTATGATCATGAGGACATTCTTCACCTAACTGTCCATATCCACCCCTTGGAGTCTCCCCCCACCCTAGCCATGGCCCTGGACCCCATTTCAGTCCCCCAGGGCCAACAGCCCCTGCCTCAGTGACGATGCAGCAGAGGCAGTCTCCAGCTTCCCACAGCCTTTCCCTGCTCTTCCATGGACCCTGTCATGCCCATCCTGGACTGCTCTCATCTCCCCAGCTGTCCTGCTCCTGGCTGGGTGGGTGGAAGCAGACCCTGGTGGCCAGGCTCTGTCCTGCCAGCCCTGGCACCCCCTGGTCCCTCCTGATGGCCCTGAGGGAGCTGATGGCACAGACAGGACAGTGACCATCAGTGCAGGACTACTGATGCCATCTCAGGCAGCAAAGTGACTGGGAGGCCACCGAGCAGTCTGGCCACTTCCATCCTACTGGGCTCTGGCAGACCTTGGAAGCAGGATTGGCACACATAAAGCATCCCTTGGGAAATGGTCCCTGGCCCTCTCTGCCTTCCAGACCTCCTCTGGTAGAGTTAGCCATGGCCTTCCAGCTGTCCCTGTCCTCCAGAGCCAAAGACAGGGCCTGCTTTTAAAAAAAGCCCGACATTTTAGGGCTGTAATATTTCAGACCTTGTGGGCTTTAAAAGTGTATGACAGTTGCATGCCTGGATAGATTCACTATTGGAAGAGCATTATGTTTGCTATAAACATGAACATTTGAAATGCTCCAAAGTCTTTGTAAGCAAACTCGTCTGGCACTACTCAACAATGCATGTGTTTTCTATTTGCAAATAAATTTCTGAGTGTCCCACAGGGGTTATGAAGGATTTAGAGGAACACATATATTTTTTCTACAATATTTTGTCTCATTTTAGCACAAAAAATGTATAATGCAAGTGATTTTAGTTCTTTCTATAGATATATTGTACCTTATAAAACCTTTTGTTCTTTTTGGAAGCAGTATAATCTGTTATGTGGTGTATTGAAAACACATGAAGAGGGTCTTCTGTGGACAAACTGAACCAGAAATACTTTTCATTACCCAGAATAGTTTATATATAAGGAAGAGAAGGAAACCTGTAGGCAAAAGGAAAGGACATAGAGAATTACATATTTTCAATATTTATCCAGCAACAGCGCAGAAACTCAGAAATTTGCCATAGGGTTATAGTGCTGTACAGGGTTGGACAGGCAGGATTCATTTTAAAATGGATTCCTGACCTTTCATCTTCACAGACTTTCTCACTGTCTGGGAGTCTGTAGATCTCTACAATGATCCTTCACTGTCCAAACCTGTCTCACTGGATAGTGATTTAGAGAAAATATACAGAATGTGGACCAAGGACTCCAGATTCATGACCACCCTCAGCAGGAGTAGCAGGAAAAGTAAGATGTTTCTGAATGAGACACAGACAAAAAGTTCGTAATACATTTAGAGTGAAAACCAGGGAAGAATGGAAATCCCTAAATCAATGAATGGCAGGATAGACAAAAAGAAGACCAAAGACATTGTGAATAGAAACTGGTCCCAAAAACTGCTGTGGATAGAGATCACTAGAAGGACTCTTCAAGAAATGTGTTGGTGAACTGTCCTAAATGAGAAACAGGTGGGTCAAGTCCAAATACAAACAGAGAGAGGTACACTTATATGTAGGATAGAAAGAAAATATTTGATGATAACAGAAAAGAAGGTGCAAAGACCTATATGTCTTGAGTTGACAGCTTCTTGGAGGAGTTGTATAAGTAGAAAAGAAAGTGATACAAACATTGTATAAGAAATCATTTAGGAATTTATATGGGCAGAGTTTGTATTATTCAATTTGCATGTTATCCTATGGTTGTGTTCATTATTACCATTTAATTATTAATTATTATGTTAATTGTTATAATTTCTACTCCAAAATTTCTACTCCTTCTTACCCTCTACTCCCAAAACACAGAAGTCACCAGAGTGAACTAATCTGTTCACTGTGCTTCTCAAGCTGTTTTCCTATCTTTGTATTTGATTTATTGACTTGCACACAGGTGCTAGACCTTGAAGTTCTCATAAAACTGATCTCTGTAGGTAGTGGGCAAAAAGCAACAGGCACAAAAACTTACAGGCAATAAACCTGATCTAGTTTGTGCCTTTCTTTTATTGAATTTCCAACCGGTTTAATCCTAAAAGCAATTTAGTCAGATGTGCAACATGTGTACTCAAAGGTTTCCTACAGTGATACGCTGATAAGGCATTCAACCCAAAATTTCACCATACAAATATTCGACTTAGGGACACACAGTACACGGGAACATGACTGCAATTCAGCTCAGATATAATGAGGGAGGGAAGAAAATTTGGGAGAAATTGATGACAGAGATAGCACGAATAGCCTCAGCCTCTCTAGTGAGAGAGCTAAGCCTTCCATAGCTGAGACTGTTAACAACTTGGTGTAGTACCCACTTTGAGCCTGATAACAATCCATGCTCAAAGCTCAACCAGGATTTATCAATATTGGCAAGCTGACTTTTCTTCTTAGGTACAGAGATTGCCACTCATATCTGAAACCTCGTCTCTAAAATTAGATTATTGCAGCATGTCTGTTATGAGGCTACCCAGTGAAACTCTCTGGGTATTTACATGGAAAGGAATAACTTGCTCCTGTTAAAAGGGGTGGCATCTTGCTAGCAGATGTTTTGAAAATGACATCTAGGCAGACTTTTTCCAGCCAAATTATGTGTGTTTTGCTAGATACTTTTGACTGATATCACTCTTACAATTAATTTTTGTGATGGTAATTAATAATAAGGATACAGAAATACAATTGAAGTGACATTTCTATGGTAGCTTTTCTATGGAGCCAAATTTCCTTCAACTTTATAACTCACAGAAATCTGATGTGCTTTAATTAGAAAAAAAAATTAAAAATAGGAATTAGGGATCACAGATTTTACTTTTTGTTTTAAGGTAAGCAAACAGGTAAGGCAGCCAAATATTTACAGATGGAAGAAAACACCTTTTGAAGACATTCTATCAGGAGCTCAAATTGAGCGTGTAATGCATGTCAAAACGGAATAGCATACTTTAAAGGAAGAGCAAAAAAATTTAGTAAACAGCAGAGACAGAGTGAATACAAAAATAATTCTTCTTCAAAAAGCTAACTTATTAAAATGAAAAGGAAAACAGAAAATATAAACTCTGAAGAATTAAATGTAAAACAATTATAGTATAGACTAAACCAGATTTTTAGAATTGATGTATTGTAAGCATAAAATTATTAATGAAGCAAAATAGAAAGCAAATATAGCAGAAATTAGAGGCTTGACAGAGTCTTGTGGATTAATAGGTAGTCAAAATATGAAAGGTCCACTCAGATTGTAAGAGCAGAGCTAGATTAATTCCTTACATTCCTGCTGATATGAGGAACCTGAGGAAGGTCCATTCTGGAATTGTTATTTTTGTGGGATGAGTCAGAGGAGTCATCTTGAGCAGTAGCAGCTTAGAAAAATGTTCCTTAAATGAAGAGTGATGAGCCTCAAGGCCAGGATAATAGCCATCCAAGATCTTTGAAGGGGCTGAAATACATCATTCTCAAGCTATATCTTCTATCAGTTCAATCACCACCTGTATAAAACAGAAAATTGTTTCTTCTTAAACAGGGTCTCATATAGATCATAGCCCAGTAACCCCTATTTCTGTACTCATAAATTGGAAAAAATCTGTCATCAAGGTAGACATAGCATGCATGTAGCTGAATTAACACCCCATAAAAGAGCCAACATATTACTTGCAATTTTTTGCCTCAAAAGCTGTTTGTGGTCATTCCATCATGTTAATACAGCTGACATAGGTTTCCAGAAGGTTCTCAGGTGGTTTCAGACCACAAACCCTTAGACAAATTAGGCTATCACAGGTTAAAAAAAGAGTAAGTCCTCCTATGAGTTTAAAAGACAAGAAGATATAGAAAGCTACTTAAAAGATGGAAAGCAAAGAACAGGGAATGAGCAGACATTTTCCTAACAGAGAGGTAAAACTGGAAGCTAAAAATGGAGATAAAATTCAATAAATGTAAGCAATGTAAAGGGAGGGATTTGAGGGCAATCTTTGAATTATGAGTTGCTTAAGAGAAGATGAGGAGGTAATAATTGAAGTTCAAAAATGACTAAAAATTGTGTAGTTACTTTTTGCCCATGAAGGCTTAGTTTACAAAAGAAATGCTGTTACGAACTCAGGAAGTGTCAGTACCACAGATTTCTAAAAGCTGGGAAGACATAGTGGGAGAAGGACCATGCAATGTTTCTTCTGCCTCTCGTACACTTTTACCAGCATTTAGCACTAATTTTTGTCACAGACACAGTACCAGACTCATTACACCCAGCCTTAAAGAAAATATGGGTTTATGTACCCCAGGGGAACAGCATTCTCTATTTCCAGTTTCAGAAACATTAATTTTAAAAACAGACATTAACTTTTGGTCTTTCTTAGGCTTTATACAGTAAATAATGTTCAAATATTTATTTTCACTTCCTTATAGTTTCCTCACATCTTCTTCAATAATAAAAATAATTTTTAAATTTTCTAAGCCTACCTTTTCTTTCAGCTAACATAGTTAGGAGGGTTTTTTTGACATTTCTGCAGCAACAGTTAAAACTATTTAAAAGTCACAGAATTGACAGGAGGGATTTGCGATGTGAGCAGAAGGTGTAAATTTAATGAGCTAGCAAGTATGAAGTAGGCTTAATGAGAGAATCTCACAGAATATCATATTTTATGGCCATGGCTTTGTTCTTTGGAGGTAAATGTAAGTAAAATAAAAGCAAGTAGAGTTGAGAACTCTGGTCCTGAACTCAACCTGCTGTTGTTTAGCATAGGACAATAGTGATGGCTCAGTTAAAATAACAGCTGTCACTCTGTAGTCTGACTTTTTGTAATGCAAGTCTGCTGGAAAAGTCTGTAAGAATGGCATTACATGGTCTTTGTACCCTCTAATCATAAGGTATTACAGTAAAAAAAGCAGCCTGATCTAAAATACAGCATCTAGAAAATGGTCCAGGACAGCAGCTCCCTCATCTGAAATTGCAAGTACTTAACTTACCAAGACTATTCTCATACCATCAGTACAATTGTAAACTAAAATGTGAGGAAGGTCTGGTAAAAAGTTGGCCCAGGACAAAAAAACCAAGAGGAATTAAAATGTGGGAAATATTTTTGTGAAATACAGATACTCAGGGAATTGTGAGAACAAGCATTAGGTTTTCCTCAAATGTCATCTGTGAAATACTGACATTTATCCAGAGCTGTGCACATGTAAGATAATTTCTGGTGCACATTTTAAGGCAAGATTTCTCTGGAAGTAAAAAGCATTTGAATGGCAGGATTACAAAATGTGATCTGCATGTTTTTGCATTTCATAACTGCAAGGAGTTACAAGGAGAATAGTTTCACCTGGCATGATGAAAGTTCTTTATTTTATAATTTCTAAAGCATGATCTTGTAAATTGAGGATTAAAGCTGTGAGCAAGTGATCCGTGCTTTAATTCATCACTTTTAAGTTCCTGTGGGGTAAGTTAGGTCAGGTTCCTGTGGATAGGTTTGTTATTTAACACTCCACCTAGCATCCTCTATGAGGCTTTGTGAAGCCACAGACCTGAGATCATACTGTCTGTGGGATTTGCCTTGTTCACAGTGGAAGCAAGCACCATCCTCATGACAGCAATTTTGGCTTGTCTAATGCATTTGTTAATTACATTTCCTCTTGATCATTGAGTGGGAAGAATCTGCATGTTTGTGTGTTTTATTACTTGGTCTGGACTATCAGCACATTCTTGGTGAATTAAGCCTTTGGCTATAACAGATAGAAAAGGCTAAAGAAAGCGTGAGTTATGAAAAATAAACAAGTTAATTTCTTTGCAGCTTCATGTAGACTGTGAGTTTGGAGGCAGTGGACACTGTCCTACATTCTCCCCTAAATGACCACAGCTTCTTTCACATCCACATATGAGATTGGTGCCATGGGCCTCCAGGTCTTATGAATGTTTGCTTGGGTCTGAGCTTGTTTTTCTTGACTAGTGCTGCCATTTCGCACACAGATTTTGGTCTGAGATAAGATGACATTTTCTAAAGATTATACAGATAGGACATTCTTCATTAAGGTTTTGTTTTCTGAGAGAAGAAATGGCACGTTTTTTTTCCTAATAGCAGATTTTGCTAGTTAATAATAACAGCTAACAACCTCTATTTGATGTCCTTCAAGATGATTCCAGAGTTGCTGCTGCTAAGCTTTTTGATTTTTCCTGACCCCTGTTTGAGTTTTCATATTTATTTTGTCCAGCCTCATTCCCACAACAGCAATAAACTGTTTGAAGGAAAAAAGGTCATCAATTGCATAAAGAAGACCATTCAACCTGAGGAGGAAGTGATGTATCCTAGGATAGATGAATTTTATATTACTTTGGGCAATGCAAATCTCACTCTCTTTTTGCATAAAAAGGACTTTAATGAGGAACTATATAGGATAAGTTTGTTATTTGTGGGTAAACTTATTTTTACAATTTAAGCCTACATTACATTTCTACAACAATGGAACATAAAAACTCAGGAACCAAGAGAGCAGATGAGATCAGTGATCCTTCCATTTGAGTCTTGAGCTGAGAACAACCGCTTTAGAAATCTAGTATGTAGTAAAGGTTGAGATGTATCGATAGATAGATATAGATATAGATTATATAGATATAGATAAATATATTTATAGCAAAGGAGTGTAAGTAGAAATCTTGCTTTCCAGATTGACTGACAGGGTTTCCCACTCGACCTGCCTCTTCCAGAAATGATTTAGAATAATAATTAAAAAAACACCACCTTCCAAGAAACTCATTGCTACTCTTTTAAATGGGACTGATTAGATGCTTATGTCTGAAAAACATGTAGCAAAATACCTCTAGCAGTTCATCAAAAGCCACAGTACTCTGTCATTTGGAGAAATTCAGGTGACAGAATGCATGGGGTTTTTTTGTTTTTTTTTTTAAGCCTTATATTATTTAACACAGGTCAGGCACATGATCTTATGGGAGGGAGACCTGTATATTTTTGGAACAGATTCTGGAGATTAGGTAGGACATGTTTGATGACTAGAAGGTCACTTGTAACCTATGTTTAGGTAGCTGTGCATCTCTTTGCCTGTCAGAGGTGCATTTTGGTTTGATGAATTAGTATCTCTGTTCTTATACTAAATTTGATCTGGGGCAAGAAGTAGTGACATCAGACCTCATTTTGGTACAAATCAGCTCCTGTTGTAAACTAAGCATATGTTTGGCACTGCAAGGGCATTCAGTACCACCTCCGGCAGAGCACCTAAACACTTGCTTTGTCATAAATACAGAAAGTCACAAACCTTTAAGTCTCAGGACTACAGACTGATAATTAAGGCTGGCTTTAAGCATCTGATTAAATGCTCTGCTGAATTATTAGCAATGCCCTTTATTTCCCACATTCAATTATCTATCAGTATAAAATCAATATTTTTAGAATGATAAAAGGCATATCCATCCTACATTTCAATTTTCTACATGAGTCTTCAGAAATTATAGCTTAGTTACAAGAAAACACTCTAAGAGAAGATTATAGCCAATGGAAATTTTAATGCTGAGAGCATTAAACATTTGTGTTCTCAACGATGAAACACTGAGACTCAGCAGTTATGCCTTGATCTTGAGTTTTGAGGTCAACCTTGGTCATGAATAATCTTTTGGTGGTCCTCAGATCAAATCAAGGTCAGCTTAACATTCCTGTCCAACTGATCACCAAAACAAAAGTTTTAGAGGGAAGGGTGTAAATCCACAAAGAATGAAACCAAGGAAAATGTTTGCAGTAACCTTTGCAGGAGTGAAACTGCCCAGCCCTGGGAACAGTTCTGCATGTTCTGCTCTTTTCACAGCAAGTCAGCAGAAAAATAAACAGTTTTTAATAGTAAGGCATTGATTTTCATATATTTATTGTATAGAGTTGTAGATTGGCATGCTTTTAAAATTTCAACCTCTTTTGTTTGAAAGTAGGCTAAATTAATAATTCTGAACTAAAGCAAAGCCTTTGATTGTTTTAATTGAGTTTATCTTTGAGACTAGTCCATCTTACCATTTTCTCATTGTAAAGATCAAACAAACATATACTTGAGTCTCCACTAAAGAACAAACAAGGAGGAGTTTTGGAAGGTGTGAAAACTGAGTGGCTGATGGACTCCACTGGGCAAAGAGACAGGTCTTTCTGCGAGGGCTGTTTATCGTTTGGCTGTGGATTAAACAGATACCCCAGGAAGTGTTTTTGCAATTAAGTTCATGTTACTCCATCTTATTTATATTTCAGAATAATAGCTGTGTGCATTTGAATTCAAGGAAATTAATATGTTCTGACCTTACTGTCTTGAGAATGAAGCCACTTTCAGCAGGTATATAATAAAACAAAGCAATGTTCTTTTTTCCACCTTTATTTAAATAACCTTGTCAGGAAAATCAGATCAAATAACCTATCTATGAATGTTTAACAGTTAAAGAAAAACTAAATTAAGAGTACCTCTGCATGCAGCTGAGAATTGAAGAGCAAAATGTTAATTTTAAATTAATGTTAATTTTAAAGCCATGGAGTCAACCTACATATGTAGCAATTTATATTGCAATTTATATTGCTACATATTTATTTATTGCATATTTATATGACTTAATTCTATCCACATCTATACAATGGAGGAACAACCTACAACACATGTAGATACACAACCCGTGGTTTTATTTTTATATATTTAAACATGCAGGCACAGGACTGCATATAAATTCTCCATTTGCCAAAGTCCAAAATACAGAGCAAGGGAAACTTTGGTGTTTAAATGCATACATCAATAATCATTCTGTATGTCATAAGATATCCAAACACTTCATTACTTAAAATATAAATATCTCCAGTGGCTGGAAAAGCATTTATTCTTACTGAGTTTAATCCCTACAATTTCAAAAATCAGGCAATTGCAAAGTAATTTGAGTACCTCACAAAACATTTAAAACATATATTGGCACTATGTTTTCACTCTGGAATAAAGGCACTGAAATTGGCATTTCCAAAATTTATGCCACAAAAATGCATCTCTCTTCATCTACAGAATTATGTCAAATATCAGTCTCAGGAATAACATTTGTGGGCAGAATTAACTCAAGTACAATAAGAATGAGAGGGTCAAACAACAGTCCTAGCTTTATATTGAGAAAAACAGACAAAATATGCAGTTGAATGAGTTTGAGGATCATGGATGTAGTATGAAATACATGGGATATAAACTTATCCATTCTTACAGATACTTTGAAGAAGAAATTATTTCCTGCATATTAGATTTCTTTACAAAATTTATGATACACTTCTTAAATTTCATCTTAGGTCCCAAGTCTCATCCTTTAAATTTTTTTTTTTTTTCCACTTATCTGTGACCTGATATCCTGGTAGGACCAGATGTTACCCTCAATACACTGGGTAGCAGGAAATGTTCTGTTCCTGAAAGTAAAATTCTGTCTACAGTTCTGCAAAGGATTATATTTTGCATTCATCAAATATTTTTGCATGATGACAAAGGCTTGTCCATGGACAGAAAATTGTTAGATGAGAGCCCGAATTCTTAGTTCTTGACATTAGGATTTCACAGTGACTTTGAGATGTGTTCAAGGTCATTAGCACAGTTTGTGTTTGTCAGTAGTAGTTGTTTTCTCTAATTATTCTTCATTGGCTCTGCAAAACTTAAAGGAAACACATCTAGATTTTATTTAGAGTCTGATGATGTTATGAATATTATTTCTGAAAATTTAACATTGCCAATGGCAAGCTGGTAATTTTATTTATTAATTTGTACATATCAAAATATTATTATCTATTCTTGGTTTTGAATACTTAGAGCTCTCTCCTCTCTATTTGCCTTTGTTAGGGTCTTGGCAAGAAAAGCACTCCCAAACCCCCAGACCTTTTTGGACTTTTTAAACTCTCACTTGCCAGTTAAATTATTCTAACTTAAACTTTGAAGTATATTTTATTTTTTTTTTTAATGACACGCTGAGACATTATGTTTACCTTAAACACAGCTGGAAAATTCTTTTCTTTCTACCTTGTTTAACCCTAGCTAACTGGCACTGTGGAATATGTCTGCCCCATAAATAAATGTTTATTGAAATCAGATTATACCCAGTAAGACTTTTAACCAAAGCAAAAACCAAACTACATAAAATGATATGGTATATTTTACTGGTAAAAACTTTACCTGCATTCTGTTTAAAAAATGTTGGTTAAGATTTTCCCACTGGGAAGCTCAAAAGTGATGAGATCAAAGCTACAAATCTAACAGAAAACAGAATCCAACATAAGAGCCCCCAAAGACTAATTAAAACTTCCATGCATTTTTAGAGTGAGCAGGGACATGACCTAAATGATGCTAAACCCTGAAGGATTTTTTTCTGTGACATGAACACTGGGTAGATCACATGCTTAAGTCCAAACTCTATAGATCTCATGTAATTTTCCAGGCACCAGTTCTCAACTATGTGTCCAAATAATTAGGATAAGCTATCAGATATCTGAAATGGATTGTACCACCCTTACCATTGTGAAAACATAACAGGAGTTTAAATTATTGTGTGTGTTTCTGGTGCTTCATATTTCCTATACGCTTAAATAAAGAAAGCACTTTGAAATCTTTTTTTCATTATTGTTTTGAGTCTAAAATTTGACACCCATTAAGTTTTCACAGCAAGAACACACAAACAAAACCACAAATAACTGTATCACCATAGAAATTTCCCCCCTCCAAAGCCCAATTTAAGGCTTAGAATTTGCTCTGAAATTCACAAACTACAATTTGTATTGGCTTTTCCTGAAACTGCATGTATATCTGTAAGGGCAGAAATGTATTGTTGTTTCAACATTGAAAACAGGCAAAGATGATCTGGAAAAACATAAATTGGGCCTAAGAGAGACTTAATAGATTTTTTTGATCCATGACTGATGCACTAAAAGTATATAATTATGTTAGAGTCCCTATTTTCAAGTGGCAGGCCAGGTGGACTTCTGGAGCCTGGTAAATCTTCCAGCATTCCAAATTTTTGTATGTTACCATCATACATTATGTAAGTTCATATATTGTGTGTGCATATGGGGACTGGAATTTATCCTGAAGGCAGTCTAAAGACAAAGAATTGGCTTCTAACTTCTCAGAGGTGTTGCTTTGTAAATGGTTTCTCACCATAAGATTTTTGGGGATATGAGAAAATCATGGTTTTAGGCAAAAAGCTTTTATTCACCTTATCAGGAAAAGCTGGGTGTAGTGGTCACGGTTTATTTTTGGGGTGCTTTAAGAGGATATTTTTTCGCTGAAAGGTATTTCTGTTAAATAGATGTGAGATATAAATAAGCTCTGTGCTTCGAGAGACCAGCAATTGTTTTGCAGAGGGCAGAAAAATGGCTCTTGCCAGTTGTGCACTTGGACATTTGCAGGAGGAGCCTAAGAACATGCAGGACATAAAGTGAAGTGGGCAGAAGAACACAGTGTGCTTCTTTTAACCAATTTTTTTGCTACTGAGTTTGGGCAATTTCTAAGGGAATAAAATCTAAAGAGATGGAAGATATATGCAGGGCTTGCTGAGGAATCAGAGGACTGGCAAAGCTGCTAACATGCAAAGGCAGTAATGTGAACTCTGCTGTCTTTCATTCCTTGCTCTCATGTTATTAAATTCTTGAATTATATTTTCATTAAGGGTATGTATATGTCATAAAGAACTGAATCTTAAGCAAATACAGCATTGGGCTAAACTAAAATCAACAGTTTCCAGAAATATCCCGTGGAAAGTACAATACTCTGCAAAGTAAAATCTTTAGTCAAGGACACGGGAGAAGAGATTTTTCTTGGAGGTCTTCTTTGAAGAATTAGGATACTGTTGAGAATGTGAGCTCTAAGTCATATGATCCCTCTCAAGCCATAATCTGGTAGTGAAAATCTCAGGACCACATGATAGGATTTAGCACAGAGAAAATCTCAAATCTTTTGAAAATCCTTTAATAAGTTCCTAGAGACTTGTCAGTATCATTAAGAGGGTTTGAACTTTTAAGAAAGTTTAATTATAAGAGACTAAGGATGGTGTCACACTTGGAATCTGCACATAATTAATTAGCCAAGACCTCTGAAAGAAAGAGCGGACATTTAATGTTACATTTTATTTTTTATTTAGCTGCTTTGTTTTAGAAAAAACAGCGTTAGAAAGATCCTGGGGGACAAATAATCAGTTAATTATGACTATATTATGACTATTGTCCTCTATTGCTTATAGAGTAAAAGAAAGGATGATGAATGAAGCCTGCAGAATTAGGTAATAGCAGAAAGACAATTAAATGAAGGACTCTGCAGTCAGAGAGGAATTGTAAAAGTTCAGGAAAGTGGGACTGAAAAGAATTCATGATTAATAGCTGGAATTCTGTCAGTTGAACTGGAGAGAGGCATAACATTTTTGGCAAAATATCTTATCAAGGTGTATATATTTTTCTGTAGAATATAAGGCATAGAAGATCTAATACACAGCTGTTAAGTTGTTCACTAAGATACAGCAAACAGCAGTCAAGGTTTTTGTTGTGGTGGAGTTGGAGCAGGGCTTTGACTCTCAGTAAAGCACATATTGAAGGTTACTGGGTAGCTGTGAGGAGTGGGCTCTCTCATTATCCCCTTGCTGTGGCTGTTCTGCTTTTCAGACTGGAACGGGGTCTTTCACATCCTTATAAGGACTAGCACCTGTTGCTGTGGCTTTTGAACTTTGGTTAAGTAAATATCTACTGGATAGTGCATGACTGACCAAGGAACTCTGACATGTTAACAACATTTGTTCATTCCCTCCAGTGATGAGTGATTGGGGGAAATCAGAGAGACATTAAATCTTGTGTTTGTCCTGAGACAGTAGGTGAAAATGTTGTTAACTCTTGAGCATTTTCATGGAACAAGTAAATGACCTCTTTGCTTAAGCCCATTGAATCTTATGGCTTGATCTTTACATTCAAAAAGCTGAATTGCATGAGCAGATGAGTCAATTAAAAACAGGATGCAAAAAAATTGTTCTGTAAAGAAATACTTTGGCATTTGCCAGATGCTTAAGCAAATAAGACATCTGTGAACATAATAACTAACATGTACACTCAAAATTTCAATGAAATCTCTTCTTAAACCTGCTTTTAAGAAACATCAGAAGGTTGAAAAAAGTTTCACAAGTATTTCTTAAAATTCACTTGAAATAACCAAGCCTGTGAAATGAATCTGGCAGTGTCACAAGTTTGGACTTCTCTGTATGGAATCACTGCTTGGATAAACAGCAAAAGGTAAGCCATTAACTCATTTAACAATAGTAACTTGCATAACCTAATAACCATCAGACTTTTTTAACCTTGAAGACAAACCTAGTTGGCTAGACAACACTTTTTTTTTTTTTTNTTGCTTTGCCCAAATCCAAACCTTTCTGCCAGCCTAAAGAAAATTTCCCTTCCTTTTTTCAATAAGGCAGGACCAAGTATGAGGGCCATGACATAGACATCATTAAAACCAAGTTTTAGATCTGACAGGGAGCTCGTCTATTGTCACTAGTAGCACACATTGGGGAAGGTGGGCTAGTGAAATATCTCATCTTCTCCCAGAAGTGCGTGGGCTCAGCTGCTGAATGTGTTTGGTCACATTTGGACATATGTTTAGTGCAGAAGATGATTTGGTAGTACATACCACTCCCCAAACAACAGGAACTGGAAATGAAGCTGTAAGAAGATAATTCCCAAAGCAGTTCTTCATTTGTGATTGCACAGAAGAGGTATTACCATCTTCCTTACATTTTTGCCTCTTCCACTCTTTTTAACCTTCCTGTCAAGATGCAGCAAAGCATCATATTGATGGCACAGAGTTAAAGAGCAGCATCATCCAATGCATTAGAGCAGATAAATGTTTTATTTGAGAAGTATTATTGCTGGAGATTTCCAGATATGTTTGGTCCTTCAGAACTGCATTGAGGAAGAACTTGTGCTACAATTAATTAGTATTGTAAGCTTCAGTTGTTGAAACACAGATTCACCTTCCTTGTTTCTATTTGGGTTTACTGACCACAAGTGAAGAAGTCTTTTTGTCACAGGGAACATTATGTTCTGTTATCACCATACATCTCAACAATTTTTACATTAGGTATCTGTCTGCTATGGAAAGCTCAGCAGATGTCAGATATGCTGCAAGGTGTTCTTGTGCTGCTGTCAGTTTGATTAATCTTTCACAAGTGTCTACGAGATCCCAGCAGGCCAAAGTCTCAGTGAATGAAAATCAGGACAGAATTAGTCTTTATTTTAGCTGAAGTATTGTTCAGAAAATATTATGTTCCTTCCTTTTATCTCTCCATAGTGTAGTAAGCCCTATGAACAGCAAAGCTGGTTCTAGAGACAGTCTTTTATTTTCTTTATACCATTACACCTTTTAACATTTCACAACTTATGAAACAGTTACAGTAGCTAACACTGTTTTGCTCAGGTGCTCAAGTTTTGCAAACCTTTTTCATCTTCACATCTGCTCTTTTGCTAGCCTTCTTAGCCACCAGATAACATCTGCTAAATAAAGTATCTCTCAATGAGATTGAAAGGAAAATTCTTCATAATGTACCAAGCATTCCTGGAAAGAGGATGTTATTGCCTAAAGTGCACACAGTGCTTGGATGACTGAGGTTTTTCATTCCTCCCTTTAAAGTAAATATTCAAAAGGGTCTGGTCATGTTTCCATTTCTCTTTCTGCCCAGTAGGAGTGTAAGAAAGCAATATTTCTGTGTGGGGTGCTTGTCTTAAGCCAAATGTTCAAGTTGGCTCAAATAGAGATTGTGTAACACAAGCCAGAGGGATGCTGCAAGTTAAATATATCTGGCTGGATATGGAGTGATCTGCACACAGATATGAACTTACCTCTATCATTTCACTTATACACTTGTTCCAAAGGGGACCAGAATGCAACTTATGTCTTAAGGCAAAGACATAATAGCAACTTTGTTAGGAGCATTTGAGATTTTGACAAAATATGAAGTATCAAGCCTGGGTTGTCCCAGCAGAGGTTCATCCTGGTACAGCTTCACAGGATGGCTCAAACCCCAACTCCCTGCAGTTCATCCCCTCTTCTCCACCTCTATGGATTTAGTGCTAGCTTGTTATACAAGAGCTTTCTGTTTTGCTGTAACATCGAATACCAACATGCAGAATCTTGCTTTTATTAAAAAAGTGCTTTTATTTCTATGTTTCTGTTCAAAACAAGTTTTTTGGCATGAAGAGCAAAATCTGTCTCATCAAAGGGCAGCAGAGTATAATACAATCCATTCTCGTAACAATGAGGGGAGGCAGAAGGTGGTGTTTAGATATGCTTGTAACTTATTTGCTTTGTGTGCCACACATTCCTGTGGTTGATGGGATGCCAGCAATAGAAATAACACTACCTAAGAAATGAGGGGCTGCCTTTCATCTTGAGATCAGAAAAGTAAGGTTCATGCACTTTAGTCAGCTTTCAAAAGGCTTTTTACTTTGTGCATGAAGTGCAACTTTACCAGCTCTGCCACGATGTTAAAAAAATACTGCCTGATATGAGAGAGGGCTGGGGCTTAAGAAGCAATTTACAAGATTACATGTACAATTGTTTGCATGGTTTATAGAATATTTTTTCTACCAAAAATATCTGTCAAAAGTCTGTTCATTCTTCAGTTTTGCCAGTGATCAAATCCTGTTGTAGGACTTACTGGAACAATATTTTTTATCCTTTATAATGAAATATACAGAAATCAGAATCAGTGCTATTTATTTGCAGAAAGGTTCCTATTCATTTAAATGTATTTTGGAAGCTTCCTACTTATTTAAATGTATTTAAGCCATTTCTATGTCCTCCCCAAAATGTAAGCTCAGACTTATTCTAGATTCCCATGTCAGGTCCAGTTTATAAATGAGTGACATTAATTTAATCATCTCGAAGTAAAGGAACTTTCGGATATCTGTGATACTTTGTCCATGAGCAGTAAGAAAATGGGAAGGTTCATCTTTTGTCTCCTGACAATATAATCCCGAGAGATTGCAATCTGATATCACCTAGAAATCCATGTTTTCCTGTCTCAAATGTGGGAGAGTCAATGCTGGACTGAAATACGGTAAATGTAATGCTTTGCTCTTGTATATGGTGAGAGGGAGCTGGTTTAAAGGAAGAACTAATAGATCCTCAGGTAGGTCGCTTTAACATTGTTTTCAAATATTAGTGTTTTGGTAAATTATAAAATCTCTGGAGGTAAGACTACACTGATGAACACAGATACCTTAAGGACAGATGTGGGATGGATTTTGTGTAGCCCTTATTAGAGCCATAAATTGTGCCAGTTGCAAGTAAGAAAGAAAGGCTCTGGGGTCAGAACTTTGAAGACTCTTGGAGGTCTTCTTAGATAGTAGCTCAGATCCTCAGCTTCAAATAGCTATCACAATTTCCTATTGGCTTAAACAGAAAAATAATTGGTAGGGAAATGTACTTGCAGAACAGAAATAGCTGCAGAACAGAAACAGGCAGGTTCATGGACATTACTCTGCCTTGCCCTGATCTACCAAGCATAAGGTGATGCCTGGGCAAAGCAGGAGGTATGGCTTCTCTGTGTAAATATCTTGATCATGCCAGAGACTGATAATATCCCTGTTGGTAAAAGAAGAGGAAAGAAAAGGAGAACAAGTAAGAACCCTGGATTTCATTCCAGTGGAGCCTCTGTTTCTCCATTGATAGAGATTGCCTAGACTATTCTCCCTATGTGAAAACTGCACTTTGAGACTGGCCCAAGCTGCATACTAATCAGTAAGATAAGGTTTATTTCTAGTCAGCAAATTAATGCTCTAAATTATAGCAGGGGTGTGTTTCTTGATGTGTATCAATGGCCTCCCATCTATTGAGGACTCTGGTGCTTGCTGGGGGTCTTATGCCTACCCTTTTGAAACCATTTTTGGAAGTGATCAAAGACCACCTGATATAACATCAGCTTGGATGCTTTGGATCTTTGTCTTCAGTAAACATTTATAACCACCCAAATTTAAGTGTTCTCAGTATACAGAGCACCAGTGAATTTTCTTCCTCTAGATACCAAGAAATGAACCACAACTCAATTTTTTTTTTGGAACTCAGAATAAGTTTCCTCGACAGAAGAGGGAAAAGGGACTCACAGGAGATAAAGTAATGCTTTGCTCTTGTATCTTGAAAACTGGTGTCACATTAAAATGATGCCACATCATCTATAAACCAGACTCATGACACTGGAGAATGTGTGTCATGAATCTCATATCTCAATATCTCACCCTGCTAACCTTTGAGCATGGTAACCAGGATCTTTCTCTTTATTTAATTTCCAGTGAGACTTGCAACACAAATGAAACATTGTTGACTTCAATGCATAAAAGTGTCTGGAATTTCAATTACCAGTACCATTTTCTGAACAATTATGGGAAAAATTTACTGGAAAATGCTTCTGCCTTTCTGAGAGTTCAAAGAGGGGATGCGAAGTTCCTGAAATCCATGTGAAAAATTAGATTACTAACCATTTTCAGTTTGGGGCAATTGACTTAGAATAGCTTTCATTCAGTTTGCAGATTGGTTATTATTTTTGGCAAAAAGCCAAAAGGAAACTACTCACTACTGAGAATACAGGATGTTGATCAGAGGCATAACTTCTCATAAGAAGTTTAATGGTGGAGGTATATTGTGTTGGGATGGATAGGTCATTATGTGCATATACTTTTATCAGGCACTTTATCAAGTGTTATTGGAAGCAGCAAACAGCTTTTTCCTTCAGTGTTTCACCAGCTTCTGTCAGCCTGCAGTCCTTGCCAGAGGACACCTTCCTCTCTTTCAGGAAACGCATCACACAGATGACTAACAGGTTCCAGAAACATTTACAATACAGTATTAGGCACACTGCGAGTAATCCCGTAGCTATGTAGTCATTCATGAAGAGGAGAACCCCAGAATTTTAAACATAGAAAAGTCATCCTTATCTCTAGAGTTTGATTCTGGCATTTCTAAATGTTCATTTGTATGTTTCAACCTATCCTGTTACAGAATAGTTTACCGCTAGTCACAGAGCCGTGAGTCCACAAAGTTATATATCTGAATAAAATATATAAAGATACTATTATACAGAATAGAAATATTCATAAGTAATATGGGTTAAATAGATTAAATTATTTTAGTTAAGTATTTCAGTGAGATTGCTCCATTCAATAGGCAACTGAGGCAGAAGAATCACTGCAACCTGGTTTTTAGTTGACTATTTACGTAGAAAGTCTATTCTGTGTGGTTTTAGCACTAACATTATTCATGTGGATAAAGTTTTCCTTATCCATCCAGGCTATCCTTGCACATTGACCATTCATGTTCTTTTGTAAAGAGTGGTTTCTTTCTCTTAATTCTGTTCATCAGATAGCAAGTGTTGTGTAAAACCTGCCAAGCTGGAGTTTGTCCAAAACATCTTTTGGGGAGGAATGTTGATGTATCCGTACCATTCCCCTACAGAGTTCAAAGATGTCCAGAAACAGATTTCGCATCATTAAGTGGTGATTGCTCATGTGTTGGGTTCATGATTGATCACAAGACAAATACATGGGAGATTTGCTCAATTAGGAATCATATCATTTGATCCTGGTATCTTAGGATTTATGTTTGCAAGGCTATGAAAGACTCATTAACTTTCTCCTTGGCTTCTAAAGAAAAAGTTACATTTCTTTGGCTCAGGTTATCTTTGGAAGGAGGGCACTGTCATAGCTCTTAATCAGAAGCCTGACAGGTATTAAGTCTGTGATATGTAGCTCTATTTTTAAGTATTCATCCAAGGAAATTCCTTCTCTTTCTAAATTTAAAATTTGACAGCAGTTTAGCAGAGAATATTCTGGATATTCTCAAACACACATCATATATTTTTCCTACATTTTTCCCCCTACTACTCAGATTATCCAGTTTTAGATTTCCAATTTCTTCTTTTTCTATTTGTGATTCTCCAAAAGAAGTTCAGTTCAACATGCAGGTCGTGTCTTCTGTTGCTTTAGATGGTTTCGTGACCAAACCCTGTAATTTCAGATTTCAGATAACTCCTCTTATGGCCACCTTTAAATTGTTGCATGCAGTTATTTCTTCCTTTATACCAGCTTCAGAAAATCAACAGTAAGTGAAAGCAAAGGACAGTAATGGAGGGGCTGGAATATGTACACACAGTATTGAGACATACATAAAAAATAAAAAAGCAGGAGTAATTCTATATTATTATATTATATT
>VWYP01024155.1:0-28246 GCA_013400435.1 Pycnonotus jocosus
ACTAGATGGCAATTTCTGCTTTTAATACAGATTACATGGTACCCAAGGTTTTGAATAAATTGCACTGACTTTTAAATTAACTGGCACTTGAAGTCAGTGGCAGAATTGTAATGAACTGTTAGTAGATCATTTACAGTCAGGGAGCAGCCATATAGCATTTATGTGCATATGCTGGTCTACTGAGATGGAAATTAGTCTGCCACACTTGACCTGTGTTAGCTGTGGAAATTCTAGACTGAAGCCAATTGCTGCACTTCCCAAATGCCACAGGAAAAACTGCTCTAATCCAGGAATCCCATGCCATAATATAGACTTCCAGGTACTTTGGGGCTCAAAACCAGAATGTATCGTGCTCTGCTAAAATATTTAAGTTGCTCTTTAATTGATGTCTTCACTGCATTGCAGCTGCAGGACAGAGGTATTTGAAGATGGTTTGCTTGAACAAATTTTGCATTGTTGAATTGAGCAAAATATTCAAAGGGCAATGTAGTTCAATATCTTTTCTCCTTTCCAGTTAAAATGAACTGATAGGCAGAGTTATTCCTCTGTCTGTTAACTTAAGAAATAAAACAGCTTTACTTTCATAAATTTCCTTCACAGATCTCCAAAACATGTGTTCTTCCATGGGAATTAGAAGAGAGATCTTCTGTGTGCAAGAGAATGTTGAGGATTGACACTGATCTTGTTTTGGAGCACTGCTGGGAGTCTATGGATTTCAAGGAAACACTTGAGGACAGCAGCACATACTCATAGCTTTCTCCCACCTGCCCTCCCACTCCTTGACAAATACCTAAATCTGTCATTCTCAGTGCATTTTACTCCTCATCTGTAAATGCTTTTAGGCAGAAAACCATGGATGTTTTTTACCAAACCCTGAAGATTTGGGTTGAATTTTGGGTTCACTAAATGTTCCTTTAAAAAATTTAGAGAAAACAAAACAATCATTAAACCATCTGCATTAAATGCTGTTGATAATTCAGAAAATAATTGGGAGTAGCAGAGCCTAACACTTTTCATAAAAATTCTTTATTTATAAAAATAAGCACAGTAAACATTGCAATGATGCTTCTTTTTACAAACCATTGTTTTGAGAATATAATTCCTGTGAATTTTTATGGATTAAAAATTGGCTTTAAAGTTATTTTGTGCACGTTTAAAACCACACCTCCTCCCTTTGTTCTATTTTCTTCTGACAGACAAGCAGCAAGGTGACTATATTTTGAAGTCATTCTTTTACTGATATAAAAATAATATTTTACATTACTGTGTCTTGTTCCTTACCCCCAAGGATCTCGAAGTGTATTAGATACCATATTGTATCTGTAGCAAGAGATTTGCTTCCTGCTGGCAAATATCCACTTGTGAGGCAAATGCAGCAACACATCACAGTTTATTTGAGGGGTCTATTCTGAGGCCCAAGGGGAATATCTTTTGGTAGGAAGGGCAGAATTTCTTATGCAACTGAATTTGAGCATGAACTTGAGGATACAAGAGAGGCAAGGGGCTCATACCCAGCCTTCTTCTATCATGTGCAATGTAGAATCTCCCCAATATGCCATTTGATATGTAGATGAAGTTAGCTATGCTGATTATTTGACACAGAAGTTGGAAGGTGTCAGGTGCTGCTTTTTTGGCTTTTTAAGAACTACAATGTGAACTCTTCCTGTACTTTGGCTAAAGTAGGCACAGGGTAGAAGAGTGGTAAACCTCATAGTTCAGCCAGTTTCTGCTACTCAACAGGAACCTGACAACAGCACATATGCACTATCTTAATTGCTGATTAAAATGGTTTGGATAAATCCCCTATGTCAGGACATGTATCCAGTACTGAATGAGCTGTTGAGTGTGTACAGCACATCAAAGTGGTGAGGAGAGAGCGTTTTTTACAATCCAGGTAGAATCATGTCAACACAATGCTGTATTGGGCTCAATAATCCTCCTGAAAGATTTGGATGTTACATCAATCACATATAATGAGTGGAGATCTACTGTGATGTGAACTTAGGTTCCTCTGAGTGATTGGCAGGGAGGCTATGAGCTGAAGTAGTCTTGCTCTTGTGGAATGGAGAACCCCATGACTAAATGAAAGGCTTTAGATTCTGTGAATGGGAGGGCCGAAAATTCCCAGGAAGCAATCTGTTTGTCTTCAGAAAGAGCACATGCTAAGCATGGTTTCTGGCTCTGTTTGTGTTGATTATGTAATAACAGGTTGTACCATCAGCAGTGGTCTATCATGCTGCTTGCTTCTGTCACATATTTCTTTTGCTAAACTTGCCTTTGGGTTTCAGTTTAGATTTGAGGTAATGGATGTTTCAAGAGAAAAATGAGCCCTGATCTTCTTCCGGTCTCTCTTATATTTTCTTGAAATGTCTTTCTTCTATTTGATGGGTGGACAGCAGCATTTTCAGCAGATGTTTTTCACAGGCTGTTGCATAATTATTTTTCAAGTGGCTTCTAAAAGCAGATGTTTCCACGTCTTTGATCTTTCTCCTCCTGACACTTTAACACAAACAGCAGATTCCGCTGCTGCTGCCCTTTAGGTCCAGTGAAAGAAAATACCATAGCAGTGATGTTGATTTTTTTTTCAGCCTGTTTGGCAATAATAAACATGTGCAGGCACAATTCTTCTCCCTTCTCCCCTTGTCACTGGAATTGCTTACAGATACTATCTCAGGCTTTCTCTTTTAGAAATGTTGCCTTTCTCCATGACCTTTGTCCATAGTTTAGTATTTGATCTTTATTTTCTTCTACAACTTTGTTTCCAGTAACATCCTGAGAGTGCAACTGTGACTCTTTTACTCTCTGGAGCTTCGGTGTATAATTTTTTTACCTCATACCAAGGTAGATCACAACATCACTGTGGCATCTCCATCACTGTGAACACCTTTTGACATGATTTTTCCCCCAAATAACCTCATTTTATTTTCCTCTCTTGTGAATAGATATTCAACAACTGGACTTTTCCATTGTTTGCAGAAATAATCCTGCTTTCTTGTAAATAATTTGGTAAGAAGACTTCCTAATTTGGCTACTTGTTCCTCAAAGACTAAGAGAATGCAACTAAGAATGAAATAAAGGGCAGGCCCAGACAAGTTTCGTCCAGACATAATTTATCATTACAAAAGATGAACTTTAGCTGTTAGTCTAAAATTATGATAAATGCTTGAATCAAGAAAACAAAGGCTTTCTAGTAAATCTACTCTGTATCTTAATTTAAACCTGATGGATTTTGCCTCCAGCATGTAGAACGTCATCTGATGATGTCACATTACAGACAGACCTTGTTCTATTCTCATTCTACTTAGTGTGAGTGCAGTAACAAGGATTCTGTTTTCTTCATCTGAACTTTCTAACACTGACTGCAGCCCTTTGAGCTATTCATAGTTGTCAGTCCACCTTCCTCTCCACTTATTTAACTCATATTAATTTTCTGTAAGAATGGTATCAGAGATAGTGTCAAAAGCCCTTCCAAAGTCAAAATAAATTACATCCACTGCTTGTCCACCAGACTAATCTTATCACAGAAGAGGATTTGATTTCCTCTTTCTAAATCCATACTGACAATGGAATGGTCTGTCACTTTTTTGTCCTGAGTATGTTTGGAAATGGCTTCCAAGGTTGGCTTCAATACTTTCCCATTCACCAAGGGGAGGCTGACTGGTCTGTAGTGCTCCAAAATCTCATTCTTGCTCTTCTTGAAGACAGGAATCAGAATTTTTTTCTCATGTAGAAACCTGTGCTGAGCACCCTAAGTATTCATAGATAATTGAGAATTGTCTCACAATGACATTGACCAACACAGTGTGTGCATCTTAATAAGTCCCAAGGACTCATAGGTGTCCAATTTGGTTAAGTGTTTCCTGATATGTGTTACCCTTGGTGGAAGAGTAATCCTTGGTCTAGATTTTCCCACTGGCATCTAGGGCCTGGGATTCATCAAGATAAACCTCTTTCTTACTAAAGACTGGAGTAAAGAGGGCATAGAGTGTAAAATCATAGAATCACAGAGAACCATAGAACGATTCACATTGAGAGAGACATTAAAAGAACATATATGGTCCAACCTTTTTCAGAAAAGAGAGTCTAGAGGAGATTATCTAGCATCCTATTCACTTGTGTCTTGAAAAGCTCCAGTAATGGGGACTCCACTGCACCCCTTAGAAGATTGTTCCAGTGATTGATCTTATGAAAATGAAAAATGACAATGTCTTTCCTATATCAAGATGAGTGAGTTGGCCTTTTTGATGTATCCTGTATCTTTCAGCAGCTGCCCCACTTTTCCCCTGGTTTTTCTTTTGCTGCAACTGTCTTTGTAGAGACTTTTCTTGTTCCCTTTCCCATCCTTCAGCTGCAGGTGGGCTTTGGCTTTCCTAATCCAGTCTTTGTGTTCTTTCTAGATCCACTTCCCTCTCTTTCTACATCTTGTTTACTTTCTCTTTGTGTGTGGGTTTTTCAGGAGCATCCTTTTTATCCATTCAGGCTTCCTGCCACTTTTGCTTGAGATCCTGCACATGGGCATAGACAATTTTGGGGCATAGATGAGGTGGTCTTTGAAAATTAACCCTCTGTCTCAGACCTCTCTTTGCTCCAGGACTCTCCTCCAGGATTCTTCTTGAACTGGTTCTGAATCAGGCCAAATCTGCTCTTCTGAAATCTAATGTTGTGGTTCTGATTCTTGCCTGATTCTCTCTCCTCAGGATTCTGAATTTCATCTCATGGTCACTGGAATCAAGTTACCCAACCTTCAGGGCTCTGATCACTTCTTCTGTATTTAATATTTCTGTTTGTGTCACCAGGAAGACAGCTCGAGTGAATGACAGGACTTTACTGATACCAGGAATCTTTGAGCCTTCTTGTTTTTCTCTTTCCCAATGAAAAGTTTGAAGTTCCATGAGATCTCTTTTTTTTTCTTTTTTTTTTTTTTTTTCTTTTTTTTTTTCTTTTTCTTTTTCTTCTTTCCTGGGTTGGTGATTATCTTAGTGTTCTAATTTTCTGGCAAAGTTAATGACCACTTCTCCAACAAAAACAATTTTTATCAGTTTTATTATGACATAAAATTTTGATGGAGACTGAATTTGCATTTGACTTTTCATGTTGTTTTTCTTTTCCCTGAACTATTTATCCTGTATCTAATTGTTTTTCCTGCTCTGTAATAAGTCCTGATGACCGCAAAATGGTGGAACATGACAGAACATGTAACAAATGAAGATGCTCTTTGTCTCAATTTTTCTGTTCTCCAGGTATCTATTGTATTATCTACTCATTAAGATATTCTACTTTATCTGGTCTTTCTCATCTGTTTTTTCAGGCTCAAATTTCTTTCTAAAGTGCTGCTCGGCATTCTTAAGCCAAAAAAAAGAGACATGTTTACTTCAGCAAGTAGAGATATAAATGTAGTTTTGCAAAAGGAACCAACTGGTCAGCCTTGTAAAACCACGGGAAACTTTCTTGCAGATTACAGAAAATGAAAGAAGAAATTTTGCTAATTGTAGTATATTTGTTAACTATGTGGAACAGTCTAACCATAATCCCAGCTGTATTAAAAAAAAAAAAAAAAAAGGAAGAAAAAAAGAGAAGCTAGTGGCTCCTGCAGTGTAGTGTTTCCTTCTTTTCCAAAGCATAATCCAACTTTTTTCTTGAATTAATGTACACAAGTCACTTTAACTGCTGGCTGCAAAACTTTTGGCAGTTTGTTTGATATTTCAAGCAATCTTTGTATAAAAAATTGTCTGAATTGTTTATAGGTTTGTTCTCTTGCCCAGAGTTTATTCCGTAATCTCTTATTTTGAAAACAACTGTACTTAAAGGGAGGCTATTAAGTAGTTTGGGCCTTGCATTGAAAGGTCGTGGTTAGTGGGCAGGAGATTCATAGAAGTTAGAATCATTAGACACATGTTTATCAACAGTTGAAAAAGATTAAAATAAATGAGGCAATTCCACCTAAATATTCCCATGTAGTATTCTTATTATGCAATATAACAATGATTTAAATTTTCACAATGAACTCCTTTTTAAAATTCTTGGAAATATAGAGTCACAGAGAAATAAATAACTTGTTAGTTACTCTCTCCATATTGAATGTAGGATGGAAAGGGAGCCAATTGAGTATTAGATGAGGTTGATGATGATTATGACTATTTCTGCTGATTCTTTTTCCACTTACCATGTGTGGATTATGTTGCCAAGGTAGGTAGGAATTTTTGGACTCTCATAATTGTACAGTCATGGAATTTAGTAGTAAGCTGGTGTCAAGACTGTCTACAAAGGTGTAAGCAACACTTTCATTTGCTTAAGAGTATACTCAGATTAACCTTGGCTTTGTATTTGCTTGAGACGAAGGGCAGAAGATGGAGGGTTTCCTTTTTTGAATCTCACCTGGCTCTGGCTGAAGTCAATGATGCCTCACTGTGCAAAAAAAGACCTCTGAACTGTCTTTGAAGATTTTTATTTGCCATCTAAAAGCATTGATGGATGGCAAAGTGGATATAGCACTTACTGCCATGGTTTAGTTGATAAGGTGGTGATAGGTCAGAGGTTGGACTTGATGAACTCCAATGTCTTTTCCAACCTGATTGATTCTGTGATTCGGTGACATTATTTTGTGTCTGGGATAAATAGCTCTGTGGGATACATTTAATTAATTCACATGCATCATTTAACTGATATTTCTGCATAGTGATGTAATTTTGGGGAAGAGAAGATGTGAAATAATTTTTTTTTCTATCATCAGAGCATCCAAAGAAGATATTTATTCCTCATAGCCATAAGACTAAATCTGTATGTGAATGATCCAGCTTTGTTCCAAGGCAATAAATAACACATGCTGCTAAAAATAACCAGCCATTTCCCCCAATTGTTTAAAAAGGGGAGAAAGGTTTTATTGAAGAGGCAATTAAAATTCCGAAACAAAACACTTAAAAAACTCAGGAAATTGCAAAATGAACCTTCATACTTCTCTGTGTATTTTCACTAAGGTTTTAACTGTGTGGTATTTAACTTAGTTAATGGTTTCAGATTTTCTGGAATTTATGTAACAACTTTAGAGATTTTTAAAGAAATTGAGGTTCAGAATTATTAGTAATTGATAACTCACTGAAGATAGGTGAGAAAAAGGAAAAAAGGTAGTGACTAGCTTTAGAAAGGAGGGGAAAGAAATGTTAGAAAGAACAGACTGATCAATATAAGTACATTTTCCCTCCAAATTCTGGAAAAATAGCAAACAACTTAGATTTAAACACATAGATTTAGACAGAAAACAGCACTCAATGTATGAACAATCAGTAACAAATTCTGTCAGTTGTCTGTGTCAAGCCAATCCACAACAGAGAAGCACACCCTGGATACAGAAGAATTACCAAGTCTATGTAGAAATTAATAAGATCTTTGATAGTGCTTTATATAGCATTCTAATGAGAATCAAGCCAAATAGTCTCAATTAACCTGCTGTGCAGTGGGTGCAAAAGAGGCTTATTAAGTGTATCTGCATAGTACTTTTTAGTAGTTCTTTAATGCATTGAATGAGTATCTGTTCAGGCCTCCCAGAATTCAAGGTTTTAAGTAGTGTCCTTTATGATGGTATTGAATAGGCTTCTAAAATTTGCAGTTGATACTAACTCTATATGCACTACAGAAAATACTTAGAATTCAAAAATACATTTAGAAATGGAGTTCAAAGATTCTTTGACAGACAAATAAAAGTTATTGCACTTAGCCAGGAATAATCAATGGTGTAAATGCAGAATGGACAACCCAAGTACAAACTGTAGAAAAGCACTAAAGTAACAGTGGGTCTGAAGCTGAATATCAGTTGGCAAGATGATTTTAAGGAGAGGTCTGAATGTGTTTGGGTTGATTACCCTAAAGAAGAGAAGAGCAAAGAGAGGACACAGTGGGAGAAGAGCTAATAGCATCAACTGTAACAAGAAAGGTCTGATTAGAGGTAAGGAAAACAGTTCTAATGACAAGGGAGATGAAGTTCCAGAACAGATTGTTTACTGGTAGCTTGGAGCATCCATCAACAGATGAGACAAACAGCTGTTAGGAATGACATGGTTATAACTGAGCCTGCTGTACTCTGGGATGGGGGGAAATGGGGAACTTCTGGAGTGATTCTGTGTTTCTGTTTATGACATTTTCCTGCAGATTTCTTATTAAAAACAAGAGTTGTAAGTGGAGCACTTGTGATTCCTACCTTCTGCACACTAAGTATTTTTACTGCAGTGTATGGAATCTCTGTAAGTAGAAACACAGTGGCAGTTCACTTTATTTAGCAGGTAAACTTCTCACTACATTCACTAAATTATCATTCACATTGTGTGGTGTGAGTTTGGCCCAAAATTCAACAGGCAGAATGGGTTAATAGAAAGGGCAGGCAACCAGTTTTCCTTGCTTTGCCACTGACTCTTTTTGTAATCCAGTTTAAATCCCTTGGGCTCCCTTTGGATTCTTTCCCATTTTCTTTTTCCTGTATTTTTTTCACCTTACATGATTCAAGGTCTTGCTTGATGCAAGCACTGGTTAAAAGAGATTATGCCACTGTGGGTGTTTGTGTAGCACCTGGCATCACAGTACTTGAACTTAATTGAATATTCAGTGTGCTACTGTAACACAAGTAATAAGCCACAATAACAGACGTTGAAGACCACAAGTCTTCCTGTTGACTCCAGTGGAAGTAATTGAATCAGGCCTTGAATGAATGAAGAGGGGATCTTAAAAGGATATTCTTGGTCAGTAGTCTCTCCAAATGTCTTCACATCCTTGTGCCATCTTATTCTCCCATTCCCATTTGCTTGTGTGAGCTGTCATCTTACTCTGATTTGATGTGTCCCTGCTGTAGCATTTTGAAATACAGATTGCATGAAATATGCCTTTCATATGAGCATGAATTCTAGTTTTGTTCAGGCATGTCTGTGGTCAAAATCTGATATTCTCTGTCTAGTCTTATGGTTCAGAGGCCACTCTTTCAACTTATCTAGGAAAGCATATTTTCCTAGAGAACTGGCTTGTACATGAGGTATATAGAGAATGGAATATTTTAAAAATCATGAGTAACTCACTAATAGCACAAGTCATAGCATGCTACATTTCAGAATCTATTTTTTACTTATTCTGTCATTTAAAACCAGTATTTCTTAAAGTTTTACATAATGTATTTTTTCATTGAGGGGAAAAAAAATCAGTCTAGCTAATGGTGAGACAGCTTAAAAATAATTGTAACTAGGAACGGGGCCATGATTAAAATTGTTCAGCTGTTCGTTTTATTGTTTGTTCCCAAAACCTTAAATGCACTCTCTGAGAACAATAATAACAGTTAGCATGTAACTCCGTATGGGCCAATTCATGCAGTCCTCTCTCAGCCCTTTCTTCCTGCAGAAAAACTCCTGTTTAGGGGACTTTGTAAGGAATTCAGGGCTGGAACTATCTCTTCTATTTCATAATAATAACATGGAAACTACCAACGAGAAAGGAGAAAAAAGCATAAAGAAGAAATAAAATGAAGTCCACCTTACCATCATAATTGGATTTGAGGGGGTGAATAGAACAGAACAGTCTGTGATATGCTCTTTGAATAATATCTGCCTCTTTTTTAGCCTCTGTGAAATGTGTGGGATATTTACTATTGGGTTTCCTGCAAGAGGGATGAATCTCTAAATGAGGGTTTTAGTGATAGGAACTGCAAAGAAAAATATACATAAAAAAAGATGGTGGCCACTTGCCACAGTAAAACAAATTGGTTTAATAAGGAAGAAGTCATATTTGCTGTTGTCTGACTTTAGCTGAGTTGTGGAAGGTTGCAGCTTCTTCAGGCAGTGGCTGGTTGACCTTCTTGGTTGCTTGATTTGGCCTCTTTGAGTCTACAGTAGCTAGGCACTTTTGTTGTTAAGAATGGACTTTTCTCCTACACATCTGAAATCTTGGTCTGTGTTTCCACATGCAGAACAAACTTTTAAGACTGATGGTGAAATGCAGGGAATTGTAACTTCTTGTGGCTGAGCTCAGAAGGGATGAGCCACATTTAGGGTGGGATTCTCAAAACTCCATTGCTGTTCAACAGCTGCTGGAAAATATAGTCATGCAGGCACCCATGAAATTTGAACCAAAGATGCCAATTTATAGCCAGCTAGAGTATATACAAAGACTATGTAGTTTACAATGCCTTTCCACTATAAAACCTCTTATGACATCATTAATATTTTGATTTCACTGAATTTCAGCTGGGTTACCAAGTGTGTATGGGATGCACAGTTGGGTCCATTTATTACTTAATTTAGGAAGAGCTACTGTAAGCATAATTTGAGCCTCTTCTCTCAGGAGAAGTATTGAAACCTCATTCACGTTTTAGGATGAGTAAGGATGTGGTGTCACTCACAGCAGGAACCCTCATTTAGAGCCCATTGATGTCAATGGAAACACTTCCCTTTGCCTCAGTGGGCTATGGACCAGGAATATGCAAGAGTAAGAGAACTCAGGATTCTGCTGACTGTATCATATAGTATATGCTGTACAGTTTTACTAAAATAAACACATTTACTCAGCCAAAATACTTAACGATTAATTTAAAAAGCATAATATAAAAAGAATGGCTTTTGCTTTACTGATGTTTTAAGCTTTAATTTAATGTAACATAGTGAAAAAGACACCAAATATTCTAGTTTTGTTTCATTAGAACCAGATGGTCCATGAAAGACTTTTGGCTAAATTAAAGTTGGGAAAGCTTATAAACTCTGACTAGTCTGAAAATGTGCTCACAATTGCTATATCAGATGATATGCCCAGTTTTATAATGTGAAATTCTTTGGCTATTTTACTGACATCCTGGTAAGGTGTTGTACAATTCAGGCAATTACAAGAAACTCTTTTGGATGCTACTGTCATTATTGTTCTGCTTTGGAATTGGAAAAACAACAAAATTGCTCTAATGCAAGTGAAGTATCTGAGAAAACATCACAGTGATGTTGTTAGAGAAGAACTAATGAGGAAAAAGAGTTGTTATTCATGCCTTATTTTTTTATATGCTAGATGAATTTGTTTGTCTTAAAAAATTAAAACCCCCCCAACAAAATGCCCCAGCCCAAAACCTCATGCCCTTTATCCTGCGAGAATGATAAACTTTTCCTCTTTATCTTAACAACACTGCTGGTATGGTAAATACGCATTCCCAGCTGACAGTGATCAGATAGAATATTAACTCCAGAATGAAATAGTAAAGTAATAATGAGCATCAAGAATGACATATGCAGTTTGAAGTTACTTCAGTATTGTTTCACTGCAGTCCTGTGGCAGTCCTTCTGTGTCCTGGAAGATATCTTGTGTGTTCTGGTGAGTGGAAGGCAGAGGCAGTTTTGATAAGGTGGACAGGTAAGAATTGAAAAAAATTTGCTCAGGAGAAAACAGGTAACCTGAAGTGTATTTTCTCTTGCTAATAGAAACTGAGAGAAAAACCAATGCCCATAATAAGTTACTAGGGTTCAACCCTGTTTAAGGTCAGAGGTAACTTTTTTTGGCATTCTGCCCTAACTTACATAACAGGTTGCTGATTGCAACCAGTAATCTGCAATTGAATCAGAGCATATCAAGTGTCTTTGCTTGCTACTCTTAAAGGTCTTCATTATGTTATACAATAGTTTCATACCTTGGGCATTAGGAATTGATTTTCAAACCTTTTTTTTCCTGTGATCTCCTACTAATCCTTCTCAGGTGAGAACTTCTTGCCTCTGCTGTTTTAGTGGTTTCATTGTTCTAAGTCAGCTGTTTCCATGCAGAAGGCAAATGGAATCAGGTTTTCTGGGTAGGTATGTCTTAATTTCAGTACTGAAACATGGTCTTGCTCTAAGTTTTGCAAATACAGATCAAACTGATTTCAATAGGGCTAATCACCAAGTAAGGGCTGGGATGGAAAGTCCTTTCAGGAAGTTAAACTACTTTTAAAAGAAAACCAAATTTTTAACCATGGCAATATGAGGGCTACAGCAGGTAGCACAAGTACTCCATTCAGCACATTGTATCTCTGAATGAGTCAAAGTTATAATTGTTTTATGACATTTAGTTTCTTTCTAATTTCTTACCCAAATCTCTGGTAGCTTTGCTAGCCTGATTTTTTGCCCCAGGCAGCTGTATATGTGTACATATACATTTATATGTAGGTGTGTGTGCAAACACGTATTTTCATGCATATGTCTGATAGGGGTTGTGAATTGATATCACTGATTTGCACAACAAAGTCAGGTGGATATATATAGCCCAAAAAATATTGACAAGTTCTTTGGTCTTCTGTAGTCTCACAGTAGGGTGCTGGCTTAGGATTTTCTTTGCTTTTAATCTGTCTGGACTTAGGACATTCCTTTTCCTTTTAAGGTCTGGTGAATCAGGCACCCCAATTTCATACATCATAATTGACAATTTTCATCTATTAGGGAGTTTACATGAAAAGTTTTATTGCCTCTACATGCTCAGCCAGACCCTTTCAGAATTAAAGATAATGAAAAAACCCTTAATGATCATTAAAAGGCATGACTTGCATAATTCTCTGTACAAAATCATAGAATTGTTTTGGCTTTGCCTTATTAGGCATTAGCACTTATTTGGAAGATAACTTGTATCTTAGTGAGATTTTTGAAAAACTACTCTGTCTGTCAAGTTTGTCAGGGAACTTGAAGCAAGAAAAACTTAATGTGACTTCGGCTTAATATTTCTCAAGAGTGTCTATGTCATAAAACCCAAGACATTCATTTGGATAATTTGGCCTTAGGGTACAGGGAGGAGTGGGGAATAGGCAGAGGAAAATGTACTGGAGGAGTAGTAGAGATTTTGATCAGAGAGACTGTCAGAAGCTTGTGAATTTGCACAAAGCTGTATGTCTTAACAAAAATTAAGTGGAAAGAATCTTGACTCAGATGTCTATAACCATTTCTTAATCTGTGACCTACAGTCTGTCCTTTTAGAAAACACAGACTCTTCAAAATCACTGTGGAAATCAGAGCTCTGGCAAAAATTTAACTTCAGAACAAGCAATGAGTTTGTATTAAAAGATCACTGATTTTTGGTCCACTGAATGAATTCTGCATCCAGACAAGTCCTGCAAAAAATGAAATCCTTCTCTTTAGAACTAATGCATGTCCTTGCATTGTGCCTGAAGTGTCTGGCACCACTGGTTCCAGAACATGGACCTAGTGGAGATCCTGAGTTCTACTTTCCTCCCTGGCTTCTGCTCTTGCTTTAAAGAGTAATGAAGGAAATTACAGTCAAACAATCTCTTCTCCCAGCATATCAACTCAGTGCTGCAGGTCTTTGTGGTTCCAACATAAAATCAGCCACTGCTCAACCAATTTTAAGCTTAAATGTTGTCCCTGGACCATGTGCTGTGAAGTGGCCCATGCATGTGGAGCAGCTCTTGGAAGTGTGTCAGCCACTACCTGCTCTGAAGGTATTGACCTATACAAGGAAACTCAGATGCTGCAGAATGCCAGACTCTCATTAGTCTTCCTGATAACAACTTTGGGCAAACTCAAATGACTGTATACACTATGCTGAGCTGTGTAATTACTTGTATTAATTTTAATGGAGATGTAGAACAGGCATCTTGTGGCTTCAAAGTACTTTGGTTGTAAATATGAAAGATAATATTAAAAATGTCTTAAAAGACAACTTGTAAAGTAGGTAGAGACAATTTTTTTTTCTTCACTACTCACCTTATAGCTTCCTCTGCAATGTAAATAAAATTAGAACTGGTGGTCTGGCAATTTTGACAGCTGTAAGAAACAGTTATTGCAAGGAAGAAGCAAATAACTTAATGATTTACTTGTGGCCCCATTTTGCAAATTTACATTTTGCCCTTAGGTCAGGAGATATTTGAAAGCTGATGCTACACAAACCTGTGCTTTGGTCCTAGAACTAGCAGATAAAACACACGGTAAATACTGAAACCCTAAACAGAAAAAGCTGTTTTGAGAGTTTAGGTTAGAGTCTAGGAAGGAAAAGGGAGAAGGAAATACAGACTTTTTAATGATAGCTTTAAAGTTATTTTGCGTATCAGCTCACAATGAGATTCTGTAGATCTGCATATGAAGAAAGAGTATATTGTAATTTCAAAACAAATTAGAGAAAATCCAGTAGTGCCTCAAACTGTTTGAATCTATTTAATACCAAGAAGTGAAGAAACCAAACAAATCCATGGTGGTGTTTTAGACTGTATGACCTAGTTGAAGGCTGCCTCGTAGGTGCTTAAGACCACACATGAAGTAGTAAATGCAAAGCCCTGTGAAAGGGCAGCCATATGCATTGTTACAGGCAAAAGAAAAATGCAATTTATTGGAAAGTTGTAACCCAGAGTGGCCATACTAACCAGGAATTGTCAGGATAATGTGCAGCAGAAATTCTTGGTCTACTTTTCATCAGGTGACAAGGTGACATCATGCAGTGTGTACTAGCTCTGGTGTTGACTTTGTGCCTTGGAGAAGCTGTTGGAGAAGAGCACAAAGATTGTGCCACTACATTCATTTGGCATTGGGAAGCTCAGTTCTTGTATTCAAGTTGTAGCTTCTGAGGGCAAAAGGGAGCATGGTGAGCACTCCCCAGTCCTGGTGTAGCACAAAATTTTGAAGACTAATTGCTGCTCCTGCAATCTGTTATGTGACTCTGCAATAGCTCCTATGCCAGTGCATATCCACAGACAGGATGGTTTTAACATGAATCAAGCCATCCAGTTAACCAGATGTTTTGAGGCACATAATGTAATTATTGATATGAAAATCAAAACAAGGTACCATATAAAGGCAGCCACTGTTAGGTCATTACAGACGAGACCATCAGTCTTGTTGCTGTAACAAACTCTGTATTCATTATTTCAGCTCAGGATATTTTTTTCTTTGCCTGAATTGGCTGTTCTCTTAATGAATATTGCAAATCATAACACAAATTATATGCCTTGAGCTGTCTTGATTTTTGATTTGCAATGAAGGTCTCAGGAGCTTGATTTGTGCCATTGCAAAACATTTCCTGATGGAGGAAAGGGGGAGACATGCCATGGAGGGCTGCAGAATTCTGTGTGACCAAGCAGTGAATCAGATCTCTGGGACAGAGTAATCTCCATGCTGTGCTTGGACTTCACCCTGGACTCTCTCTCCCTCACATGAGTTAGTGCTGATTTTGACAGTGTTTCCATAAAGACTTGAAGTGTTTCAATGAAGAGATTGTAGCTTTTACTGCTAGTGATATATGTCAACTCTGTTAGTGTCATAAATGGAAAATTTTGGGGGAAGAAGTGAAAACATCCTGAAATTTTGTTTCCAAGTTGATATAAAAATGGACTTCTTTTACTTACCTTTTTCTCTCCAGGTAATGTTTTTACATTTTGAAAGATTGTGGATTAACTTCTGGTTCAAATCCAAAGCAAAATAAAAGAAAAATCAGAACGGAATCATCAAACCCAAATGTCTGTTAAAAGCTATTAGGAAACATTGGTTTTTTTAGTTATTTCTATTTTTCTTCCATTAAATCATATGCTTTATGCATATTTGACCTTTGAACAAAAAAGCCATAAAGTTTTATTGACTGTCACAAGTTGCAATAAAAGTGGAGTTCTGTAAAACAATTATGAAGAATTTTAAAGACAAATTAATTAGCTCAGAATCCAATTTTGTCTGTACCATAACATGCCGCAATCATATATGTCCAGTGGCAACTGGGAGTAATATGCAGACACCTGTTAACATCTGTTTTCTGTGTATCATTTACTGCCCAAGCAGGACAACCTCATTGTCACATTGACCTTAAACTAAAGTCAGCCATGAAATAAGAACAATGAGTCACAGTAATTGTTTGGATCAAGCAAAGGACCAAAAGCTCTTGGAGCTGTTCACCTTCAGGGCGTGCTTTATAGCCCAGCTCCTTGAACACATATCTAGGGAGAATTGGGATGGGTTGGCCTCTCTGAGATGGGGAGATGTTGTGCAATTGGATCTTCTTGCTGGCTGGTTCTTTCATGTGGGTGGAGTTTTGTTGTTCTTGTTTTTATTGTTATGGATTGTGAGATGGGGAATTGTTTTTCCATTAGCAAAGGCAAAACAACTGCTTTCAGTGTAGAGTGACCTTTTTGATTATGTACATGAACCACAGACAAAAAGAACACAATAAAATACTCCATGGGCAAACATGGTGAGCTTGACTCATCAGTATGTTACTCCAGTTCTGTACCAGATCAGTTCAACTGAACAAAGATGGAACTTTACCATCCATACTATCTGCAGCAAAAGGGTCTCATTCTGCCCCTGACCAAAATGCTGATTTGTAGAGAATTAGCGCTGCTCACTCTTTGTGAAGAGACAATTATTATCCATGGAGATCTAAGAGTGTGAAAAAAACTTGGCCCAGAATACTGAGGTGGAGGATGTATATCATGTGGTTTGTGTATCACAAACTCAACATGATGTATCCTGACATGGCATGTTTTATGAAGAATGTTCTGAACAACTAGACTAAACAAAAAGATCAGTAGAAGTTGCAATTTCTAGTTCACAATGACCTCCATAATATCAGAGAAGGTGTCAGCACTTTGACTGTTTTACAGAAAATACTTGCATCTATGTCAGTTCTAGGAAACAGGCCTTCTGATGGGTAGTGGCTGACATAACACATATGTCACACTTATCCTTGTTAGGATGTTTTGAGGCTTTCCTTTGAGTAGCTCCCTACCACAGAAATAAATCATCTCCTCATAGAGAGCAGCAGATGAACAACAACATGTGAGAAGAGGATTTATGGTTGTGGCTGCTTTTCTAAGTGCTGTAGGTGCCCCGCACTGCAGTTCCATGGTGCCTCCTAGAGGCACTGGCTCTAGGCAGGAAGGCAGGGAGCTGCTCTATCTCTGATGTGTTGGGACAGCCTGCAGTGCCAGCTGTGTGTTTACCAGCGTGCTGGCCGATTTCTCCTGCAGCTGTTGTGACTTGCGAATATTTGATTCATTTAATGCAATAGAAAAGTTCAGTTCTTGGCCTCTGAACTACTGTAGCATGTCTGCTAAAATGAGATAGTGCTCTATGGTTTTGCCTTTATTCCCTCACCATGGATGCTACACTAATAGCTACACCTTCCAAGTGAATAAAAGGAATCCTTGCTTTCCAGGACGTGGCAAATCTAGGTGAGAAGTACACAATTCTGTGAAGGATAATCACAGAGCAGCATGTTGATTGGCAGACTTGACTACATTGTAAACACTCTTAGTCTTCAGCCAAGTTAAGGAGTTGCAAAACCCAGACAAATTTGTTTCAGATAACTGATTCCAGTAGGCTGTACTCCTGCAAACAAAGCAAATTGTACACTGACTATGCAAGCCATGGTTATTCTTGCAACCTTTAGGTAGATGCTGGTTAGAAACATTTTCACCCATGTTGACACTGGGTTACTTCCAGTAGTATAGGAAAGAATGTGGAATACAGACTTAATAGAGGATAGAAAAGGATGCGTTTGGAATATTCAACCTGTCACTTCTTTTGGCACTTGGAATCCAGATGGTATATTTCTGGCATTGCCCAGGCTTTTTTTCTCTGTAACTTGTCTCATTCAAAGTGGTTAGGACTGATATTAAGTGACACTGTTTTGTACAGACCATTAAACATTTCTGAGATGGGTTAAATCATTTCAGTGTACTGCAAGGTTTTTAAATACTTTCAGAGAATGACCCGTTTCTGAACAGAAAAGCTTCCTGTTGGACACATCCCTTCTGTTCACAGCTGCTTACATCATTGCTTCCCATCTGTGATCTGGTTGGCCATTTGCAATCACATTGTTTCCCTGTTCAATGGGGAATGAGGGCTAGGACTACTGGGGGAAGCAGAAATATTTAATGTATCTTCCAAAAGTCTTCACTGTGACAAATGTTTTATTCTTTCTGGACAGAGGCTAGGGATTCTGGATAATGTTACAATTTGGCCAAACTGATGAACTTTAAAAGTTCATAATGCTGTTCCTGCTCACACTTCTATGCTCTTTTCTTCCTGTGTATCTTGTCTCCTTGTACCTACTCATGATTCAAGCTCCTGTGGAAAATCTTGTCTCTTTTTTAGTTTTCATTATGGTTCTGGTATTAGGATGAGGTGGTTTTTTTCTTGTCTGTCCAGAATCAGAAGAGGCATCTGCACCTTTATCAGGCAATTAAGCAGAAGTGCAAAGCAGAAGCAAAATCAGTATAACTGGATAGCTGTAATTTGTAATGGGAATTCTGTCAGAACTGATCTTTGATGAGTGGTAGTTGTAGTAATAACAAGGACATAGTACTAAGTAAAGGATCAGAAAATACTAAATGAAGGGGTTTATCTTCACGTTGCCTTGCTTGCCATCTTCTTGGATCAGGATTAGAAGGGTGCATATATGTGACACTACAAGTTTCTGTTAAATAGTCTTGAGGCATTATAGCTTGGATTGGATAGGCTTTTAAAAATTATTATTATTATTATTATTATTATTTACATTTAAATAGAGGTTTGACCTGGAGTAGAAGGAGACAGATGGTAAAGCTTTGTCTGATGGCAAAGCTTTGACCCTGATGGTGACATTGTATTTGGCAAGAAACCAGTTCTGTCTGGGTTCATGTGGATGTACCAGACTGTTTTGTTTTTTTCTTCAATGAAATCATCAGTTGTCACTAAGACTGAAGGGAAGACTAGATAAACTTCTGCATTGTCTCAGAGAAGATAATTCTATTGCTCATATAAGCTAACATCCAGTTCTTTGTGCAGGCAGACAGCATGGTGAGCAGAAACAAAAGGGTAAACAAGACTGTATATTGGGTGAAAATAGAGCCCAAATGCAGATTCTGTTTCATATATATGAGCAAAACTCAAAGACTGTTGGGAATGTGTAGTGCATCAAAGCTGGCTGTGTGTGAAACCAGATGGGTTTGTAGCTGAAACAGTTCTATTTCTGAGGATGTTGAAAATCTGCCTTGACTGAGTGCAACCTACTCCCCAGGGGTGTTCCTCAAGCAATTCTAGGTTTTGGGGCAATCTCAGGATTCCCCTGGAGCAGCTTGCTGCTAAAGAATGAAATGCACTTACTTTTCTAAGACAGAATGTTGTTGACATTTCCTTCTTGCAGGGAACTTGAAGGTGCCATGTTTTGACTTCTGTTTAGAATGAAGACTTGTTTGGAAATGTGGGAAGTTCCTCCCTACAGAGCAGAATGTCCAAGTTTTTATCAGCTGTTGCATAACAGTGGTACTGTCTGGAAATTGAGACCTTATGCCAGATCAATACCTCTAGTGCAAGAGAGAAATATCATTAAGTCACTTAAGCAGACCATCTCACAGTTTCTCCTTGCTCTTCCTTGACAAATGACTGCATTTTTAAAAACTTTGGTATTTTTTCCTTTCCTAAGGCAAGTTAATGAGCATACAGTGATTATCTTACCGTGGTGTCTCAAGCTGAAATAAAGTGTCTGAAATATCTGCAAGGTCAAGTCAAAATTTTGCCCTAAATTGTGCTGATCTCTAATTTATAATTAAGTGATGAACAATAGATTAACTAATGGAAGTCATTCATTCTGTAATAGAAGTGTGCTTCTTATTCTCAGACAGGACAATTTTAAGAATAATCGTTTGTATCATTTCTCTTACTCTTGGAGAAGGCTTGAGGTAGTTGAAATGTTGGCTAGGCATTAAAAAATTATTCTTTGAAATTGGATTGAGGATGGCATTTGAAATTTGGATTGAGGATGGCAAACTTTTTATGCTGAGGTGTGTTTGAGGTTAAGAGTGGCAGGTATAAACTAATGCCTATGAGACACCTGTAGCAGCAGCTAAAGTACAGGTGGAATCTATTCCTTTACTGAGTCTCTGCTGAGGCACTTTTGCTGTAGGCTGCAGGTGCTTACTCTTCGAAGGTCTCCAAACATGGAATTTGATATTGTTTCTCCAAACTTCACTTGCTCTTTGAGAACTGTCCATTAAAACATCTGCAGTCAACTGACTGACCCATCACATTTTAATTAAATCACTTTAATCAATAATCCTTATGAACAAATTACATTTGTAAATTTTCTATTTAGGAAGTGTTGTATATGTAATTTCAGGTATTTCCCTCAGAGACAGTGTCATTAGTTCCTTCTTTATATGTCCAGTTGCAGATTTATCTGTGATAAAAATTGTATTACTAGCATCTAGTAACAGTATCTGGCATGCCTCAGGTTCCATCATTGCAGCTATTGGCATTAAAAAAACCCAAGCAAACAAACAAGCAAGCAAACAAAAAGCCCAACAAAAATTGCACAGTTAAGAAAGAAAAAAATAATCTCAAACAAGAAAATGTACATTTAGATTATTTATGGTGCAATCATGCCCTTTTAGAAAGAATTATGGTGTCTGTTCTTCTCTCTGTGAAACTAAGCGATGAGGCATGTCTGAGACTTATTTTTGTTAGCAGAATTTGAGCAGGTAAAAGCTCTGTGTTTTAGGGGTAAAATTTAGTGTTTATGAATATTTTTTCTGTGAACTGGTACTTTCCCACAATGAAGCAGCTGGCTGAGGGTACAGTTTTCCCTGAGTTAGATGAGATTGTCTGTATCCAGGAAGATTTTCCCTGGAAGTTTTTCAGCACTGCAGGAATGGAGAGGTCCCTTGGAAGCTCTTCCTGCTGATACATAAGTCAGGCTGTCGAGAGCTCTTTGCTCTGTGCTTCTGTAACTCCCATAATCTGTAAACCATACTTGTGTGGTCAAAGTATAGCTGAAACGAAAGGGAGTGTTTGTGAGCTTATGGCTGGACTAGCTGCAGTTCCACAGAAGAAAACCAGCTTTATCTCTCTAATCCTTCTGCTGGCAGGCAGGACGTGAAAAACGAAGGTAAGACACTGTACCTATTTATTGCTTAATTTCTCTCCATAAATTCTAATCTTGTGGTTAGAAAACCCAACAAAATCCAGTACTTCTCAAATGTAAACAAGCAGAAAAATAATACTCCAGAGTGCAGGAGTTCGTAAGTATCCAAACCCTAAATATGTTAACACAGCTGCATGTCATGTGATCCACTGCAGTTCTAGCACAAAAACATGTGAAATGTTTGAAAATGTCCAGAATACTGCAAATTTCTGATGATCCCCTAACTGAACAGGAGCAAAGCAACTATTAAAAATCCAAAAGGAATTAATAAAGAGTTGTGCTGACATGATATAAACAGCTCTATTCCTTAGCTAATATTTAAAAGTTCCAACTAAAGCCCTCCCACAGTAAATCTGTGTAAGCTAGAGGTCTTGCAATACTTTCTGAATGTATTACTCTGCCTGTGAGCGATCCAGCTGTGTTTTAAGGCATTCTCATAGTCTGTTTGGGTTTTTGGGGAGGTCAGTATGCCACAGTTCAGTGAGAGGCAGTTTCTTCAGATGTTCCTGAACAAGGTAGCACAGAACAAGAAATATTCTGACTGTGCCAGTGTGGTATTTCAGCTCCCATAACTGCAGTTGCTGGTTTCTGAATGTCTTGTCTGTCTTTCTGCAGGGTGTTCTGAATGCAGCTCCACGACTTCAAATGTTTGTGTCTCCTGGGCAGTGGCTGGAGTCCTGTGCACTCCAACTATGCCCTCAGCCATAGCTGGGTTCCTGTGGCAGGTAAAGCATTGGTGAGAATACCAGCTGTGTGTGCAGCATTTGGAAACTAAAAGTCATCGTTAGTCAAGAAGATAACCAGTACACTTTGAATGCCCAAAGTGGAGTGAAAAGCACAGAGAAGGTCACAAAAACATGGCAGAAAGCAAAACCAATTGCTTAGAGAAGTATTGTGGAATTTACTAAGTCATAAGTGTTATCTGCATGCCAGGTCCTCTTTCAAAGACACACTGTTTTTTCCACATAGTAATGAACCTAATAACCTTCTCCAAATAGCTTTTTGCCCCTGAGCAATAAATGCAGGATTCAGCTATAATGATAACTGCGGGAGATTAGAAGTTAAGCCTCCATGAAAAAGAGAACAAAGGAAATTAAAGTGTATTCAGTAACATTTACAAAATAATTGTAATTCCATGTGATTTCAAAAGCAATGTTTCTATGTGTTAATAATGTCAAACAAAAAGCAACATAACTTTCACTTTTTCTCTTTTTTTTCCTTTTTAATATATTTCCTTCTCACCTCCAGTACTTGAGTAAAAATATAATTTCTTGGTTTAATCCAGCTCAACGTATCTTAAAAGCCATTTTGTGGAGCAAACTTTTCTACTTCATAACATTTCTCTTCGTTGTATTTTCAACCTGTGATGCTGAGAGAAAGGTGTCACCTCCTAGTTATTTGGTACATTCAAAGAGAATATTGCCAAAATATATGGTGATTGGTGTTGATCTCTTCCTGGAAAAAGCATACTTGGAATTAAATTTCAGCAAGCTCAGGTATATAGTTACAGCATCTTAGGATCTGTCTTCTGGGACAGGGTCTGCTTTGATTCATCCCGTTATTCAGCAACTGAGAATGACTAGTATTATGTGAAAATATTTGATGTTGATTCTCTGTCGCATTAGAAATCATTGCTTCTGAAAAATATCTTTAAAATATATTTGTCTACTGCTATCACTGCCAAGAATCCTGGGCTGAATCAAAAGGAGTGTGGCCAGCAGGTTGAAGGAAGTGATTCTTCCCCTCTGCTTTTGTGAGACCCCACCTGGAGCACAGCATACAGTTCTGGTGTCCCCAATACGAGGAGGACATGGAACTGTTGGACCAAGACCAGAGGGGGCCTCGAAGTTGTTAAAGAGGACTAGAGCATTTCCCCTTACAGAGACAGAGAAAGCTGGGGCTGTTCAGCCTGGAGAAAATTGTGTGGAGAACTCAGCAACCTTCCAGTGTCTGAGAGGGGCTACAGGGAAGCTCTGAGCAACTTGATTTGGTGGGAGATGTCCCTGCACGTGGCAGGGCGGATTGGGACTAGATGGTGTCTAAGGCCCGTTCCAACCCCTCAGCATTCCATGATTCTGTGATTATGGCATCTCTATAGATGTACAAAGCTTACCAAACAGAAGGGCCATTTCCTCACAAGCCTTCACGAATTCAGGTACTTCACACTATGTTTTGCTGCTTGTCCAGCCAATGCCTTGTGGAAATAGTGCCAAGATGCAGAAAAGAGCATAGATTGTAGAAATGAGTAGGAATGGTGTGAAGGCTGGATTTTCTCCAGAACTTTTCTGTAAATCAGGCAGATCTGAAATGCAGTGCCTTGCTGCTTCAGGTATACAAGGATTTACAAATATGTAAACTACCATATGTGTGATCAACTTGATTCATAATATATAATAAGTCTTATCTAGAAGAGTTTGGTATTATATTTACCAGAATTTTTGCTTTGCTAGAGGCTGGATATTCCTGTTTGAGGGACTATTCTTTCTCAAAAGTGTGTGTATACCTTCTAGGAAAATAAGAGAAACATTACGTGTCAAAAAAGGTCACTTCTGGCATTGAGTGAATTATTTAGGATAATTTAATCTGAGAAAATTTAATCTGAGAATACTGGCAGGGGTGGGCAGGAGGTAGGCCTTCTACGTCCTCTCTTGGTGGTTAAGCTGTTCATCTGCAATGATGGATGCTGTGGTTTAATTCTGCCTTCTGCTCTTGAGATTTAGATCCTGCTATCCTGTCTCTTAGGACAGGACATGAACAATAGCAGCAGTGAGGTCTGCTGCAATGTGTTCTCATTTGTTCCTCTTTACACTTTTTTTGCTTCAGAGGAGCTGTCTGTGGGTCTGATGCCCTCTCTGCCAGGGGCTTGTGCTAATCAGCTGGCTTTAAAGATGTTCAATTTAGTGGTTGCCACTTAAGGGCTGCATGCAAGAGTGAACCCTTTTCAGTACAAGGAGTGAGAATCTGCCTCACAATCCTCCAGTAAGTAGTCACACAAGCAAAATCAGATCATAGCTCAAACCCATGCCCTCTACAATCAAGACAGGGATCTGAATTTATGTTGCTAACTCCTCATAGGAATATCTCAGCATTTACTCTGTATAATTCCAAAACTGAACCGGTCCAACAAGCTACTTTGTGCAAACTACTTCAATGATAGTTAAGAGTGAAAGAGCAATAGAATAAGAATGATTCTCTAGCCTGATGTTAATGGTGCTTGCTTTGGAAGCTGTGGCTTTAATATAGTAGGAAGGCATCATAGTATAACAAAGAGTAAACTGTAAATAAAAACCCAGAGAAAACAATCCATCTGCAACGATTTTGTAAATCTTGTATTGTATTTCCTTGTCTTTTATGTTTACATTTGCCAAATGTTTGCATTTTCCAAAAATGATTCCTCTTGAGACACAAGGAACATTTCATGTTAAACGAAGTACAGTGGACTGGGTGGGGATGGTAGTGGTTTTGGTGTGGAAACCTGGAAAAACTGTGAATTCGATTCAGTTTGAACCAACATTCTTTTTCAACTGTTTGGCTTGGCAGCTGAACTGAAAAACCAGTTATGTGACAGCCCTAAGCCCTCCTTTGCAGTTGGACCCTTGTGTTTTAATAGGGAAATTGTAGCATTGGTTCCTGGAGCTGTTCATGCATGGCACAGAGGCATGAAATGGAAATCAAATTTAGGGTTGTCTGAATTTTTTGGAACTGAGGGAACTCTGAAGTGAGATTAAATGGTGGCATCCACAGTATGTACACTACTGGACTCTCCAAGGACACACTGTTTTTTTCACATATTCCCTCTGTCACTCGCTTGTCAAAAAGATACCTTTGATCCTTATGGGAAATATTAGGAGGAAAGCTCTTGACTTGTGTGCATTGTTAGCTGGGAACAGAGACATTCCTTTTTTTAACTTGTTCATTCCATGATGTAATGAGAACATTTTAAATGAGGACAAGCAAATTGCAAGCGCCAAGCTTTTTCCTAGATGTTGCTTATAATCAAACACACCCAACCATGCTTTTAAATAACTCATAATTAAACATGCAAAAATGGAGACTTAATTTGATCATGTAAATTAATCACATGTTGTAACAATGGAAATTCATAACTGAAAATCCATTAGCAGACAACGCTGTTCCTCATTCTTTTGTTTACATGTTTATACTAATCACGCAATAGGATTTTTGGTGCATGTCACTCTTTGAAAACCAATTCTGTATCAACTTAGGAGATGTGTTCCCATTTCTATTGTATAGCTTTGCTCTATAAATGCAAATAATTGCAAATTAAGCCCCAAATGTCTAAAGAACAGCAGGAGTGACCATTATTTGATGTATGATGCACATCATGTCATTTCTGTGTCACTACTCTAGGGGTTAAATAAGTATCATGTTTTGGACATCTTAGGAAAATAATAAACAATGTAGCTCATCCAAAAAACATCTGCTTTTTTTTTTTTTTTTTTTTTTGTTAAATAGTGGACAAATATATTTAAAATGTGTTTTTAATTGTCTGGTAAGAAAATAAGTTTGCATAAAACCCACGCTTTCATCCTGAAAAAAAATAATTGTGAATTTACCTTCTGTGGCAATTTAGAAAAAGCCAAAATTTATGCACATTGTGTATTTAGCAAGTAAAGAACTCAGTTGTTGTGGTGGGCTACATTAAACATAGATGGATGAGAATGAGGTCAGTGGAGTGAACACAAGCTGCACTCCTCAGAGCTACTGTGCATGCACATGGCCTTAAAGATGTTTACCCAATGGAAGTCTGTACTTGCCTGTGTATTTCAGTGCCTGTGCATGGCAGGCCGTGAAGCTTTGCCTAAAAGGCAAACCTGTGAAAGAAATATTCTTTTCACATTTGCATTTTGGTTAGCAGCATGTTAGGAGCACTTCTATTCATAGGGTGTACCTGACTGTGAGGATCTGAATTCACTGGAGGGCTTGAGCTCTTTATCACCTGATGGCAACCCTGGTCAGTGAAGCCTTTTTCATTAACTTGGATCAGGCCTTGGAATCCCCCTGCATCGGCTAGTGCTTACTCAGTTGAAATTATTGCCTTGAGCTTTCTCACTCATGCAGGAAATATTCTTCTCAATTGAACCTCTTCTCTGATTTTATTGTATAAATCCTGCTTAATCCTCAGTGTCCTGCTTCTTAAGGTGCTGCACAGCTGTCTTGTGCTCTTGACTTCATGCCACCCTCATGTTACACCTCCCAGTAGGCCAGCCACTTCCACTCTCTTGTTTTGTTAATCCCTTTTAAATAACCACTTTTATATAGTGCTGCTTACACGAAATACCCCTCCAGTAACTCCTCTGAATCACTTACAGCCTAAAATGTTGCCATATGCATCTTAAACTTAAAAATCCCCATAGTGCCCTATTCTATATGCTAACATCACCTCTACAGACATTGCAGTGAGCTATGGTGAAAATAAGGAGGAAATTTTTAAGGAAAACTTGCATAAGAAGTGCTAAATTTTGATGGGAAGCACTTGGACATCCATAAGTGCTTGGACTGGTCACCTATCAAACTGGAGTCTAAATAATGAAGGAGAGCTACACTGCAACAAAGTGTACTAAGTGTGAAGATAGGGAAGCATTTATTAAATTGCAGCAAAGAGCTTTGTGATAATTAGTGGAAATGAGGTCACAGCCTGTCCGTCTGTCCTACACGAACCTTTTCTTTATTATTGTGGCATCACAGCTTATGACTCTGAGTTTTTAGTGGACTAGTACCATTTCTCAGTTGTTTTGCTTTCTCTTTTCTCACAGTAAAATGTGACTTAAATTCCAAAACTCAAAACCCCCAAAAATTCAACCCGCAAGCCTCAGTGGTATTTGGAGTTTATGTATTCTTTAACTGAAAGCCTTTGCATAACCAGATACTGGTACATTTTTTAGTGAAATTCTTGAAGGTTTGGGCTTAGCCACTGCTTCTTGCAGTGATATGCTTGAAAAAATGTCAACTATGTAGCTGTAATGGAGGGCTGTGGAGTTGAGGTATGTTCATTTTCTGGAAGTGGTAGACTGGTGTCAAGGTCTAGCTTGACCTCCAGCATGGTTCTGGCTCCAGCTTGAAGAGTCCCATGGTGACATCAGAATTCTGGCATCTATAATTAAACATTTTTTGTGTTATTGCCATTATTTCAGAGAAAAGCTGGTGATCTGGCATGAATGAATCCACTACAGACATATCTGCTGGAGTAAGCAAAGAACTTTAATGCTTTATGACTTGAGAATTGCCTCATTCATTTTTCATAGGTTATTAATTCTGAAACTTTTCTGTTGCCTACAGCAGTAGACTTGGATGGGTATGGGAGAAGTTCTTCAAATTGTAGGCAAGGAGTCTTGATTTTTCGGAGAACAAAAAGGAAAAATACAGCAAAACCCTTGTTGGAACAAGAGATACAAAAGCGCTTACAGAGGTTGAGAGTGAAAGAAACACACAAAGGGTTTAAAAGGCTGGAGTTAAATAGAAATAAGCAGGATTTAGAAATGTACTTAGAAAAAATAATCCTCAAAAGGAAGAGAACAGCATCCCTTTCCACCCAAATTCAAAAAGGAACACTATTAAAGTGTTCTTAAACTTGTTCTTAAAGTATTTAGTTTCTTTTAATAACACTCATGATATGTTGGATAGTCCAAAAAGATTGTGTGTGTATTGGCAAACCATAGTAGCCTTTTGGATAGTCAATCTTCATCTAAGTGTGTTTCGGATCTATGTGTGATTTGCTGAATATGGGAGGTTGATCTATTTGATAGCACAGAAATTGTGTGTGATGTAATCAGAAATCTCATTGTCAGGACCCTTTTACTAAGATAGTTCTGAAGCTTTGTGATTGTTTTTCTTCTGGATCCCCTCTACAATCTGCATTGCCATTCATTTTATTGTGGAACACTACTGGGATCAACCAGAAATAAAATCCAAGACCAGGGCTTTCTTTCCCATATTTATTTTATTGGACAATATTCTTGTTCAGGTGCTGTGAATGGGAATATCATCTACCGAGAAGCATAGGGTTCAACAGCCAGAGTCTGGAGCAAAATAATCTGGCACTGCTATTCTGAGCAGTGGATCATTTGTGGCTTTAGACAGACAGAGCACATGATCTTTAAATCTCAGTTTCCCTTTCTGTAATATAGAGTGATGAGAATAATTTAATTCTTATCTCACACAATATTTCTATTTACTATAGACAGATGAAATGGTATGTAAATAGCCTTAATGAGCATTGTTCAAAATCAGAGCATATCCATCATTCATCATTTAATTGTTTCAATTTTTTTTAGTGAAGAAACTGAGTTCATAATTGAAGAGACCAAAACATTTAAAGGTTGGATTTTTATTCTGGAGAGTATTCAGAATTTCAAGAAAA
>VWYP01024155.1:28261-51408 GCA_013400435.1 Pycnonotus jocosus
CACTGTTTCATTATGAGAAATATTCTAAAGGCTTTCCAAAACTTTTGTCTTTATGCAGAACCACAGTCTGTTTATTTCTTCATGCCAAAGATGAGGTTTGGCACAGGATTGTCCCATACCCTTGCCAAAAGCTCTCCTAAGAGCACACTCAGTTAGTTTATATTACTACTTTTGAGAAAGGAAACATTAAAGAACCCATCTTTTTAATACAGTATAAAGGTCCTCTGAAGGCTGAAAATGCCTCCCTCTGGCCCCACCCCACTGCAAAGGACTAGGGTATGTGAGGGGAAAGAGGAGTCCTATAGTCAAAGAGCTGCCTCTGTGTGAGGCCCAGGAGCAAGGACAGCTTCACGCTAACCCTCATTTTCCTGCAGGCTACGTCTTCAAAAAGTGCTTCTCAGGGTGGTTGCCCAAGTGGAGACAACCAGGGCTTCATTTTCAGCAAGTCTGGGCACTCTAAACACCTGTTGATTCAAGTGGAGATGGACCTAGGCTGCCTCCTGCCAGTGTTTCCAAACTTCTGCAAGTGCAGGGTAGCCAGTGTCAGGTCTGTCCCTCTCCCTCTGCGTTCCTGATGCACTGGTGCATTGCCTTTGCAGCTTCTATGAAAGGTCACTAAGTCAGAGAAAGGGCATGGTTATTCTATTTATACATATAAATATGACTCTTGCCTTTAACTAGCATTTTCTCTGCTCTTAAACCGGTATAACCTGTAACTGATGTCTGGAGCTCTGGGCCTCTCCCTGCTACCTAGAGTGATGTACCAGGGGTAATTTTTAATTTTGGCTTTGGCATTGTCCTAAATATTTGGGAAAGAGACTTGAGAGTTCTGCTAACTCTGCTGCAGAGAGACTGCTGATCACTAAACTGTTTCGTTTAAATGCAGAGGGTTTATTTTTTTACACTTCTATGAAGTCTTGAAATCTGAGATAATACAAAATTTGAACAAAGAAGGCTATTGTCATAGAAATGACTGAGTCTGTAGACATATTATGCACAGAATGAGAGAGCATTTTAGGTGATTTTATGATGATCTGCGCATTGTAAAAGAAAAACGTGCATATGTGTACCCGTTCATCTGTGTATCCATTCCTCCACTCAGAACTCAGACTGTGCATTTGGAAATGGAAGCCAGCTGTTAAAGCTGTCACCCAGCTGTGTGTCTGCCTCCTCCTGGGGTGTCCATTCAACCCCACAGGCTGCATGGGGTAGGCACAGTCAGCTATCAGAGAATTCAGCTGAAGCATGGCAGACGCTTCTTTCCATTTGAGTTCCCCACGCCATATGGCAGCCAAATTTAATTTTCAAATATGCTTTTTCCTCCCCCAGTGAAACTGCCACTTCCAGAATTTCATGTTCAATCATCCTGTTCAACCACAATGCCTCTTCCTCCTAGGGATGAGTCCAAAGAATTTTCATTAGGTGGGTGAATATCTAAATATTAGGGATGTCTGTGCAAAATCTGCATATTAAATCTGAGTATCCAGTCTTGCGTGGATGGGATCCTTTTTCTTTTCTGTTAAGAACAGCTGTCTTTGAGACCTATCAGAGTTGCACTAATGTGTATCAACCTTCAGTGTCCAGGCCCCTAAACACTTTTAATTGAAAGTTAACACTTGAGTTACAAAGCATTTCCAGTATGATATGAAAATTGAACCATGCTGAAAATTCTTAAAGTATTCAAAGAGGGAGTAATTTTATAATCTGCAGTTATGTTCAATACTGGTGTTTCTGGACAGAGTAAAAGTGGAAAACTTTAATGGATAGATCCTCCTGTCATAACTTCACACTGATACTCAGATGTCAGCCCTTGAAGAACTTCATCCTCTTTTCTGCTGTAAATAAATATTTTGTTTGGTTAACCTGCTGGAGGATTTAAAAGGAAATCAACATGTTCTGTAGACTCAAGGAGTGAGGACTGTTTATTTGTACATTCTGACTGCCTGCATATTCATTGCCAAAAAATATTCCTCTGTCACATCTGCACTGAGCCTAATTCCTTCCATGTTTGATTAAAGTGTTACCTGTAAATGTAAACTTGTGAACACAATTTCTTTTGTACTGATGTTGACTTTGAAAAACTGTTGCTCCGAGCTTGAAATGAATAAGTGCTGCATCTTATGGCACTGGATTCTCTGGTTTTCTAACAAAGTACAAGCTCTAGTTGGACCCTCTCTAGTGTCTAAGAAATTCCCAATGGCTCAATCCTAGTAGATTCTCTGAAATCTAATATGTTATGTTCCTATTAAACCTTTAATTATTTAGGGTTAAAGCCCTTATTAACACCATTCTGTTCACCATCCAATGATTTTTATTGTGTGTTGTTAAGAACTTAATTGTTTCTGAGGTGTCTGCTTTTATCAGATGTATAGTTGGAATTGGTGGTCATGTCCAAAAGATTATTAAAGGGGTAATATTCATGGGACCACTCATGCAGACAAAGCTTGACTGCATAAGATTTGTTTCTCTAGGAAATCTGGCACCTATTCTATTAGACATATCTGAACTTCTGTGCATTTTTGGTATTCTTACTTATTCATTAGAGAAGGAGAGATAAGAAAGTTTCATCAGATGGAAATCATCATTCTCAGAGGATATCAGCAATGACCAGTGGAGCAATTTCTTTCTCACATTCTGGCTCTTTCTGGTGTTGTATTTCATCATGATGGGTCTTTGATAAATGTGTTTGAAATACACTGGCCTGATAGACTGGAAATTAGAGTTAGTAAACACTTCAATTTTTTTGTCATATTTTCAAAGTACTTCCTCATGTCAACAGCCAATAGGCAGGATGCAAATAAAATGTTGAGACTCTGTTTGCCTTCACTTCTGTTTGTATTTGTTGTATCTGAAGATGCTCCTAGATCTTATTACAAAAATACTTTTCATTTAGAAATTCAGACCTCCTCTGATGTAAGCCCCAAACATTTCCATTTCTAAGTGCAAGAAGTTGATCCCTATGTAATTATGAAGTGGTGCCAGGTTCTAACCACACTACCTTACCTACCCTAGTCCTTTGGAAATGTTTTACTTGCAACAACTTTATATACCAAACATGTTTGTTTAATGAAAATGTTGTTATGATAACTATAAACAACATATTTTTTATATGACTAATGTTTTCATGAAGTTGGTTTCGTTTTCACAGGTCACTGCTTCCTTTTCCAGCCTCACAAACAGTTTTCTCAATCATTTTGGGCACTGAGTTGGTGCCCCAGCACTTGGATCTGTGTCATATGATTTGATCTTCTTTTCAGTGTTCTCCTATTTGTCCCTCTCCATGTGCTGTTTTTTCTGACACTTTTTTTTTCTTCTTCTTGTGTCATTTTATTACAGTGTTTCTCCGTGATGTGCTTGTTAAAAGAGGTGAGATATATGGAAAAAATTTGGACTTTTTGTGGGGGAAAAAAAGGCAAAAAAAAAAAAGCAACTGACCAATAAACTATCTAGAAAGTAAGTAATTTTACTTTTTCTAATTATTTATGTGTGCATATTATCTTAAAATCTACATCCATGACTTTATCTACAATATAAGGCATATTTTGTAAATGAGTTCAAATACTCTATCAAATTGTAATTATTCATGAATAGTCTCTCTTTATTGCTAATGATATGCATCACGCTAACAGAGTTTGATATACTGGTTATACAAATAAAGTTCATCTGAGGTAACACAGTTTATTCCTTTCTCAGGCATCCAGCCTGGATCTCAGCTGCAAAGTAAGTACCTCTCCACATCTCATTACCAAAATAGCAACCTTCTTAATCCTTTGCTGTGAAGAACAAAGGTTCGATTCAGTCTCTGGAGCAGAAATAGGATCTTATTAATGCACTGGCAACTACAGTGTTGTTATTTTTGCTAGAAAGGAGAGAAACAGGAATTTGCTGATATATGTTAGATTAAGGGCTGTTATTGTTTTGAGATTAATTGGATTGTTAGCTGGGCCTTTCCGATTTCAGCTGAAAATCTACAAAATACCTTGCAATTTAATATTCTGGATGAGATCAGCAGCTACTTCCTGGAAATTCACTTCTATTCTTTGCATTTGTTCTGAAAGAATCACTGAGGCTATCAGTTAAATGGTTTATTGTTTACTGTGCAGGGAGAAAACTTCTTGTGTCAGTCTTGCCTGGAGTGCTGGCCTTGCTGGACTCAACCCTCTTGCCATCCAGTGGATTAAAGCTGAGACCCAGGACACCAGGGAGGTACCTCATGCTCAGCCTTTGGGGACGTCTGTGCATTGGCTGAGTGTTGAGGCTTGAGCATGTCACAGCTGACGTGTGAATTCACATTTTGGAGTGTTAGGGCTCCAGTGGTGTTTTATGTAGTCCTTTCTTTCTTTCAAAATATTTGCTGTCATGTAGTGTTGGGCTGCAGTGGGCTGTAGCATTTGGGATCCCTGTGGAGTAGACTGGCAGCTCATCAGGATGAAAGTTGAAATTAGGATTGCAGAGAGGAGCCAGAGAAATTCCACTTGGTGAATTAAATGTTATTGAACTTGAGGACCTGGAAAAAGGTTAGTGATGTATCTGAGTGAGCAACCAAATTGGTATGAATGACAGGCATAGAAGGTATTGCTTGGAGCAAAAATAAATGCAGTGTAACTGATCTGTTGAGACCAGCTGTTGAAACAGTTTCTGGAAATGACTGGTGCTTGATAATTCTTAGTGATAGGCAAATGGCATACTCCAAATTACGTGTGGTCCATTGTGTAATTCTGTGTGGGTGTGGACCTTTGCAGGTTATTGGCCTATGCCACCTGGCACAAAATGTGTTTGCTTAAGTCTTAGCATGTAGAACTTTGGGTGTTTGTCTTCATGTGTATGTGAAAGGTTCAGGGTTAAGTGAGGGAGAGCTAACCAGAAACTGAGATCAGCAGAAGCATTCTGGATAACTGTTCCCAGGCCTGAGTAATGAAGTCCAATAAAATGGCATTTGGAGTGAATCTCAACTCTCTGCTTCTATTCCTCATGGTTAGGACAAGCCCTGTGTTTGGCCTCTAGGAGATATGACAAACATTTGTCTCTTGATGGAGTATGTAGTCCGAGACTTGTGTCTTAATTATGTGAACTTTTATTTGTGAGTTGGAAGAGATTTCTGAGCATAGTCTAAGGCAATTATGTAGTATTAATTGCTAATTTGTCCTGATTGTCCATGTCACCAGAAGGCTTTAAGTATCAAGTTTTGATAGAACAAGAATGTTTGAAGTACCAGTAGGATATTTGGGCCCAAGTCTGTTCTCTGTTATACCACTGCAAAGTTGGGATACTTAAATTGACTTCTGAGTGACAGAGCAAAGCAGGACTGGACCTGAGAGACAAAGCTGTGAGTTGCCTTGTGTGTGCCTTGGGCAGTGAAACAGCTGACTGAAGAAACAGCTCATGTACTGCTTGCATTTCTCCTTGATGGTTTCCAGCTGTCCTCTTATCCCTGGCATGCAAAACATTAATTAGTTTCAGCTTATGAAAATAAGTAAGAGGCAGTGTGTGCTACCCACCTTATAGTGCTGCACATAAACAAGGCACTGCAAACAGAGAACCATGATCACAAATGCAATGTGACATTGTTGTTATTAAGCCAGGGGCTGTGTAAAAAGAAAGTTCCTTTGTTGCTAAACATAGTCTAGAGGGTTTCTCAGCCTGTGCAATAGAGGACGGCATGCTTACATGCAGATCAGTGTGTATATGGCTTGGACCATACATCAGTGTCACAGACATGCTTTCACCTCCACAGGTCTTTTAGTATTAACAGGCAAGAAAAAGGAAAGAGTTAAATAGGACAGTAAAAGAAAAAGGCAGTATTTCTTTTTTCTTCAGCCTGTAAACACATTTGTAGGATATTAACAGTTTGGGGAGTTTTGTCATTACAGTTCTTGCAAATTTTCAGGTTAAGGTTCCCAGACAGCTTTGTCAGAGAATATGAAGAATTTTTAGATATAAAATGTATTCAAAGAGTTTGCATACCTTAATTTTTAGACCTGTTAGTTTATTGTTACAACACAAGACTGAATAAGTGATATTTTTATGCTGCTGCAATAAGATCAACCACCTTGCTGCCCAGGCTGGAAGGAAAGTATTAGCAGAAACTAACAGAAATCAAGAGATACAGCAGAAAATGCATTAAGCAAAGCATGAAAATCCCAAAGTCTTTACACCACTGCTAGTCCTAAAGAAAGATTTTGCTGAATTGGATGGACTGCTACAGACTCTGCTTAAAGGAAATTGAAAAGGACAAAGTGAAATCTAAGTGAATAATAGAGACTATGGACAAGGTTATGCAAAAGTTGGAATATGTATGGATGCTGCAGTCATGATGGAAGAATTTCTGCGAAAAGGAAAAGAAGGTGTTGACAGGTTGGTGTTGCCCAACTGGAAGTGTTGTATAAGCCCAGAGATATTATCCCTGTGATTTAAAAATATAAATAATAAATGAACTGCAGATTGTTGTATGGACAATAATGAGTCTGGACAAATATACTACTAAAAAAACAATGATTACTAAGACTACTTGGAAAATTAATCATACTGGGGTCATCAAAGAACAAAATTAGCTGAATCGTGGTTGAAATGTTAAATAGGTTTTTTTGATTTTGGTGATAGAATGTAACTGTGATGAAGTTATCTTATGATGGTGGAGGAGAAAACTGAGAAGAAAGCAGAAAACGTTTTTGGAAGGGTAGGGAGAAGTGGCTTGTATGAATTCTCTGTCTTACATTTAACTCCTGATGCCATCTGAGATCAGAAGTACTGCAGATCTCCAAGCAGGTAGTTTCCACTTAATTTATTGCATTAACCTAGATATACAGTGGGTAGAGGTGGCAGAAAAACTTACTGTTATGTGTTTTACTATAAAAATGATGAGTGAAAAGTAGCCTGAGATCTAGAAAGGTCTGGAACAGACATGGTGGAACTGCACAGTAGACTGGGACTGTAAGTGAAAGTGGACAACAATGAGAAGCAATCCAGTTTTTATCTCTCATTTATGCATTTTCCTATAGAAAGATAAAGTGATAGGATTTCTGTGCATTGTAGAAAGTTTAATTCTATTGAAGCATCTGATGTTTATCTCATTTCTAAGATGGGTGCTGTTGTAGGAAATGTCATATATTTCCTAATTGCCATGATCTTAACCAGAGGGTTTTCAGACTGCAATGCCCAATTTAAATATGTCTATCTCATCCATTCAATAATACTTTGTGAGGTGCTGGTATTCTGTAGGGACCTGTCACCCTACAGAATATGGGAAATTAAATTAGTGAAAGGAGTTTCGTAGAGCACATGTTGATTTTATATTTTCTTGAGGAGGCAAATCCTGAAGGAACACATGCTTTTGAGCAGGAGACTATTCTGTCTTCTTAGTGAAGTAAGACTCACAGTGAAGTTGGAAAAGTGTCAACCAGGAAGAGTTTTGACACTCAAAGCAAGGAATAGTCATATCAATCCAGAAAGCAAACTACCATCCTCTGGCAGGGTTCCCAAATTACTGAGCAAAGCCAGCCTTTACTGAACTGTGAGAATATTGCTCAAGATCCATCCTGCATTTCTGCTCTTAACTGCCTGAGTCACTGAAGGTATGTCTACTCAGGGTTTGGCAGGCAGATATGAACTCACTCTGTCCACGCTCCAAGCTGGCTGGATGAAAGCTGTCTGGGAATGGGAATCTGTGTAGCCTGAACTGATAAGTTCTACTGGGAAGCAGAGTATATTAGTTTGGGATCAGAGTTAGAGGGTTGCAGTTACAAGACTTTAGGATCAGAGGTAGCTTCTATCAGGGTATCTTGGAGCATTTGCAGATGGAATTGCATCTTTTTGCAAATCTGCCATGGAATTGCATCCTTAATATGTTAGAAGGGTTAGCCAGATGTGATCTGGAAAAATGGTGCCCTGAAGGCAGCACATTCTTTTAAAGGAAATCTTGAGTAAAAAAAAAATCCAGTGCCAAATTACAGCTTTAGCAATTTGCTTTCAGATGCTTTCTGCCAGGTCTGAGGATTGATGTATGCTAGTGTTAGAGGGAAAGACTTTAAACTATATTTTAGTTTATAGACCAGTATATAACTGGTCCATGGAAAGAACTGTACACAAATGAGCACCTTGCAGTAATAGTTGCCTGAATTAAATGTCCCTCCCTATACAGTCCATTACACAAAACACTTGCTCCTTTGTTTACAATGAATGGAAACTGCTAATAACAGTTGATTTATCTGATGTCTCAGGATCCTGAGTCACTTAGGTACTTTTGAAGATCTCTTTCAAATTACTTTCTCTAATTTATTTCCATGCCTCTGATTTTCAGAAAAAAAAAAAACCCTGTTCCTAAATAAATTCATGAGTGTTTAAAAATTATTTTGTCCTTAGCCTCAGGACACCATTAGTTGCTATGTTCTGGAAGCAAATGAAAACAGTGCATTCTGTAGGATATAAAACTATTCCTATCTGTGGCAGTGGATCACTGCAGTCATTACATTAATACCAACTATTATCATCCAGGATGCTCATCTGGTTTTACTGAGCTTTGTTAACGAAATGGAAATGATTAAATTCATCCTGTCTGTCCCTCTAAAGCTGTGCCTGTGAATGAGTCACTGTTTTACAAATGGGTGTTGCCAGACACTGATATTGAATACGGCTCCAGCCCTCAGAGCTCTGGGTCCAGCACCACATTCTTGGAGTCCAGACTGGAACACTGAAATTCCCATTGAAATCTGTGGGAATTCTGCATGGCCAAAGCCCAGCTACCTTTATGGCTGGCTGAGGCAGCTTAGACAGAGCTGTAGCTCTGTGCATGTAGTAGCTTGAGAACTCAATATGCATCTCTTCACTTAGTCACTTGAAACCCAAGATGCAATTGAGGATACCACATTCCACTTAGGCTTTGTTTGCTTGAGGCCAGCTGAGTGCCCGCTGCTGCCTCTGGACGTGTCACCTTCCACCCCACTGGCAGAGCTGCAGCTGTGGTTTCTGTGCTCCCTGGGCACAAGAAATATTTGCACAGAGCAAATCCCAGTGTGTCAGTCAGCTGGCCTGCCCTGCCTGCTGCACTGGTCCTGGCTGGCTGCACCAAGGGTGGAATATGCTTCAGCCTTTTCACAGACATGGAGCTCTTTGCATGTAAACAGCTCCCAAAGATCTCCTTGTGGAGTTGCTCACAGTAAGCTGTGTCTTATGGGCAAGGTTGACCCAATAGTTAACTTTGCTTGTTTGCCTCACATATGAGACAAGGATTGAATAGTCCTGGCTTTGGGGAATTTCACATCTGGATTCTAACTCTTTATGGCTACTGTTCCCTGATCTGTGCCATGGGCTGTTCCCAAGTCATAGTTCTGTACTTTTCCAAGCTTTGTGTCTCATATCATCCCCTCGGGGTCATTTGTAAAAGTGGGAGGGCCAGATTGGTAGTTGCAAGAAAGAGAAGCCTCATCACTGACGTCAATGCAGCTCTTCCACTTTAGCAAGGGATCAGGCCCATCTCCCAGTGTCACGGTCTGCTGGGGAGGAGGGGAGGCAGCCTCAGAAGTGTTGGGTTTGCAGTTCGCCAAGTGACAAACAGAGAATCTGAGTGTGGTAGCCAGGCGTGTTACAAAACACACTGTTGGAGAGACAGCTCTCTCTGGAGGCTTCAGCCTTGATTTACTTACTCCTGGTCGTTGTCCTGATATTCCATGGCTTTCAGACAATTAAAAAAACCCCGTAATATATGGACTTCTGTGAGGATAATTAACTGAGACCCCTTGTGGGATTTCTGGGTGGTTTTATGTGGTATAGCAGTTGTTGGCATAGCTGCTTTTGTGCAGCTGGGTAAGGCTGTAGTGGAAAATCCAAGGCTGGTTGCTCTGTGTTAAAAAAATGTGTGACTATACATAGGTTCAAAGTAATTTAAAGCTTCCAAATATTTTATTTATAAATCTTCAGATACTTTAAATAATTTTGAAAGTATGAATTTAAGAGAATAATCCTGAATTGAAGGGAAAGGAGTCTGAAAGCTCTGAGTAAGGCAGAAAAGTTTTCTCAGGTGCAAAGGAGAGTAGAGGAGGGGAGAAAGGCCACAGAGCCTTTCAGAGATCCACTAGTGCTGCTCCCAGAACTCTGCCTGTTTTGTGCATTTCTTCTCCTGTGCTTTTGCTCAACTGAACAGTCTCTCCAGAAATCAACAATTGGAAACACATAACAAGTAATTCTCTTTGCCAGGTAAATGGGAACAATAGTTGAGTGGGAAAGAATGAATCACTGCCATTAACAAGAAAACTAGGGTTGCTCTCATCATCAACACAATGCAGTGTCTATTCTCAAATGTCAGGGCTAATAACTCACCATTTACAAATTAGACTTAACCCCCTCCCACACAAACCCACATAGCCCTCGCTAGCCTTCAAGCTTAGGTTATAGCTGCCTTTCTCTGAGGGCTACCAATAAAACCTTCAAAATACATATCCTCCAGACAGTCTGGCTTCTTTCAAGATCAAATACTCTTCCCCTTTTCCCTCTGGATTTTGTTTTAATTACAGCTACATCAGTGAAAAATGTGGAAAGCCCATCTAAGGCCCTAATTATCCTTAATGTAAGAGGACCATTATTGTCTACAGATGAAATGAATAATACAACCAGTAAGAAAAATTCCAAAGTTTTGATTACCTTAATAAATTCCTAAATGTGAAGGAACTCACAGATCTTTATCCAATGCAACCACAAATTATTAATGCAGGTGGGAGTATCAAAAGCTAGAGTGTTTCAGCTGGCATCTTACAACATCTGTTGAGATGGTGCTTTTCATCCAGTATACTGATGGATTATAACTATAGCCACCCAGAAAAGGTGTAACAAGGATGCCAGCTTCCTAGATAACCATCATGTAGGTGTAGAACATGAGATGCTGCTAATTTCAGATGCTCATCAGGATATTAATAACCTCCATACTTTGAAAGTAATGGGCTTGTTTGAATTCCTGATCCTGAAGTACAGAAGATATCCAGAATATGTTTTTCATTCAGGATGGCTTTTAAAGTGAAGTTAAAACACGTAACTGGAAAAAAGGACACAGAAACAAATTTGGGACTTGTTAGTAGAGTCTACTTAGCAAATTCTGATTGCCCAGTTTGACACCAGCAGTTTTTTATTAATGAATAAAACATTCTTTCTTTCTCTGCAGATTGAGAATTCTTCAAAGTGATTTACATGCAGCTCTTAGCACAGCTGTTTGCTGGGGGTGTGTGCTCTGTGTGGGGGATCTATCAGCAGTCTGGCTACCTCTGTGTGATCTTGGGTAAGGCCTGGATAAAAATCAAAGGCCAGATTGTTCTGTTTTTCCAAATGTGTTGCCTGGGGCCTGCTAATTAATAGAATGTCTAGGAATGTCATACATCTATTGAAAAAAAAGCGTCACTTGAAAATTGCTATTGTTTTAATTGAATGTTGTCATTTTCACATAGTGACCAGTATCTCAGCCTACCAGTCTTCTTGAAAGAGCAGACTGGAACATGGGAAAACTAGACACTCATAGGGAAATGTTGTCTGTTTTAAAGTTATTTTTTAACGTAGGTCTCACAGAGTCATAAATGCTCTCACATGTTGACTGGGGTCCTTGTCCTGGAATCCAGCCTTGTATTTCATTCTTATGAATTATTCCAACATAAGCCAGTGCTGGAGGCTGAGTGTAAACAGGGTTAGAGAAATGAGCTGATTTTGACCTAGCAATGGAGCATAACTGTGGAAACATTTGGCGGAGATACGGCACTTTGTGCCGCGGACAGGCCAGCTGAAACTCTGAGGCTGTGCATGGCAGTAGGCATGCAGGGATGTCTACCAGTAAGTGCTTGCAGGATTGGGTGGTAGGTGGTCCTAATTTATTTGCTGTTTTAACAAAAATCTGGGATTTGTTATGGAGTGAGTTAGTTCCTCTGGGAAAGGTGGGTGTAACTTGTCAGGACATGAAGGATAACTAACCTCAGACATTTGGGAAGTTGTCTGTGTGTGTGTTTTGATGCATATGATTTTGTTATGTAAAATAGTGAGGCTCACCCCCTGCTCTGCCTGTGGGTTTCTGCACAGTTCTTTTGAAGGAGAAGGGTAGCTCATATGATGAGGTGAGAAAGAAGATGAATGGAAATAGAAACCAGGAGGAATCACTTCTTCAGCTGAATAGTTATAAGTGCTTCTAAAAATCAAAAATTTTTGTCCTGTTTCACTGGGCATATATGGGGGAAAATAGAAAATTGTCTAGAGGTTACATCTTGATTTTTATAAATTTATTTGGCCACAATTTATTTGTATATGATGAGAGACTTTTTTTAGGGTATCTGGATATAAGCCGTCCCCAAATGCACCACAGGCTGTCAGAAGAATGTAAAACCCTTCTTTTTCTTTCCTGTGTAAGTCTTGGATTGGAAGCTGGTTTTCATTTGATTTGTTTCTGTCAGTGCATTAGAGCAAAGGTGTGTGCTTTGGACCATGGGTATAATTTTGAAGGCTTCTTATGTTGAAAACTGAGATGGCAAATAGATCATTCAGTGCTATGTTTTCTGGAACCCAGCAAAGATGATGGCATTTTGGAGGCGGAAAGAAGCAATAGGGAATGAGGGGGAGTATCTTTTTATCTGTCAAATGCAGTTGTGGTATCTCTGCAACACTGTGCTTTAAGTGCAGTGTGCTGGTCTTGGCTTTTATGAGAGTTCTGGAAGAGTTTTGTGCACTGCACAGTCTGATTGACAAAGAGCTTTTCTGTCCTCGCATGACCTTCTTTTAATTTAAAAAAAAAATTCAATAAAAGTTCAGCCACACAGCAAGGGATGAATTTAAAGACTGCACACCATGTGACAGTGGTAAAACTTTCATAATAGCCATCATATTTGTTGGTTTAAAAATCAACTTCATTGTCATAGTTAATAGTTTGCAGCTGCTGTAGCACAGAGGCAAATTGCTATGTATGTGTCAGCCTTAAATGCAAGTAAGATCCACTGACTAGGAGGACTGGGTTAGTTTTTCCTATCTATTGGTAGTATTGCTGATCATCATCTCTATGTGATGAGAGGATTTCATTGCCACATTTCAGCACTGCTGAGCTGATTATGTGAACTTGCAAGTAAAATAAACTTGTTTTCAGTGTCCTGCCAAAACATACTCCACAACATCCCATTAAATAGGCTTCCAGGGTCATGCATAAGTAGGTGCAACCCCCTGCAAATCTATGGGATATCATCAGCATTGTCTTAACTAATGAAGGTAAGTTATATGAAAAGTGTTAAAGAATCAGAATTTAGCACCTAATGGGAAGCTCAGTAATAAAAGCCTTTTTGGAAGATCACAAGGTAGGTTCTCTGCCAACTTGTAACATATGAAAGTAGTTATAATTTGCACCAGGTTCATATCAGATGGGAATGGGAAGTAGATGAAACAACTCTGTGTCCATCATGCTGGTGATGTGCAGAAGGTGTGTAAAGTCAAAACAGTCCAGTGGTCAAAGTGTAGCAAGCAGGCTGGGCAGGCAAAGGAATGTGTGAAGGGTCTGTTGACTATCCTGGGCTGAAGGCTATCCAAGAAAGCCTCCCCATGGCATCAGGAGGCACATGGCAACCGTGGGCAATTATGTCTAAAGGGATCTGTTGTGCATTTAGGCTGGGCAAATGTAATGCCACTGACATTTAGGGAGATCCTGCTTTACTTCTCCTCCTCCCTACTCTATCTGCTGTTAAAGTAGAACTGAGTTTAAACTGTGGACATAAGCTGCAGCATGATGTATGAGGGGCATCCCTTTGAAGTGATGTCAGAAGGAATGTGATTGTTTAAAGCAGAGCATCCCTTGGTGTTTTAGGCACCTGTCTCTGTGGAGAAGTCATGGAGTTCAGTAGGTGCAGGTCAAGCTGCCCAGGATGCTGTGTTCTCATGGCTGAGGGTCAGATTCTCCTTCAAGAAAAAAATAGTAGAGGAGCAAGAAAGGCTTAATGACTGAGCTTACAAGAAGACAGTACTTTGGATGCTGAAGTCAAACACTCAGAATCTAAATGGTGGGAAAATTTCCCCAGGGAAGAGGCAACCCACACAGTCCTGCACTAGATTACTGTTAGTGCTACTTCACTTATTTGGTTGAGATTTCTCATGTGTTTCCTGGGCCAGAACCTGACCCTCAGGTCTCATTTACAGTTCAGAGAATTTCAGTTTGGCATTTCTGTGAACATTGTGTAATTGCAATAATTTCAACTCTTGTTATTCCTTCAAATTTGGATAATTTCTCAAAGTGCTAGTTTATTTTATTCACATAGAGACTGTCACTAGCACTGAAGTCTAAAGTAAATACATGGGATATCTAGTTAATCTGTGGGGTTTTTTTCTGCTGGCATTCTGTCTTTATCAGTTTGTGGAGGTTGCTTTGTTTTACAAACAAATGGAAGTGTATACAAGAAGATGGGTGGAACCTTCAGTGCACCCTGTTCAGTGTGTGAGGCCTCCAGGAGAGTGGCTCTGGAGTCTGAAAATGCCACACAGTAGGTACCTCCCCCCTGTTTCTGAAGGATATTCCCCATCCTCTTGATGGAGTTTCCTAGCCCCGGGGAGTGAGGGACATCTGGGCTGAGCCCTGGTTATTTGTCAGCCAATTCACAATTAGACAAAATGTTGTTCCACAGAAAGAGTAGAGAGGAAAGGAAGATCATAGAATCATAGAAAGGCTCAGGGCCCCATCCAACATGGGATTGAACACTTGTGGGCCATCCACAACTGCTATGGGAAACCTGTTCTGTGTCTCACCACCCTCACAGTAAAGATCTTTTTAATAACATCTAATCTAAATCTCTCCTCTTTTCATCTAAACCCCTTGTTCCCCCTTGTCACTATATGGCCATCTAAAATGCCATTCTCCCTAATTTTTTTTTTTAATAAGCCCCCTTTAAGTATTGGAAGACAGCAGTGAGGTCTTTCCAGAGCCTTCCCTTCTCCAGGTTGAACAACTCAACTCTCTCAGCCTTTCTTCACAGGAGACGTGCTCCAACACTCTAATAGTTCTCTGTCTGCAACATTCCTGAGTGTTTCCTGAAGATTGTGGACAAACAACCACGTTTTTCCTTGATGGTGGTCTTTCTTTTCGGAAGGAGACTTCTTGGTTTATGCCTACAAAGGCAGTTGGCCTCTGTGATTAGAGAAAGAGAGTGGTCTTTATCTAATTAAGTGTAAAGGTATCTGGAATGCAAACATGGGCTATTATAGTAGTCCTTGAGCATTCTCTTATGATCTGTGGATATGAAACCAATGTAGTCAAGGGGCTGTAGGTGCCAGCTCTACTTATCCTAGAGCAGATCTTGTTCTTTTCAAATGGACTCTGTCTGTAACAGAGGGGCTGAGGCAAGAAGAACATCCCCAGATTATTTTGTCTTCTGCTTACAGTGGTGGAACAGTTTATAAAGATGGTGATCTGTATTTTATCCCTTTTCATGTTGCCTTCCTTCTCACCTCTAACATTCACATAACTTTTCAGGGTAGACATGAATTAAGTCTGTTGAACATAAATTTTGATTTTTGTCATCGTAGTTTTGCCTGGAACAGCACATAATCTACTGGCATTTTGGATCTGCAGGAGAAAACCAGAATGTTTCCACCATCAAAGGTCTGTTGGAGTTGTTGAAAGAAGGCTGGAACAGTCCTGCTTTTTTTGTCTTTCTTTTCTTAAGGTATTTTTCCACCTATCTGATTTCCAAAGAGGAGTCTGATTTTCATTTTACATTGCCCCACCCCTGTGGCGTTTTTCACATTGGCCAGAAATGAGAAGCCTTGAGTTGGAAAGGTGTCATCAAAACAATGACTAGATATACTTGGAAGAAATGTTTATTATTTGGCTTCCTGCCTCTGAGAGCTGCTAATTACCAAGCAATTATGACCAAACATAATTTTTCACTGTCTAAAGCTGCCTCTTGGGTTTAATATCTGTCAGAAAACAAAAACCAGAAAATTTTTGAGGAGTCCAAAAAGGGCCAAGAGATGTATAAATATTTCCTCAGGGCATCCTTTTCTACCTTGGACTTCAAGGCCAGGACTTTGGCTATCATGGCCTCCTTAGAAAGCATTCTTGGCTCCAGTATCCTGACCCATCTTTTCTCTCCTGGCTTTTCAAATAATCAAATCATAAAAGTAGTGAGGGGAGTACATTATGCATCTGTAACTTCTGTGATCTTTGGATGCTTTAGGAGTCAGAACTCCACATGGATTTGCCACAGCTGAGGGCTGTGTGTTTGACTCAGAAATCCTTTTGCACGCAAATTAGAGGGCAACCAGTGCAAAACAATGTGGTTATAATGCATTAGCTGAGCAGGAAGCATGGAGATCTGTCTCTGCTCTGTCAGGAAACAATTTGTCTGTGGAAATGGCATGGCACAATGCTTGGGAAGATGGTGCTGTGAGCAGTGTTCAGTGGGCTGGCGGCTCGAGAAGGTCCTACAGGGGCACTGTCAGTGCATCAATAGGCCTGATTTATCACTGTATTATATTAATTCTACTCCAGGGTGACTCCATTCAAGTCAGTGAATTTATCATAGGGTAAAGCTGGTGAAAAATAGTGCCTCATGCCTCTTGCTTTTTGCATGAATTTCTTCCACAGAGCCTCATCGATACTTTTGATTCTGTCCTCTTCATGCCCAGCTGTGGCAAGGTGGGAGCTGGAACCTTCTCATTATTTCATAGAGGAGTTGGGATATATTCCTGGTGCTGGCAGGAATTTCTGAACCCCGGATTTGCCAACTAATCCTTAAAAATGCTTTCTGGTGAAGACAGACACATGAATCTTACAGTGTGTTTCTTGAGGAGGCACTTTGAAAATGGGATTTACTGTTGAGGTGGAACACCAGAGGCTGTCACACCACTAAGCTGAGAATAAACAGAGAAGAAAGCCTACATGAGAATGCCATGAAAGTGGGTATAAATGGGGGAGGGAGTAAACTCTTGCATCCAAACAGAGTTTGGCATTTGCCTGTAACATGCAGGTGCTTTGCCAGCACGAAGAACAGAATTTAGAAGTGAAAATCTACATCTCCATGTTCATATTTCAGCAGGCTTCCAAGCATGCACATTTCGTTCAGAATCACTACCAAGCTGTTTATGATACATCTGTGCCAACTGCAATGTTTTATGTAGTCATTGAAGCCAAATCATTGTGACCTGATGTGACTCAATTTTCTAAAAGGCTGCGCCTTGAGAATTCTCATTTTCTTCAGTTCAAAGTGAAACACTAGGAAAAGTGTTGGAATGGTTCTGAAAACAGTGCAGCATTCTTATGCAGAGGCAAGAGTGCCATTCAGGCAAACACCAGAAGAAAATCTGTCTTTGGTGTGTTTTTCAAAATGAGTCTGAAGTATTCATTGGAAAAGTGTCAGGAATATGAGACTTAAATGAACTCATTTACATGCTCTGATTTTGCCTATATCTGTGGTATTGGGAAATGCAATAATAAATTCTCAGTGCTCTGTTCCTGAAATTTTAGTTCACTAATTTTTTTTTTTTTTTCTCTGCATGGAAATTTATTTAAGAGTGTATGTGAAGTCTAGGGTTTTTTTCTCTCTATTTTTATTTTTTCTTCCATAGTTCTCTTTGTTCTTCTCCATATTTCTCTTAATATAAGTTTTATATCTCTGTGTGACTTTTAAACCTGTTAAGGATATGAAGAAAAATTAAGTGAGGTTTTTTTTGTCTTTTCTTTTGCTGCTGTTTTTCTTGGATTATAGAAAAACTTTTATTTATATGTTCAGCTGTTTAGGTATGTCTCATGCATAGATCACGGTTTATTATGCGTTTTATTCTTGTTTCTTCAAATACTACTGAATACTAGTAAAATTTTCCAAAGTTCTTCAAACTGAGGTCAGATGCTTTCAGGCTCATAAATCCTCCTGGTCAGTGTAAGATATTTTGATACTTTAAATTTGTCACCATCTTTCTCTTCAGTTGCACTGCCTGGTTTTAGCTTCATCTGAGATTGAACTGAACAGTTAAACATTGTCTGAATTTATAATCAACGGTTGGATTTATGTGTGATAATACCAGTGACGCTGGGTTGTTTTGTTTTTCAGAGGTTCCCACTATACCAGACAACAACAGACACAGATAAAAATGGCTCATGTTGTTTTCCCATGCAAGCTATGAAAGTTGTTTAATTTTTAAAAAAAGTATAGCAGTTGATGAGAGGCTTCCTTCTGATGGAATTAGATTCAGTATTATAATTGATGAAATAAGGAGGAGATTACCTCAAATGACCTTTGTGTCTGATTCTTTGTTTGGAAGGAAAAAAGACTTTTTTGAATGTACTTCCAGATAGTATCTACATTTCTTAGAAACTTGCAGGGCTTTTTGTGGGAAACCCCCAAACTATTTCTGTGTGGCTTTGGCCAAAATTATTTGGTTTTCTCTTACCAAATTTCAAAAAGGTTGAATAGTTGGCTTTTCTGAAGGAAAGGCAATACTTTCCATATAGAAAAATCCCTGGTTTTTTAGCATAGCTTTTTTTCCCCTTTTTTTTTCTTGTTCTTTTTTTTTTTTTTTTTTTCTTCTTTCCACATTTCTGACAAACAAAAGAGTACAAAAGTACCTGGAATTACAGTTCTTATGTCATGAAATTTCTAAGTGAAAAATAAGATTTACAGTCTCTGAGTTTTTGCTTGCTGCAGCACCAGTCAGTGCCAATACATTAGGTTCACAATTTGACATAAATACAAACGCAGATTAGTGTTTCTTCCACTGCAACATTGCAAATACCTTTATGGCTAATTGCCACTGACACCAGTCAGTGAGGAATAGGGGCTGTAGTTGCCTAAACAATCTGTACTATTACTTAAAGGGATCAGCTGCCCTTTTTTTTTGCTGGAATGTTCATGTTAGTGCAAAAGGTGACAGATAAGGAAACTTTGCCAACTGAAAACTAATAATATGAAAAAAGGGAAAGTTAATGTAGACGGGGGAGTGGTGTAAACTGAGGTAATGTAATTTGGTTGAATTCCGAATTGATATTGTTTTGCAATTGCAGTGCAGTCATGTTACATGCTTAAGATTATGCAGTGTTGGTGCCACAGGGAATTACAGATGTTCAGTTTTATGGTGCAGTTCTGTTTAAAACCAGGCTTGGATGCTATGCTTGCTGGGTACTGTGCTTTCTGGGCTGTTTCAGCAGGTCAGCGTGAAGTGATAACCCTGATCAGGAATCTTTCTCCCCTGTGAGTGACAGAACCTGTGCTGGTCTGCACTGCCCTTCCTAGACACATGGAAGGGGTTTTCAGGTGGCAGTTTTTTCCTATCCTTGTCTCCATAGACTGTGGGGATGCGTTTACAGAGTCTGAAACTGCTTTTCAGAATGTGGGAGTGCAGTATTGTTGCTGTTCTGTCTATTTCTTATTTTAAACCAAGAGATTGTACCTCCTGACTTCCCTAAATCAGGCTTGGGGCCTTCAGTTATGATTGAAATGAAGATGAAGGCTTAAATGCGGGGATTAGATAGTTAAGATGAGGATTTAGAAAATACCCATTTTTGCCACGAGATAATTTTGTGATATTTCTGTAAAGAAGGCTCTTCAACAAAAACTGGAAGGAATTCGGCCATGAGGAATTCCAGCAGTGAGAATTTGAGATGTTTGGGAAATCAGGAGCAAACTGAAACTGAGGTCTTAGAAATGGTGGTATTTTTTTTTCTGATGCCAAAAAGCAAGCCAAGTTATTTTGTCCTGAACAATCTGTAGATTTAATCTCTCTTGAAGTGCCCAAGGGGTTCTCTGACAGAGTTTTGGAATCTGTGGTTCTCCTTGGTGCTGTGTTTTACAGCTTCATAACAAAACACTGAAGCTGATTTCTGTAATGGATAAAGTGGAGTTCAGTATATATTTGATCTCTTTCAATAACTAGAAACCTTAACCATTTTGTAAATAAAGACTCAGCCCAGAGTGAATATGCCTAAAAAAAGAGAGATTTTATTGGATTGTGGAAGTAGTGTATCTTGTATCTTCTTCACTTATTAAAACATAAGGCCTTAATTTTAGAGTTAAGAATAAGAAAGATGACAAAGAATAGCACTAGATTGGAAACTCTGAAGCCTGTGCTTTACTCCAGTGAAAACAGTTATGGCTGAGTCATTTTGATGAAAGCATGTACAGCCAATAAATTCAATAAATAGATATATTTAAACACATGGAGGCAATGATTACATGAGGAAACTTGAGAACAATATTTTAAGGTATATAAAGTTTTTTTCATTTGCCATGAAAATGAATATCTATTGTATAGATTTCCTTTCTCTTTCCCACTGTCTATGAAAAGTGAGGCCAGAAACAGCTTGAAGACTGAACATGGCATGTCTTTGAAATCCAGCCACTCTTGTGCACATCTGCCAGTAGTGGACATTGACCTCTTTCCTGCTGTGGGCAGATGTCATTCAGTTCAGGACATATCAGAGAAGTGACACAGCTCTGGCTTAGCACAACAGTGACCCTACAAACCATGACCTTGCAAATCTTATTGTGCTGGCAAACCAGGATATCTGAGCACTCCCATACAGTCTTTGACATGGTTAGCAAGGGCAGTGGCAGTTTAATCTTTGCCCTTGTTTTTTAGCTGTAGATGTGACTATAACAGTGGGAAAAGCTGATTAGAAGATGAACAGCAGATACTTTGAACTTTCAATATTTCTGAGATATTTAGGTAAAGCAAAGTAGGGCAAAATTTTGCATAGAGAGGTAGTTCCTTTCACTAGGTGAAATGATAGAACTGGAAAGAAACAGCAACCCTCACTTCATGAAAGCTTGTAATTTTTCCCCAACTTTTACATCAGTTGCTCCTGTGATGTTTGCAGCCAGGTAAAATCACTTTTTTTTAAAAAAATCATTAATTATTTATTAAGTTTAAAGACAGATGACAAAATAATATAACCATCTGCGTTGTGTGGATGTTGCAATGTGAAGCGATCCTGAGGAATATACTCTTCTGTAAACTGACACTGTGTTTTGATTTGTGTATCTATCATAAAAAGTATTTAGACTGAACATAAAAAAATTTGGAACTGTGATATTTTACTAGGAATATGTGTACTCAAATGTATACTCAGGTGAAGATGAAATGTATTAAGAGTGTGATGTTTCTATCGGGTACTCTTATTGCAAACTACCTGAAGTTATGTGTCTGACCCCATCACTATGATGTGCCATCATAGAAATCCAGTTTCACTGAAGTGTTAAGTTCACTGCTATTCAGGAAACTGTTTCTTTGAATTCCCTTTTCTCTGTTTTTAATAAATCTTGGTTTTGGCTACGTTTACTCTTGCCTAGGTAATTTTACAAAAATGCCTGTAGAATGCTGAGAAGCTCATCAGCTTTATGAAGAAGACCATCAGACTTTCCAGAACTTAAAAGTTCCTCTCAGTGCCAATCATTAGGCCAGAAAGAGGTTATTCAGTTATTTTTTTAGTTAATTTTGCCTGCCATCAGGCTCCAGTGAACAAACAAACAAAAAAATACAGAATCTTGAAGACTAAAAGAAGGCTAAAAACTGGTGTTCGTGTGTGGTCATATAATATAAAAAAAGATGAAAACTGTTTAATTTATGCTTGGCTCTTGCAGTGCATGAGGAATTCCATCCCTTAGCCATCATGTCATTTGGAGCATTAGTCACAAGAGGAGCTTGCTGATAATATCTGCATACAGGAAATCCTCAGAAGATTTGTTAGGATACATCCATGGCTGGCTGGACTCTTATGAGCTGTCTGGCACAACCAGAGCATGCTGTATGGGCAGGTCTCTATCTGCATTAAGGTAATTTTGGCATGTGAATAAAACTGTCAGGCATGCTGGACTCCTGTGTTGCAGGTGGAATTATGAATGCTGCACTACCTGGCTGCCAGAGTCCTTAGAAGTGATTCAGTGGATCAAACCCAGAAATCTGAGTTGGCCAAGTATTGTCACAGATAAATTCTTTCAGCAGTTGTTCTAAGACATCCTATTTAAACATAAGGCCTTAATTTCAGAGCTAGGAATAAGAAAGATGACAAAGAATAGCACTAGACTGGAAACTATGAAGCCTGTGCTTGACTCCAGTGAGAATAGTTACGGCTGAGTCATTTTAATGAAAGCATGTACAGTGCAAAGACAGTGGCTAAGACAGAAATCAATGGCTTCAGAAGATGAATTAAAAAGAATTCTTACTCCTGTTAGAAAAAAGGCATTATGCCTGATTTCTTATCTGTAAAAAAAATCTCAGAATAAACACAGCTGTTTAATATCTGGAGGTAGAAAACCAATGTCTTCTTCTTGTTTTATGATCTATAAATTCAGTATGTAACACCCTTGCATAGTAGCTCATAAGCATTTTCCACTAAGGCAGGTTGCATGGTGTGCTTCAAGATGAAGTTTAAAGTGTCTGTTCCAGTGGCTACTTTCAGCCTGTTTGACAGACATTTGTACAGGGTAAAATGTACAGCCTAATTTCTGGCTGGTCTTTCGGTAGTAAAACTTAACATCAAATTCATAACTTTAACACTTTCATTACTTTGTGACCTCATCCTGCTAGGACCAGGCTGGGTCCAGGCAGGGGATGTGGTACATTGGTTATAGGATACATTGGCAACCTGATATCCACGTGAATGCCACATTTGGGGAGAAAACTTCCTAAAACATGGAAAGTGAAAAGTTAACCTCAGTTCTTTTCTTCTATATATATGCTTGGCCTTAGTCAGTTACTGAACAGAACTTAAATAAACAAATTAGACTTAATTTGTACTTGGTAGAAAGTTCCAACCTCTTTACAGTGAAAACTTCACCATTAGGTCTTAATGAATAATTAATTTTTCACTTTACTTTCTGAACTAAAAAACTAAGAAAATAATTCGGATTGACTCATAGTGAAAAATTTTTTATTATCTCATTGTAATGAAAAATCCAAATGTAATGCAAATAAAACATTGTTTTTGCTTACATTAAACACCTTCTGCACCAAAATACTTTATTTCATATACTTGTGGGATTTTTAATTCTCCTTTAATTTTAAGTACGTTTCAAAAGAAAACAATTATTTCAAAAAGTCAAACCATTAAAAACAGACAAATGTTTTCAAGGCTTTTATGCAGCTCTCTGCTGTCATCCCAGCTACATTTTATAGCAAATAATCTACTGGGTGGTTTTTTTTTTGGGTTTTTTTTTGTTTGTTTG
>VWYP01024155.1:51497-83866 GCA_013400435.1 Pycnonotus jocosus
TTTGGTTTTTTTTTGTGTTGATTTATAAATGATTCCTTTAGCTGTCCTGGTCATTTTCTGATGGCTGCTTGCCATGGTGTAATGTGTTTCGCAAAGTTTTCAGAGAATTGTGGTGGATACAGTTTGTGCACCTGAAAAATAAATATGGATAAATACATGTGAAGGCCCTTCCTTATCTATGGTTGGTGCAGGCTGCAGGTAAGGCTTGTCTTAATCTCAAAAATCTTTAATTTCCACAGGGTAAGTGAACCTTTAGGCTTTGTTTTCTGTGCTTGGAAGTGAACCAGACTAACACTGCGTTATCTAATTCTTCATCTCCTCTACATTTCAGGTCTCCATTTAGTTGATTTTGGGAAGCGTGAAGTGTTAGAGAGGATTCGAGACAGCAGAAGAAGAGGAATTCAGAGTATGTATTGAGTAAGGGATGTTGACTGTGGAGGGAGATTTTGGAGCTTGTTGTGTTTATGGACAACTGCATTGCAGAGTTCATTTGAATGCTCTGGGGTTCATAAACTTGTGTAGCCTGGAAGGCAGGGCCCATTGGAAGGAGTCAGAATTTCAGTGCAAATGATTTACCCAGCTGTTAAGATAACACTTAAAGAGTTAGTGGTAAGATAGGTTTTTTTTTTAAAGATCTAATTTAAATTGACAAACACACTGAAAACTGCAGATGGGCTCAGGCTGCAAAGTAGAGTGTGTGAAGCCTTTCCAAGCTCAGGCAGGTTGGGATCCAAATTTTCTCCTACCGCTCTGGCTTTTGGTTGATTTTAAATTCCTCTTTGGTTCTTTTTTATGTCTTGTGTAAATCTGAGATGGTGGGAACATCTGGTTAGAAGGGATTTACAATTGTTTAGGTGGGTATGTAATGAGAATTCACTTTTTCTCAAGTGAAGCCCTCATTCTTGAGCCAAGCTCAGTGTCCATTGATGCCTAGAAGTTTGCTGACTATTCACAGCTCTAGCTAGGACTAGTTCAGTTCTATTAAATTTTCCAGTATCCAAAGTACATGACTTTTCAAAGGCTTTGCCTCAGTTGTTTCACAGTGAGGCTGGTCTGCTCTCAGCCCCAATGTGATGGCTACTAGTGAAGAGGCCTCAAGAGTCACTCTGTGTATTTTTGGACAGGGTAAAAATATTATTGTTGTTAGACACATATAATGCCACTCAACTCTTCATGCTACAGAATTGACAATTATCTGAGTGCTGCTTTTCTTCTTATCAGTGTTGAAACAGTAACTAAAATTTGGACCAGTAGCCAGGAAGTCTGCAATTGATGAAGTGACAAATACAAAAGCCTGTTTTGATTTCAGCATTCCTCATTTGACAAGTGTTTGCCTAGACAGTGTGTAGTCAAAATGAATTGTCATTTTTTGCAACCCCAAGCATTTGATGTGTCAAAACTCTTGTGAAAACAGATAAACAAAATCTGAAATTTCCAGATGGACAGCTGTACTGCAAGCAATCTACCCATGATTCAAGTTTGAAAATTATTTGAATCACTTGTTGCAATACATGCACATGTCTTAAAATATTAGGACTTGTATCACAGAAGACTTACTGTAATAATGAAAATAATCTTAGTTTCTATTCAAATAGCCTGTGTTTTGATTTTGGTGGATCTGATTTTATATGATTCTCCACACTTTCTTAGATGTCCTGCCAAATGAAAGCAGTAGAAAATGTTCCCCAAAGAGCCCAACAGAGGCAGATAGACCAAAACTGTCCTTGGCAGTGGAGGTCTGCTGCATTCATGTTCTAGTGAAATTGTGAAGAATGTTGTTAAGTATATTTCCTGTGACTTATCTCCTAAACTTCTTATACTTTTCCATGATGAGTACATAGAGAAGCAGCCTGAATGCCCAAAGCTTGATTTTTCAGAGGAAATTATATCTGCCCTCTAGTAGTCTTTGTGATTTATCATACTTCAAAGTGCAATCTGAAGTTAAGTAATATAGTTCTGTATGTGGTTTGAGAGATGTGGTTTGCAGATATTTAAAACCTCATGTGTAGACCTTAAAAGTGTAGATACCTGGAAGAGGAAAGTGTTATTAATTTCTTAATCCTTTTTTCCCCTCCCTCCTTCATTCCTATCTAAGTGTGTATGTCACGTGTGCCTACCAGGGACAGATGCAAAAATACACATGTAATGTACAAGTTCCATATTAACTCTTTCTGAATGAGCCATACAAGCTCTGTAACTCTGCTCATTATCTGGAATGGTCAAGCTTTTGTGTATTTTTTTGTGTAGACTAGAGAGGGAGTTTGCATCAAGTTGAGAATTTGGAATTTAACTGAGGTCAAAAGGGCATAGACTCAAGCACTGAGATTCTGACACTAGTCATGAAATTCCAGTAGCTTGTATAATTTTGTATATTACTGATGAAAAGCTCATACAAACAGCTTCTTGAATTTTAGAGAAAGAAAATTAGAAATTTAGAAATTCCCTGTTTCTCTATGTGCTCAACCTTGAAATTTCTTATAGTTATGTCAGTTCTGCATAGCTTTCTTTGCTGAATTTGGTCCTCATATGTACAGTATAAAGAAGGAGTCATATTCTTTGAGGGAATATGAATGGGAAGAAAATGACATTCTACCAGAGCTTCAATCCATATCTAATCTCTTGTCCTCATACAGCTACAGCTATCACCCCTACAGTAAAGGAAAGCTGAAATATCCCCTTATCTGTCATCAAAATAAATAGCTGAAATTAGGAAGAAATTATTTTCTGACTCCATACTTACAGGCACTTCCTGAAAAATGCAATTTTGATGCTGAATTCATTGTTCTATCTTGCATAGCTAGAGAAATTATTAGTGGTCATAAATGATTCATTCCTTTTAAAAGTCTCCTGACTGCTAGGAGCAGTTTGTTCCCCAGGTCCACCATAGATGACACAAAGAGGTCTTTAGGATTTTTGAACTTTGTAACATTTAGGACAATAATATCTGAAAAAAACTTTACCCACACACAGCATTCTGTGTGGTATTGGACTTGGCTTCGAGTCAGAAGAGAAAGAAGCACATTATGTAGTGTGTTATTACCTTTTAAACATAGCCTAAATTATATATGTCTGAATTAACACCCATTTTCATCTCTGCTTTCTAAATGTGACCCTTTTGTTTTATTTAATATTCATGTTTTAAACAGAAGGTGGGAGGAAGAAAGAAAGAAAAAAAGAAAGAGAGAAAGAAAGGTCTGAAAAAAAGTAATTTCCATTGTGAAAAGCCAGTGGTGTTTGATACTAGTTGTTTCTACATAAATTTGGCTCATATTTCCACATTTTCTGTAGTGTAGATCTTATGAATCTTACTATATATAGTGCAAAAAAATTTCCAACATATTAAATTTCATACATTTGTATAAATCACTACAACTTTATAGACTATGAAAAGAACTAAATGTAAAGTATATTGAGGGGTTAGAATAGGACCTTTAAGCCCCTTCCAACCCAAACCATTCTACGATTCTCTGATTCTACGTGCTATATTACACAGTTACTAATTGTTGTGTGTGAGTAGCTTGGTATCTGTTGATGAAAATCTGCACCTTAGATATGCTTAATAATTTTATGTGGATATTGAAGAGGGGAAGGGTTTTACTGGACCATTATTTAAAGTCTTCTGCACTGGGGATGAACTGCAACATGTAATCCCATTCCAAACCTCATTGTCTTTCATCATTAGCCAATGAATTACTTTTTGCTCTTGCACTTCTTTCAGGAAGTTCTTTCAAGGCTTTGTGCAGCTAATTGTAAGGAAACTTGTTTTTGTTTTTGTTTTTGTTTTTTGCCTTTCCTAAATTAATTCAGGCCACTTTATTTCCCTCCCAACATAACCCTGTAGTTATTCCTCCAGTTCTTACCTCATGCTAACACAATTTGTAGAGAGCTGCCACATTTAATCTGTGCTCCCATTTTTGTCTGTCCTCCCAAAGTAGACTCTCAGTTCCCCACAAGGATGACTAGACCTTCCTTCCACCTGTTCTGGTCTGAGTTCATCTTTGCACACGATCTAACACAGAGCACTGTCTTCAGTTTACTATTATCTTTTAGAATGATATTAATAAATCCCAATTTCTATTGGAAATACTTTGCTTTTGCCTTGGGCTGGTATCACATTATGCTTTATCAACACTCTGGTGACTCATTGTAATCTTGTGATTAAATTCTGTGCCCAGGTCTTCTGCTGGATCTGTCATGTGCAGCTGACCAGAACATTTTTTGTAATGGTACTTAGTCACAGTACATTTAGTGAAGAAATATGTTGGCTGTCACATTCAGGAATAAGTAGGTTCTGCCATATTTGGTAGCATGTTTTTTCCAATATGTCTTGGAAATTTATGTGTCCACACAATGATACAATTTCTGATAGCCATTTTCCTTCCAACAAAATATTAATGAGGTCCTCATCCAGGTTCAGATTTGATCCATGTGAGGCAATGGCAAACTTCTGACCCTAATTAATTTTAAAGCCCTTCATTCAAATTGATTTTGACCTTGGTTTTATCTACGTTACTACAGATTTTTATTTGCAGAAATGGTCTTTATTAAACTATGGCAGTATTCTACTCCTGATTTTATTTCTAGCTTTCAGCAGATTATCATATATTTCAATATCCACTTTCCAGTAATGAGTGTTAGTCCATCAAGTCTTGTTATGGCTGTATGTCTAATTTCAGGTCCTCCTCTATTGGTTTCACTTCCTCTGGTTTGTAACCTTGCCACCTTTCTTTGGATTCCAAATAGCAAAGTAGTCTCTCTGTTACCTTACCCATTTCAACTCAATCCTTTGTAATCCTTTCAGTAACTGAACTGTCTCCATGACTACTCCTATATTCTCGGCTTATACTTTTCTTTTTGCTGCTTCTGCTGATATTTTTTTTTCTTTTTACTGAACCCTTTCAACTGTTTTTCTTTCAACTGTGTAGCAAAGTAGAATTTGGAGAGTTGAACATGACTTTTTTCCTGTTTTCTTCTTTGATTCTCTTAGCTTAAAGATGTTCTGAATGGTGATGCTAGTTTGAATGTTATGAAATCAGTCCCTCAGGAACTCTGGTAGAGACTGTTTCATGTGGGCATTTTCTCCAAATGCTACCTTGTATATTTGTTTTATTATATTATTTTATTTAAGGTATATGCCACACCTGAACCATGACATGATTGCGTTCTTTTTCCCTGTAGCAAGAAGTTAGATTATTTGTAGAAATACTGTCATTTGTCATAAAGGGTTTTAAACAATTTATTCCCCCCAGTTCAAGAAACAGCCCCTGTAGAGAGTGTACAAAATCAAGAATCTTGATTTGGCAGCAGAGTTATTCAATGTAAATCTCATGTAAGCCACAAAGCCATTTTGGTGCCACTCCTCAGAAAGCTGCTTGTGGATGTAGTGTATACACTGACAAATCCACTTCTTCCCATCATCCTGAGCCAAAGAAATGTCCCTACGGAAATTCTTCTAGAGAGACACATGATCTTCAATTGGCAATTCTTTTTTCCTTTGGATGCCTGGCTTTTTGCCAGGAAAGGGCATTTCTGGATTAATCTGAAGGCAGTATGTGTTTGTTGTATTTCTGATTTCTTCAGATGCCTCTGACTGCTCATTCCAGCTGACTGGACAGCTGGCTTATTCTGAACAGAGCCAGGTAATGCTTCTGTGTGGAGCAGATGTCATTGAACACAATCAGTGCATTCCACTAAGTCTGCCAGATATCTTCTGACTCAGTCAATAATTTTCTTTTTCATTAAAGGGGCTTGAGAGAGTATAGGGGATTCACCAATGTTAGAATACATTTGAAAAGAAATATGGTCATGTTTAGTTTCTCTCCCTAAGTACAGTCAAGGCTTCAGATAATTCTAAAATCACAACTCTTTGCTTGTCAGCCCTCCAATTAATTCGTTGCAGGAAGTGTTGCTGGCTCCAGCAGATGCTACATCTCTCTCAGTGTTAGCAGTGGGTCATCAACTTTTAGAAGAATTATGCAAGAGAAGATTCTGGCACTTTATGATCACTTTTTACCCTCTGTCTTTAATGATTGGTTAGTTCATACAAGAACTTGTGCTTACATTTGAAAGTGCAACTATTACCACTAAACACAGAGATGATATTTCCTTATGTGCAAATTGCCGGAGCAGACACAGGATGAGAGTTTATATTGTGGATGAAATTTGCACAGATTTCCACTTCTTCTATATTTGAAAGTTTTGACATCCAGAACACTAGAGAACAAAAAATTCCTCTTGTACTTCTTCGTGTGGGGGAAAAAAAAAAAAAAAAAAAAAAAAAAAAAAAAAAACCCAAAAAAAAAAAAAGAAAAAAGAGGGAAAAAAAAAGTGGGAACTGAATATTTTCCACTGGTTTGTTTTCTGTCTTTGTTCTCATCTACTTATGCTCAGACATTTTCATGTGGCACTTTGGCAAATACAGGTGTATAATTCATGCTGATTCTTTTGTCTGCTTGAAAAAGACTTCTTTCTTTGGAAAATTTGACCCTATTTATTCATGGAGATTTTTGACAACTCTATGTATTTTTTTTCCTGTTGTTTCAATAACCTCTTGGTTGGCCAAAGGGACACTGTGTTGACACTACATTGGCCAAAAACCTCCTGCAGTTTCAATTGGCAGGGTTATTTTCCAATTCCTTCTCTTGATTACTGGGACATGCAACTAACTTTATGCAGCTTCTTTGTTTCAGCCAAGAGATGGGAACATTTTATGGAGAGAGAAGAGTGTACCCTCTTTACATTCTTTTTATTTTAAATTTGAGGTGTCCTTGAGGGAGAATGTTCTACATCACTTCATAGCTTTAATAAGGAAGCTGTCAGATTTTATTTAACTGAACATTATTAAGTGAAAGGATACAAATACTTCAATCCAAACATCTTTATACATATTTTCCAGCAACTTGATTCACCACATCAGTTTTTCAGAATCTGTAAATGTAACACACTTTAATTACACATAATGTGATCATAATGTGATGTAATGAAAAGCTTGTTAATCTTCAGCACAAGTAAATAAAAGAAACCAACTCAAAAACCTTGAATTTCATTTGTGTTTTTAACGTGCATGTTTTTCTGTGCATATCTTAACATCTACTGCGTGTTCCTCTCTTGCCTACTCCTATTTTTTTTCAGTGGTGCTTTTCCTGATGTACTCTGTGAGCATGGAAATAAATAGATAGAGGGGAAAGGAGGTAAACTGGGAAAAAAGAGTTCTTGTCTTGTATTTACCACTTGCAAGAGTGGAGACTGGCCCCTTTCTGATACAGTGTTTTAATTTTTTTTTAATCTGCTTTCATAGTAATTTTTCTTAATAGCTTATTCCCTCCAGCTGAAACACAGAAGCCAACAACTTCAGTGCTCAGAAAAATCACTTGGCACTGAGAAATGACCAATTACTTGTTAAAACAAGGACAAGCAAACCCTACTGAGGCAAATCCATTGCCACAGCAATGCATTTTGGCTGATTAGACTTTTCGTTTTTCTTCCTTTGTGTATACATTTTTGTAATGATATCTGCATCAATATTTTGTTAAAAGCTCAACACCCTTGTCTTGTTTGTCTTACCTTCTAAAAGATCTGCTTTCTCCACATTCTGGTCTCTAAATCTTGTAAAAATTGTGTCAGCATGACATAAATTTCACACATATAAAATGTTCCTGTTAATGTAAAAAAAAATGCACTTGAACAAGTCAAAGGTGGCTATCTAGATACTTGCAGAATAATAAATAAACTACACTACCTTGGTATTGGAAGTTTATTTTACCTACAAGAAGGGTAATGTGAATGTTAGCTAAATTCTAGGATTGTTGAAGACCACTCATTCTCATTCATTAAAAAAACCCAAACCCACCTTTCATTCAATATCAAGCAACTGAAATTTTTGACCGTTGATTCCTTTTAAGGTAAAAAAAAAAGTATCATTCTCCTCTCTTAGTTTTTAATGATGTCTGGGATTTCAAAAGAACCTATGAGATTTAGCAACAATTTCCCTTGAAAGGGCACTTGGATTTGAAAGTCTAACTCTTCTAGGTTCTTTCAAAAACACAAGCTGTTATTAATAAACTATCATCCAATGCCTGTAACATTACATCAGGCTTCAGCTTTTTTTAAGTCCAGGAGACCATATGGATAGTTTATTCTCAACCACTTCTAGGAACTTCTAGCTATCTTACCAAATATTTAAGAAAATTTGTTTAGGAGTGAGAGATCACTGGTAATTTGTTGTCCGTTCTAGGAATTCAGGCAGAGAGGGAGCACTCATTATTTACTGAACTGCTTTAATGAACTACTAAGCACTATAATGATAATCTGATTTAACTGTGAAGGTGTTCTTATAAAGAGAGATTACATTGATTTCAATATATCTATTTCCTCATATCTAAATTATTTGAAAGAAAAGTAACAACATAAGTAAATAGGAGTAATTTTATAGTAATATTTTCCATAAGAAACTAGGAAATCATGATAACTTTTGGAGATATTCAAAGACATCTTCCTAATGGTAATGTGCTAATATGAAATGTGCTAATATGAAAGCATTATGAAATCCTATTTTACACCCCTCATATCACTTTTCTATGGGAAACTGCTTTTACCAGGATGTGTCTAGATTTATTGTGGAGTAAAAATGAAAGTGTTTAAAAAAATCTGTTAAATAATTTTGCAGTTAAAACATGATTGACACAGTTGCAGGACTAATTCTTCAAGTGTATGCTTTGCACTTTAGAGAGATGATTCTTGAAATAGTAACATTTCAATTAAAGAGAAAAAACCTCCTCATATTATTAGATTTCTTAGGTTAGGTCTCATGGACAGCAGTTGCAAATTCAGAGTCTCCTTCTGTATGATATTACTGTGATTGAGGCAATCATATTGTTGAGACAGGTCCTGCAAATGTTTCCTCACTGTGATTGCTACCAAATCCTAGCTGCCTGCTGCCTCCTAGAATAAACATATGGTAGGAAAGCTGCTGGTGGAAATTTTGTTTTATTTTCAGTGTAACAGGGTAACAATGGTAACAGTTGCCACTGTTCAAAGGGAAACGACTGACTCAAAACAAAACCTTAACCTGGCAACCTGTCAGAGCGAGACAGGCAGTGATGCCAGTCAAAACAGCAAAAGCTGTACTGTTTCTCCTCCCTTGGTCTTTCTCCTACTATGAAAGGCTGTATTATGTTTACAGTGTTTATTTTATCGCTGAACCTTTTGCTGATGCAGTTTTCCAGAGCTTTGCTATAGTCAGTTGCTGCTCTTAGGTGGAATACTCGAAGAAGTTGTCAGCCTGTTCTGTCTGTTGCTGTCATGCCTGTGTTGCACTTCAGTGCCAAAAGTTTTACTGTGTGTTACACAAAGCTTCTGCCTTGACTGGAACTGGGGAAGCCTCTCCAAGAGAGGGGTGAGATGTAGCTGTATTGTGTTAGGAATAGGTAAGAGAAGGAGCTGTGATAGCCAACAGCTGCAGGGTAAACTCTGGCAAGGCATCCAACAACATCTGGCAGCATCTGGTGAGGCATTTGACAAAACCTCTCTCACCCCTCTAACCTGCTGGGTCAAATGTGGGCACAGGGAGGCTTTGGTTGGGTCAGGGTGGGACTGCACAGCAGGCAGCTGAGTCCGTGAGAAAGGCTGTCATAATGCAGCAGTTTGGGCCCTCAGATCCTGCACTGAGGCAGAAAGAGGAGCAGCCAGGTGCCACCCTGGCCCACCCCAGTCATTACCCAGAGAAGCAGCTGACCAATACTGTAACTCTGCAGCCTAAGCACAGAGCAGCAACATGAAAATTAAACTTATCATTACCTCTTGTGTGGAAGGTCAGTCACCTTACCATGATACTACTTTCTGTGCATAGATTGGATAATGCCTTTATTTCCAAGGAGATCCTGAAGGGAAGCAGTCAGCTGCTGTCACCTGAACAGCATTCTGCACTGCAGTGTGCTCCTTATAACACACTCCAGCAGTCACTGTAGCCCGGAGCAGATAAAAAGAGACGAGCATCAGTCAAATTGTCATTATCTCTTTGAAAATAAGGTCTTCCATGTTGGTAAGGGTAATAAACAAATGGATTACCCAAAAAAGAATCACAGATACTATCTGCATTCATTTGAGCCAATAGTTCCCAAATAACCTTCTTAAGCCAGGAAGAAACTTAGCCAAAGTGCACCCAAAGGCCTGACCTTTGCCCAGCACCTCCCATACCTTGGTGAGTGACTTTGGCCAGGAATGAAGCAGAGAAACATTGGCATTTCCTCTGTCAAAATATTATTCTGCCCCCATGGAAGTAGACAGTCTTTTCAAAATATATTCAATTTTTATCTGCAAAACAACAAGAAAATTTCCTCACAAGAGGAAACTTTAAAATCAGCTACTCAGAAAAACAGCTTATTTGAACCAGACTATTTACAAATCCAAACAAATATGCTTGGCCAGAATACCAAGATGGAGGCAAATAAATATTTCTCCTGCAACTGCAGGGTTTTAGATTTAATATCCTTATGCCTCATTTGGTGAATTTTGGAATTTCTTTTGCTGCTGCTATCTTGTCCAATGTATTTGCTTGTTAGAGACTGCCCATAAATTTGGATGGTCTGTGTAATGGAAGGACAGGAGGAAGACGCTAGATGTAACCATAGCTGTATCAGAGAGGGAAAGATAGTTGAAAAGTTAGTGTGGTACCTCCATGAAGGGCCAGCACAGCTTTGTGTGAAACTCTCTCTGCTAAAGTGTCAGGGAAACAACCACTGGTGCAAGGCTACTGTCCAAAGTTGTCCACAGCTCTGTTTTGATAAAAGCATTTCCCACTTCTCTTTTCATAGAAAAAGGACAGGGTCCTATGCCACCTGATAATACAGACCAAGAAAAAGTTCAAGCCATTGCAGCTGTACCAGTTTTTACCAGGAAAAGGAGTTGGTCATGAGTATTTGATGTATCAGACCAGGACTGTGTGTGAAAGAGGTTATTTGCTGGAGAGCAAGGGTTTCCCTCCTCCTATTCTCATTGCAGTAATTTTATTTATTCCATTTTCAGCTGAAAATTTTTCTTTAGAGAAAGTAATGCTGTGGTTACTTTCCCTACCAGCCTTCTTGTGCCCATACTAGGAGGTCCTGTCTCCTTGCTATAAAGACTTTTCCTAACAACTAATCTAACTCTTCTCTCACACATGAAGCTAATTACTTCTTGCCATCCTTTGATGGAAACAGGATATGTGATGACTTTAAAATATTTAAAGTCAACATTGGCTGATGTTTATAATTCTGTTTTCAGTCTCCTGTTTTTTCCTGATAGGTCACATTTTATAATTTTCCCCTTGTTCTTTGTTCTCCTCAGGACTCTTTCCAGTTTACCACATCTTTCTTAAAATTGAGAGACCAAAATAGATGTAGCAGAGGCTTTACCAGTCATTAGCAGAGTGGATAATTTTCTTCCATGTTTTATGTAGAGCTTTATTTTTAATAAACACAGAATTATATTATTCTGTTTTGAAATGTTCATCTACAGTTGACTCATATTCAGTCTGTGATCCAGCTTACCCAGTTGTTTCTTTTCCAGCCTTCCCTTCTTGATACTGTATATTTGAGTTTTTCTTTTATTGCAGAACTTTGAACTTCATAAAATTTCATCTAAATGATTTCATTCCCCTCTCCCCACTAATTTATCACACTTACTTTGGATCTTCTATTTCAAATTGCTTTCAGTCTCTTCCACTTCGGTCTTTGCCCAAGTTTTAGGACTATTTCCTGTTCCACCAAGTTATTAATGACTTCAGCTCTTCTGAGACCTTCTCAAGCATAGCCTAGGTTGAAAATGAGACATTAGATATTACTTTTTCTATGCGGTTGTATACTTAAAATATAACTATAATATCTAGATAATGTTGCACTAGTTCTCTTAATGAAGAAATTGTTTTTGAGAGAATACATGTATATTTATTTATTTCCCTAAATTTATCCTTTCTATTTTTTCTTTTGGAATATAAATATTCTAAAATATTTAAAAATTGTTCTTTGCATTTCACTCATTTGGTTTCTAAGCATCTTAAGCTTCCTGGATCAAATTCTTCAGCTGCTGGTTAATTGAGTTCAGCTATAACACAATTCCTTTTCTGGTGAATAAGACTCCTGGTTGGTGTTTGTTCTTTACACATTGACAAGCCAAGGGAACACTTTGTACAAAATGAAGTGTGTTGCTTCTAAAAGTACATGCCTGCCTGTCACATTCTCTTTCCTGTGCTCTTTCAGTTAGGACTATACAATTTTGTCTGGTTTACAATATTTTTTTAATTGCATTTCTTTCATCTGATACTTTTTGCTGCTTACTTTCTTTTCCTTCAAGCCTAGCATCTGAAGTACTTATTTTTAAAATGGCCACTGTAGATTGAAATATTTAGATTTTCATATTTATCAAAATAGCTTCTGGATTTTGCTTGAATATGGATGAGCTTAAAATGTTTCAATTTTTAAAAAATTCCTTTTTTTTTTTTGTCTATCTACTTATTTATTTAATTCACCGTGGATAAAATGAAGCCCATATTGTATTTCTCCTCTAGCATCAATAAAGATTCAGATTTTAGTGAAATTCTACAAATAAAATACAATATAAAAATATCTTAAATAATAAAAAATATAAAGGATTATATCTATTGCTAATTTTTGTAAATATTATTTTCCCTGGCTCCACTATATATTCTGTATAAAGAACCATTGACTTCAATAGTGCTGGAGTATTTCTAGTTATGTAGGTAGATGCATGTAGTAATTTTTATGGTGAATTTGTAGAGCAAGGTTTTATTGTGTAAGAGTTTGAATAGTGGGATATGACTATTCATATAAGCACAATCATGCTCAGAAAATGTAATGCATAGTATTTTTTCAGATCCTAATTTTGATGAAGCTTTTCTGGGGCATTGAAAAAATACTTCCACAGTGATTACATTACTAACTCAGTGCAAATACACTTGGACATTAGACAATGCTCTCTGTTGGGCGATTTTTTTTTTCAATATTATGTCTTCTTCAAATAAGATTTAATGAGAAGAACTTTTGCACTGCAGTGAGAACAAAGCCAATGTCTAGAATGTCCTCTATTTTTTGTTGAACAGTGGCTTTTAAGAAATGCTGCCTCTTATTAATGATAATAGCCTCCCTCAGTGGTCAAAATGGCACCAGTGCTGTCTGACATCTTTGTTTGGGACAGGGACAGTGGGACTGAGGGCACCCTCAGTGAGTCTGAGGATGGCATGAAGCTGTGTGGTGCAGTTGACATGTTGGAGGAAAGGGTTTCATCTCTCTTGTGAGGACAGGCTGAGAGGAATGGGGATGTCCAGCCTGGGGAAGAGAAGGCTCCTGGGAGAACTTTTTGTGCCTTGCAGTACCTAAAGGGGCTATGAGAGAACAGGAGAGGGATTTTTTACAATGGCACGGAGTGATAAGACAACAGGGAATGAAGTCAAACATGCTAAAGAGAGTAGATATGAGATATTTAGATTAGAAATGAGGAAGAAATTCTCTGCTGTGAGGGAGGTGAGGCACTGGCACAGGTTACCCAGAATAGCTGTGGCTGCCCATCCCTGGCAGTGTTGAAGCCCAGGTTGGATGGGGCTTTGAGCAACTTGGTCGAGTGGAAGAGGTTGGAACCAGGTGATATTTAAGGTCCCTTCTAACCCAAACCATTCTATGATTCTATGATAGTAATTTTATGATATGAAATAAAGATAAGTAAATTAGTTGAAAGTAACCTGTTGCAGCAGACATTAAAAACCGTGAATCAGATTAGTTGCAGTATTCTTTTTTTGTCCCAATAATATATTATTATTTAGTTTTAATTGCATTCTGGTTTCTAATTAAAAAAAAACCCAACAAACAAAACCCAAAACCCCCCACGTTTTCTTAGTTTTGTAAATCTTGTTTTTCAGTTTTGAAAACTTGTGATTTAGTTATTTCATTTGAAATGAAATTTCCTATTCTATAGGATTATTAAGACCTGGAGATTAAAGGAAAAATGAAATATTTGTAAACTATTCAATAATTTCTTCAATTATTATTTTATTTCCTACTCTCCTGGTAGGAAATTATTGTATTTTCTGAAATTAATACCTGTTTGGTTTCTGTGTTTTACTTTTGTATGTGCCACTTAGTTTGTAGTTGATTCTGAACAGTCATTATGTCTCTTGAATACAAAAAGTCTAGGCAAAATGAAACGATTTCTATTTGTGAGTTATAACAAATATTGCACAAATAATAAGGAATAAGGGCTCACTTCAGTTTAAAATATCAGAGAACTCTAATGTCACATAGTTAAAAAAAATTATTCTTGTTTCCATATTTAGTATTTATTGAGTTGATTGAAATCTCTGATTTCCAGCACAATAGTTTTATGTAGGCTCTGTTGCAGGTTATCTGTACTGATGAACCTGATTCACTAGATGTACTAGAATGGAAGAAAAGAATTAGAAGAGCTAATATTAAGTTTCTTTGTGTCATAGTTTCTAAAGTAACTGAGTCTCAGATTGCAGTCCAAATTAAAGACTCCTACTTTCTTGCAAAATTTCATTTCAGTATTCAAAAATGTTGTGCCTATAATATTTATACTCTGTAATAACTATCTTTTTCTTCAAAAATTTATAATAACCTTTTCTTTCCAGAACAGCCTATTATTTCACTGGTGTCATATAACTTATTTTTTAAACTATCCTATTTGTTTTTATTTGAAGATTTGTTAGGTTAAGTGGTTTCATCAGACTACATTTATTTTCTTTGATATGTGACATTATCCTAATGATAGTCTCTGTGTTGAAGTCTTATGTTTGACTAAGTGATTTTGCTGAAACTGTAAGCTAAGATCAGACAAGGTTTCTTCTCAAGCCATAATTCTAGTAATTGAATCTGTTTGTGTGATATGTATTGGCAGAACAGAGTGACTAATCTTGCAATGAATAATTTATTTGATAAATGTAGATTCTCACTTCACTACATTTTAAGAACAAAGCATATATTTTGAATTATTCATTATTCAGATTTAACGAATTTTATAATTAAAAAAAGATGGTTATTGATAATTTCCCTGGGAGTATTGATTCAGATAAATTTGAAACTCAAATGTAACTGTAAGTGTTTAATTTCTGGTGCATATTAAAGATGCTTCTGCTACAAAATTGGATAAATTTTTGAGTACCTGGCACCATTGTTCATCATGAAGTTTTAAAATATGGTTTCTATGAATACATGTGCATCAGTTCAGCAGCTCACTTATAAACAGTATTTGTACCATATGATTGCTTGAGCATTTGTGGAAAGCACATATAAACAATATTTGAGCATATTCAAGGTGTATTTGTTTATAAATACATGGGAAGGGAAATAAACTATTAATTTTACATTTTTTTGGCTGATTTGTAGCTGCATTCTGTCGCAATTCAGGTCTGCCCACTTCAGTGGAGGAGGGCTTTGCACCAAGTGCAGAACTGGGTGACAGCTGTGGAAAGATCACCCACAGCTTTCTACTCTTCCTACTGAACCTTTTGGCTCCGTTTCTTCTCCTGAGTCTGCCTGCTTTGTGCTGTGTCAGTGGAAAACTCTCTGAGAGTCACTCCACGTGAGGCATCCCTGTAACAGGTCTGTGCTTCTCCTTGCATGATCTACAGCTTAAGGAGATTATTCAAAAATCTCACTCACCTTGAAATTGGCTAACAATTTACTGGGAGTGCTAGGATTTGTCTCTCTGGATGAAAAATAAAAATTGCATCTCTGCTTCCATCTTTTGCCTGTAGTTTACCAGAAGAAGGTGAGAAGATTTAAGGTCATGACAAAATCTTCCAGGAAGACAATGGGGTGTGAAGTTTTAGCCTCGGGAGTTTGTTTGCTGTAATTAGATTGATGGGAGAGATTTTTGCTCCTGCAGTGCTTGTTTTCTGAAGGGAACTCTGTATATAGCAGATAAAAACAAATGTTCTTAAAATAGGAATTCCTATCTGGAAAAGTTAAAAATGCAATTCAGTCTTCAGCTATTCAAATGCAGGTCAAATGAGAACCTATTCAGAACTTTGTGGAGAGAAAAGAATAAGTGCAGGGTCTCTATAATGTTATGCTAGAAATACTATTCCTGAAGAAAACGAGAATTGATTTCCATCTAAATACACAATAGATGCTGCACATATTTTTAGTATTTGTGGGAACACCAGGACTACTTCCAACAAAAAAGTTAATATAATTTTGTGGCTCATTTTAGGTTTGTTTAGTTTGAGACAGACATACTGATGCTCAGCGAAAACTTCAGTGCTAAAAAGGGTAGATAATCAAATGTATCTTGTGGTAATATTTTAAGAATTTCATCTGGATTCTTCAGACCTCACCTCAACTCTCATTATTGTTAGTATCCTGATAAAAATGTGTTTTCAATCTCTGGCATTCCAAGTTTGTAAGTAAATAATTCTGTCCTTGAACCAGAGTGCAGATTAATTACTAGCTGGACATTGTTCCTCTTGACCAGAGAATATGAAAGCTTTTAACAAAGGGAATATTCATTAATCTTGTGAGATGTTTTTTTTGGAAGACAGATATGTATTTCTGAGGGGAAAGAAATACTTACAAGATTTAAACAAAGGGCCAAATTTTCTGTATACTTGTATATTACATGTTTCCCAAACAAGTTGATATAATAGCTGTGTGTCCTTGTAATGTCAAGTGCAATGTCTGGCTACTATGAAGCAGAATATTTATTTTGAGATATTAAAAGATTAAATATGTATTATCATGCCAAATCAGACAGCCCCGTTTTAACATAACACTTGAAAAAATCGATTGCTAACAGTCTGAAGAAAATTATTTAAAGAAAGACAATGAAAATATGTAATAAAATTGACAGACATACATCATTGATGGCCTGTGTAATTAAAAGCAGTGGCTTCTCTACCAGGAAGTTGAATCAATGTAGGAAGTGGATGGATAAAACCAGATGTATATATGGGTACCTTTATTAGAGTTCCTTACTTAAGAAAAAAAAAATTATTTAGTGTGTTTTTGTCAAGATACTTCAGCGTTAGGTGGAGCAATGCCAGTGTAGCTCTGGCTTGCTCCCAACGTGAGAATTGTTGCTCCAGAATGTTGCTGTCTCTGTAGGAATGCCCTGGGTCCTCTTTAACTTGCTTTATTATTTAATTCATGTGAGGTATTGTGGTGTGTGTGTATTATATGTGTGTTCCTTTGATCCACAGAGTATCTCAGTCTGTTATAGGTTGTAGGTGGCAAGCTTGGTTCAAAACCTTTAATTTTAGAGCACTGCTTTGGTCGTGGGAGTTCTTGGAGCAGTTTCTCTTATCAACAAAAGTTGTGAATGCTTCACAAATACTAAGGAACTTTTGAGTTGTAGACTATTCTGAATTTTTCCACTGTTCATTTTTCAGTGGGGTAAAATTAGATAACTTTCCAGTGTAATGGCAAACCCCACTTTTCATTTGAATTTAAAAGACAGAAATTCCTTCTGACACAGAATATTTAGAAATCTGCAAAATCTTTCTTGAATGGCTCTAAAGTTGATACTTTGGATCAGGTGAGCTCTAACACATCACAGGTTGGAGAAAACTAAAAACAAGAAAAAGTTGGAAATTTTCAGGACTACTAAAGATTCTAGATCTTGAAAGCTAAAATTATGACCAAGGAAAAATATCATAGTAGGTAAGAATAGGAACAAAGGGCTACTTAATAAAGTAAGACCTAATGAATGAGTTTTCCACTGATTTATGTCCACTAGAAGGGCTATCCTTGACACACCATAACAATGATGTTTGCCATAGTAGTATTTTTCTGCACGGTTGTGTATGCAGTACAATAAATATTTGGTCATTATGCCTAGAGCTAGCAGCAGAGTTCAGGGCCGTGGATGCTAGGAGAACAGTGTGAGGGCACGAGTGTTTGTGAGTATTATCAAGTACTCACAATAACCAAACCCACAAACCCGAATCTTCAACAGTTACTGCCAGGTAAGGCTGAGCTACTGGGAGCAAATGCTTGAAATGAATTTCTTGCTGCCATCTTGTGTCTAAAGGCTAAATGGCAAGGAAATTTCTGGAGTTCTAAGTACCGATTTTACATTCAACATCAGGTTGTTCCTCTTATTTCTCTTAATGCCAAAGCATATACAGAGGTTAGTCCTAAAATGAAAGTTTTCAAGGGTTGCTCTTAGGAAGAATGGGCGAGTGCAATTTAGCTTATGCAAGGGGTTCTACGGATTTTTGGTGAGAAATATTTAGTGGAGTGGCACCTCAGGTGTTAAAAGTTGCTTTCCCCAAACGTATTCCCAGCAGAACAGAGTTATGAGGTGCCAGAAGAAATGACTAATAATATTACTTCCATGATAGACAGGGTGGAGCCCATGTTTGCAATATTGGTCTCCCTATTAATTTTCTTCATGAACCCATACATGGTACACATTCTTTGTGTTGTGTTGTGCTCCAACAACCCCAAAGAGCTGTTACCCTGTTATATATAAAATCTAAAGGAACAACATTGTAGCCCACAATAGGGTGCTTTTCAGGAGTACCCAAAAAACTTCAATGAAGATGACATTACCTGTTACATAATTTTTTATTAATTCCTCTCATGTTTTTTTCTTCATTCCAACTATTCTAGCTCATGAATGTTTTCTTTCCTGTGTTCCCTTTCTTATATCCCATCCAAACTTTAACTGCAACTCCCATCCAAACTTTGACTCTTTCCCTTCTCAGCTTGACCTGGAGCTTTTGGCTGATGTGAAGGGCTGTTACTCTGTGCTTCTTTAGAGGAAAGCAGTGCCATTTCCATTTGTTTGCTAGAAGGTCAGCTGTGAGAGACAAGCAGAAGCTGACTAGGTCTGTGGCAGTTTTGGAGGTAGGAGTGCTTACAGTCACTGCTGACTGCACCCCATAGAGCATTCACTGCAACTGCTTTATTGAAACATCTGAGGAGACTCTGACCATTATTTACCATGTAATGAATGAAGACAGTGGCAGCAAGAAATTATTGAAGACAATGCAAAATCAGTTCACCTGAGTAAGCAGGTTGATGAGAAGATGTATCCAAACAGAGGAAAAGGATGATCTTTCACTGAGAACAACCACCCTCTGTGTTCCTTGCTCCATGCTAAACTCCTCATCTAGATCATTCAGTTCTTTAGCAAATGCTTGACTTTCTTTCCAAGCTGTACCTGCCCCATCATAACTATTTTTGCCAACAATGCATGACCATGTGTTTTTGGGTAATTTTTTGAGGATCCATATTTTCCCTGCTGTCTGCACATCCAAGTATCCGCAGTCCTTTTCCAACTGAAACAGTTCAGCATAATAAATTGGTCCACCTCTTCCTTCTCCCTGTCAAACTTGTAAACATCTTGGGGATTCTTGGCGTGAAAAAAACCTTTGATTGTATTAAAAGTAAAGACAGTCAATGAAACTTAAAGTTTTTTGTTTAGATCAGTGATGACTGAGGTCTGTCAACTTTAATGAATTTCTGTCTGCAGAGATGAGAGCTGGAATTATATAAGTGCAAAAAATATCTCTTCATTCTGTAGGCTCTGGAAATACTGTTGGCGTAAACCACTGGAACAAACTAACCAAGAAGTGAATTCTTTCTCTCTTGACATTTCTAAATAAGACTAAATGCCTTTATGGAAGATATATTTTGCTCAAACAGAAATTATATGGCTCAGTGCAAAAGTACCTGGATGAAAGTCTGTGGCCTCTGTTATACAATCAGATGTCTTTTTGGATCTCAGATCTAGTGATCTTCAAAGTTTTCTTTGTCTTACTTTTTGCAGTCTCATATTGTTGGTTATATTTCTTGCTTTTTAACTAAGACTGTAGAATTTGAGGAGCCAAAGTCTTTCTGGAAAATCGCCTACAGAAGGACTGTAGAGAAGCTAGTAAGTGGTTGAGGGCTACTGTCCCACCGACAGTAATTCTGAATGGTTATTGACATTGAGCAACTGAAATAAGAAGTAATTCTCAAAAGAATATGGAGTTCACTCTAACATACTTATGACATGTGAAATATATACATAAAACATGTGTGAAATAGCAGACAATGTTCATTAGATATGGACTGTTATCAGGGTTCAGTGCTGATTTGGTTTGAGGTGATTTTCAGGTTCTACTTCTAAAAAGCTATTTGTGCTTTTAAAAGGGTTTTGTTTGTTTGTTTGTTTGTTTGTTTGTTTTTTATTTGCAGCTTCAGTCACACATTGCAGAGTCAGGTAACATTTGATTCTGAATTTACAACTTATCCTTACAACTCTGAACTTTGGACATTTGCATATTTTTTGGAGCAGAAAGCTGGCATAGAAGAAAACAATCTCCTGAAAGAAATGTCTGGATTTGAAATCCATTGTCAAACTGGATCGGTTTAGCATTGGCAAGTGGTAATCAATCTTCTGACAAAACAGTGATAGAGTGGCTCTGTTCCTTGGGTTAAATAATTCAGACCAAGATTTGGGATCTGTTCTTGGTGCATAAGTATCAATCTGTAAATGGAGTTGGCCACATTTCTATGAGGAGTTATTTTGACAAATACAGTGTCGTCTGTAGATCTAAACAGAGTCTGAGGGGAAGGGCAGAATTTACATTTCAGCTGACCTTAAGGAAAGAATGTGTGTCACACAGGATACAGATAATGCTCCAGAAATGCACTTGCTAGGGATGCACTTTCTGATGAAAGATTGTCATGGAGTACAAATAGAGACAGCTAGATGCCCTAAAGCATGCATTCTTCACTGATATAATTTCAGCATAGTGAGGTAAACACTCTGCTAATGTAACGCTTAGATGTGTCCTCTGTCATAATAGAGTACAAAACCTAAACTCTTGTGCTGAACTGTGGGGGCTGTTATTATTACATTTTAATGTATTTCAGAAAAAAACCCTCAATGACCTAAGAGGAACTGTTATATGCTAAACAACTGTTCTTTAAAAGCAGTACTTAATAAAAGCCGTTTCCATACAAACTCAAATATGTGAGAACTCACAAGGTTTTTAGTGACATTATGACTGACATATAATAGCAATAATAATAGTTCCTGTATCATCCTAATGCATGCTGTACATGTTTTGATTTCCTGATACTGTTTTTCAGAATAAAATCTGGTATTTCTTCATTTCAGAAACAAAGGAATACTCTTTGTACCACCTCCTTGAATTTCTGCAAATTCATTCTTATTCACAGAAAATTTACTTAAAAAGAAGTACAGACTAAAAAGTTTGGGATTAATTTGTGCTAGCAAGGAATCTTCTTGCTGCAGGTTCTTTAATCCAGGTCAGGGTAGTAGTGAAAGTGTTTTAGAGCTGGTAAGAAAATATCTCATAGAGCTGATAAGATAATGTCAGATGTGCTGATAAGAAACTGGACAGATTGGATCATGGAACCATGATCACCCTGCAGTGAGAGTGACCTTTTCTAATCTTCTGTTACTGATCTGAGCTAGGGTCACTTGACAACATCCCAGTATTTGATTCCTGCTCATGATGGATAACTCCTGATATCTAGGTTGTACTCAGTAAGCTGGCAATCCCTCTTCCCTTTGCCAGAATCTGCATGATATCACAATTTGCAGCCTTGTTAGCATCCTCATTTCTAGTCCATATACAAGTAGAATCTCAGTCATTTGCTTCTGTATTTCCACTCACCTGATTTCTTAAATTTCTTTCAGTATTCCTCTTTTCTTTCTTGGATTAGATATAGTGTTGTGTTACTGTGCTGATTTTTCTGATCTGTCCAAGGCAGGCAGGAGTGAGAAAGTCCTTGAAGGTCGTCCAGCCTGCTAGGAGAGGATGGACTGATCCATCTTTAGTATTGGGAGCTGCTCTGGAATTTGATCTTCTGGCCCAGTCAAGCCCCTTGCATGAGTAAATGTCCCTGTCTTGCCTGTCTACAATTTCTTCTCTCTCTTTCCTTACCTTACGTGTGCAGATGGCTCTATCTGAGGTATGAATCTACATTACTGACACATTTATTAATAAGTGTGTAGAGTGGTTTTCCTCAGTGCTGTGTCTGAGGAATGCACAAGGACTACTAGTATGTCTGTCCTTCCATAGTGCTGCAGAAAGTTCTATGTTGTTCTTCAGATAATGGACCTTGCACAACTTGCAAACCAGTTCTTTAACAGAATTGATTCTCAAATATAACTTTGAAGTCCTTGTCTCCTAATGGGGTAGATTTCCTCTGAGACTTCCTCTTAAAGAGAAAACCTTTGCTCTGCCAGTGTGATAGAACCATTTAGTAGTATGTGTCACTGGAAACAAACATCATGTGTTTTATTGGTGTTTCTACACATTGAACTGTGGAGGGAGGTGAGGTCAGACATTGAATATGCAAGGCAACAATTGACAATGTAATGTACAGCATTTGCTTGGTGTCCAGCCAGGGATTTGCAATGCTTTTAAAATGGTAAAGTACATAGCAAATATTTGATGTGCCAAACCACAGAAGATGGTTGATGATGCTTATGGAGTAGAAGATACTCTGTAAGTAGTCCCTGTAGTGTATTTACTATACTGTAGTGTATTTACTACACTGTAGTGTATTTACTATACATTTTGCACATGCTATTTATTATTCTGCTTGTTTGTAGTCTTTTTCTTCCCATAGTATATTATCATGAACAGAGACCCATTGGGAGAGTTTTATTTATTGTGCAATAGGAATTGTGCTTCTTGCTGTCTCCTTCCATAAAATTATTTTCAGGAATGGACAATGCTGAAGCATTTTATTACCATATAGAAGAGTGTACTGGAAGGACAATTAGATGTAACAATATCAAAAAACCCCAAGCAGCCCAAACAGAAAACCAAGACTTAACAAAACGAGAATTTTTCCCTTCAGGGAAAGGGAAAGACATCAGGGAAAGCTGAGATTTTAAATGTCTTTTACTCTCCATAAATTAGCTTCCTTATTTCTCCATTCATTTTTCACATGCCATGCCAATGCCTTGCCGTGCCATGCCGTGCCGTGCCATGCCATGCCATGCCATGCCATGCCATGCCATGCCATGCCATGCCATCCCATCCCATCCCATCCCCATCCCCACCCCCATCCCCCTCCCCATCCCCCCATTTCCTTTATATTGANAGCCTTCTGGTGCAATGAAGACATGATCTGGCTGGTTGTGGACTCACCAGCTCACTTGCCATGAGCAATGCAACCGCCAGAACCCAACATGTGCTGGGTTCCCCCCTGAAAGTGAGAATGCAACTGCTGTGCTTCTAGTAGTGTCTGTACTGGATGCTACATCCCAGGGGTGTGAAAACATTTGGAAGTTTCCAGGGGAGCTGCCAGTGTGATTTGTTGTCCAAATTTGTCAGATCCTTGGGACAAAAGGTGACTTGGCATTTGTTTTGTCTGTGGCCAGACACCCTGGAGCAGGACTGAGTGCTTGCCATATAAATCTGATCCTCCATTTAAAAACTCTATAAGAAATCCTGAATTTTTTTTTCTGTATTTTATCCTGAGTGATCCCTTGAGTTCTGATCTGTTTTCACTTGCACTGGTAGACCTAAGAAAATCAGTTAAATTCTTTTACAGGGGAGCTAATCTGTTTTTAATGTCACCCTCAAAACCAATTAAAACAAAAAAAAAGAAGTTTGTCTGGTGTTGCCTGATTTGAGTTATTACAGAAATATCTAAGGTCTACATGTGGATTAATTTTCAGTACAAAAGAAGCCTACAGGACTGAGACATCTGTTCTTCAAGTTCTTAGGCAACTACTTACCTTTACCATTTGAAGGTGGAACTCTTACTTGTTTAATGTTAAACAAGTTTGTAAGAGTTTGTCAGGCTGAAATCTGCAACTTCCTTCTCCTCTACAGTTTACTCTGTGTGTTTGCTAGGCAACTTTAAGAAATGCACCTTTATTCTGTTAACATCAGCTGTGGAACCTTTTCCCTGTGTTTGTGGAAATCCACATTCGACATTTTCAGAGATGTCTGAACCAAGTTCAAACCTCAGTGTTTGGATATAGGGTGATGGTAGACACATGTCTTGTCAATTCCCCAGTTTTGTTATTTTTAAAAAATGTATTTGATTATGCATTGGGTTATATAATGAAAACAAAATTTCATTAGTCTGGTTTGGGAGGGATTGTGGTTGAAGATGGGAAAGAGAAAAGGATCGTCGGGAGGAAGGCAGGGAAGGTTGAGGGAAGACAACCAGTGGTGCTACAGCCAGTGAGGGCAAGAAGTCTGAAAGCAGCATTTCAGAGATTCTTCAAGGGCTGGGTCCCTCCAGCTCCTCTGGAGAAGTGGGCTGGTGATGCAGATGTGTTTCTGAGTCTGGCCTGCAGTTACCTTTTTGCCTGTGCACCCTGAGCAAGGGGCTTTGGAAGTCTGAGAATCCTAGAGCTGTACCTTTAAAGGCTCCTTTCCTCCATGCTTGCAAATTCCCAGTGGTCAGAAGATACCTGGTCCCTGCTGTATCTGGGCTCCTCTGTTTTGTGGGCAGAAGGAATGAGGGAGCTAGAAGGATCAAACTGAACAGAAAATAGTAGTACCTTTGACTGCATTTCAGATTAAATTAAAATTATTTCATTTTGATAGTTTTTTAAAGAGTTGATGGCACCATGGGACCTGATCAATGGACAGCCAGGGGTGAACAAAGCCTGTACATATTTATCTTTACTAAAGATGTATTTCACAAGTCAGAAGTGAAACACTGAGTAATTACAATACCTGGATCTTAGCCAGACAGTCTTGGACAGAGTGGCTGAACAGTCACCTCTGTTCTGTGCCTTCTCCATGAGACCTCTTCTCAGGTTAGCAGAAGTAATGAACTTAAACAAAAATGGATTATTTATGGTGATATGCAGAGCATGAATGGAAAGTAGGTTGAAGTTTTCCTGAGCCTAGAAAGGCAGAGAAACTAAACTGTAGGTGAAGTCTCTCTCTCTGAAGATGAAGGGCAAGATTCTCAATTGATGATCCCTGCAACTTGGCATCACTGAAGCTATGTTGATTTATACCAGCTGAAAAATCTGGAAGGGAACAATGCACTTTTTGTTTAATTTTTATGTGATCGTCAGACAATCCGTCACATTCTGTTGGAAAGGAATAACATTTGGTAGATGTTTAGTCTTGATTTTTTTCCTGAAATGGGAAGTGAATTAAATGAAGTGAAGACAGAATAAGGCATTTTTATTATTTGAGCTAGCTGAACAGTCTGAAAAATATTAAATAAAAAAAATTTGTCAAATAAGTATTTGACATCACAGCAAAATACAGTTAAATGAATTATTTCTTATACGAATTGTTAATAGGAATTTAGAGAAGTCAGTTGTGCTGGACATGACTAGATTTACAAAGAGCTGGCTGTAAGAAACTGTCTGGCTAATCCATCTCTTCCACAGCATATGTTACATAGCCCCTGCCTGTTGCACCTTTATCATCCACTGGTGTCGCTCAGTGATGAATGTCATCAAGGGACCCAAGGTACAAGGATTATCAGTCCTGTTTTAGGGGTTGGAATGAAATTTGCCTGTCTCTACCTGCTGAGCTCATGTTGCAGCAAAGGTGGAAGTCATGTGAGAGTATGGCTGTGCACCCTTTAAAAAGATCTTGCCCTAAAGGGAGGATGGTACAGTGGTGGCTCACTCAGGGACAGAGGCACTGTGCCAAAGCTCCAGAAATGATTTGCGAACTCAAGTCCCTGCTCACTCAAAGGAACAAGTAATTGTAAGGGGCTGCTTTCTGTTTCTGCCTAAGCCTGTTCTCAAAGGTGGTAGGGATGAACAGGCTGTGCCAAGCTGCTCTCTGTCTCCTGTGCAGGCAATGTTTGACTGTAAACAGCACTGAAGACCTGGTGGACTTTTTGTCCCTCACTGGATGTGCATCAGTTTTGGCACAGACCAGGAAATGGCTGATGCAGCAAAAGTTTTGGAGCTGGAAATTTCCCCATTTCATTGAATTGAAACCCTGGGATTTCTCATTTGTGTCTTGTTCTACTGCTGGGGAATATGTATATTAAATTGCCATTATTCCAACCTGACACTAGGTTATAGTCCAACCTCTATTATCTTTAAAAAGCCTTTTTTTAGGGTGCTGCAGTTCAATATGGGAAAAAATATTCCTAATGTATTATTCTCAAGGCTACCAACCAAGCTATGCAAACCACCCTGCAGTCAATGGCAAATAGTAGTGTGGGAAATGTGCTTCCTCCTTCATAGGCAATTTTGTCATTTCTAATAATGATATTGTGCATCCAAAATCAGAGAAGAATACAAGTATGTGATGTTTGCAGTTAGGCATGTGTTAAAAATGCCTAAACCTGATCTGGGAAAGTCTCAGTGGATTTAGAAACACTGAAAAAGCCAGGCCTACCTCAGAGGCAGCATGGCTAGGACAAATAGCTGGGGAGTCCAGGAACAGACCACCTTGATACTTAGCAAGGCAGGTGGGGCAGGGTAATAGAGAACCAGCCATCTACCAGTCTCCACATCAGGGGATTCTCATTTTGAAACAAATTTACCCTCTGTGAACCTGAGGTTAACCCAGTGTGAACTGCAGTGGGAGAGAAAATGCCGATGAGCACAAATCCCTTTTCTTCAGCACAGGGAACTGATGTTAGAAAGACAAGATTTTCTGGCAAATTACTTCTTAAAGAAAATGGAGGAGAAATGTTCTTCTCTGGCTTCTCATGATGGGTGAGCAAAATTTGAGTGTGCACTTAATTTGACCTACAAACTGCATGTGGAGTATGCATTTTCTTGTGCAAGTGTGGAAGGCAATTTAATGTTATGCCCTTTACTAAGAGAGGCAGTTCATCTGGGTTGAAAGTGGAGAGTTTCTTCATGTAATATAGCACTAAAGTGAGTGAATATTATGTGGGTTGTGCTGGTACACACAACCAAAGTAGTAGTAGTACACCAAATGTTGCTCACATAGCTTTAGAGGTGTTCGGTCTAATTCAGTGGCTGCCCAACAGGTTTAGTGCCAGAGACCTATATAAGAATATCCTGCTCTTGGACACACAGTTCCTGAAAACATAAATCCCTGTGTGTGGTTACTGCACAACCAGCATCTGACTCACTGCTTTGCAAAGCACTTTTAGTTGCTTGGGAAACCTGAGGCTCTGCACTATACAAACCCAGTAACTGCAGTACTCCTGTAGCAGTCTAGGATCTCGGAGCCGTTAAGAAAACTTTCTTCTCTGTTACCCACACCACAGCCACTAGGAACTTCATGAGATGAGCCAAACAGAGCCCTGTATCTCCAGCCACTCTGAATCCATCCCCTTGATGTTCCAGCTGATGGGGAGCTCTCAAGAGGTGTCAGCAGCACAGTCCACAACTATCACACAGTTTTCTTTCCATACAGCAGGGGGTAGTAAAATACTCAGAGACTACATGTGCAAGAAAAGAGCATCAAATAGTAGAGCAACTGAATGGAAAACAAACAAAATGTCTATTTTTAAACTGAGCTAAATCCATATAATTTTCAATAGGGAACCTTTTGAGTCCTTGTAAAACAAGTTCCTTAAGGGTTTGAATGATGCTATTTAAATGTGTAATGACTTGGCCTGTTAAAAACCCAACATATTGATTGCTGTACTTTGAGGATGAAAGTATTAAACATTTTAATCGTGCTGTGCATGTTTAGGATGCAAACAAAAGTCCTCATTGTGAACCTGCCAATTAAAGTAGCTGCCAATAGGGAAAGGAGACATGCCTGTGGCTTTCTTTGGGTTAGCTGAGGTCATGGCTACAACTAATGCAAAGGTTCTTAAAGAAGTTTGGCATATGAACTGATGAAAATCTCAAGCAATACTCCACTCTTTCTATTAAAAATTTTGGAGCTGTTTTGGACTGACAACAGTGTTTACAGAACAAGATCAAGACTTTTTTTCCCCCCCCTTATATTATTAAAAAATATGTAACACTTAAGAATGCAAAGGACAGTCTGAGATGTTAGTGCTAGAAACCCAGTTACAGGACTGCTCTTGAGCTTCAGAGTTCTGTATGTGATCATCATATAGTCCAACAGGGAGCTCATAAACCATCAAGGAAACCCAGGGGAAGCTGGTGGGAATAGTTATCTGCTTCTAGTCAAGGAATGGTTTAGAACTTCACTATTTCTCTGCTTAGAGTTTTGAAGTAACAATTTAATTTCTATTAAGTCATTGCCCCTGTATTTCTATAGCACCATTTATCAGTACACAGAGTAATGTCACATTTCTCTTCCAAACAGTGCAGAAAAACATCAAACTTCTCATTTCCTTAAGAATTTCACAGAAATGCATAACCTGTGAAGTTGGTTCCTAGTCATGTTCTTACACCAATTTAGCCTGATAAGATCTAAATCCCAGCACACTTATTCCAGTGTGTGTTAAGAGCAGTCTGAAGGACTAACACCCAAGGTACACTGGTGTAGAGAGCTGTGAGAAGATGAGTCTGGCTCAGTGTTCCCTATTGCAAGAGGAAAGCTGCACTTAAATCCATGTACAACCTGGTATTTGTTTATTTTACATTTCTGCAAAGGTTTTAAAATTTACCTCTAATTATTTTGTCCGTATTTTTGTCTCAGCTGATGTATGAGGAAAACATAGAAGTCCTTTGGTGAATGTATACTGAATTTGTGTTATATAATGATCTGAATTTTATTGGTAACTATTACTAAAGATTCTGAAGTAAGTTAAAAAAAACAACCTGTAAGCCAAATCTACTTTATTTTCAAGAATCTCCAGCTATCACTCACATATCCTTGCCAAATGTGTCATTTCTCTTAGCAACAGTTTAACAAGTATTTTTAACCTATAAAAGAAGTCATAGAGCTCACTTCTGATATCTGAAGTTCTGTGCAGGTACCTAAGGGCTGGATTCAGTGATAAATTGCTTCCTCTCCTGACAAGACCATGGAAGCTTTTCTTGCAGGGAATGCTTAGTAATTCAGTGAAAGCGGTTTGGATGGATTTTAGTCTTTCCAGTTGAATCTGGCTTTACTTTCTTTCTAGTATTATAAATTATTGTATGTATAATAAAACATGTTCACCTCCTGAGAAAAATGTTAATTCTACAGAGAAAGAGGCCGATTCAAAGATAACATTAGCTGTAGATATATTTCTCTGTAATTCATCCACACTTTAAATTATCACCTAGGTTATCTTGGAGCAATGGCATCTTGGTAGCCATGGTTTTTACATAAAATGTCCAGAATTTCACTTGCAGTTTTGCCTGCAGACAATTTGTAGTGCAGTCTCTAATGCTCTTTTAGATCCTTTTAAAAACAGATATTTCTGGAATGACAGATGCTAGCATTGGAGATAGTTAGCTGGTATTAACCCGTCAAAGTAAAAAACTGTCCAGTCTTTTGCAGCCACCTTGTCAGTAGTTTCTGTCATCCCTGTGGGTTATATAATGCAGAGTGATGTGGCAACAGCTGAATCTGGTTGAATATGTGCCAGAACCACAAATATGTTGCTGGATATAATGTACCTTTTTTTCCATCTAATGAGCAAAAGCACAGATGATACACAGGGGTTCTCACATCCCACTCTATCTCTCATTCCCATCTTTGGATTGCCTACTAAGTGCTCCAAGTGCAAACTAACCTCTGAATTTGATATACCAGATGCTGCTATCTCATTTAAACTGTGTCTTTTAAAGACATATTAATACTTAGCAAATCAGTTAAATAATCTCTTTACTCTTAACATTTATTTAATCAGGTGGGTCAGGCGAACCTGCAATGAAATCACATTCTCAGTGTCCCCTTCTAAGCCTTCTACAGCATCCTGTCCTCTTCAAGGAAGGAGGGGAAGCATTATCTTTATTTATTGCTGGTTCAGTGCACAACACTCGTTCACTGTTTTAAGGTTAGTTATAAACTTCTGACACTGTACTTATAATAAGAGTTTTACCTGACCCTGTGCCTTATTATTGTTCTGTAATTGTTTTTTGGTCTTCTGAAGAAATCCTTTCAATACCACTGTGGTTTAATTCACGAATTCTTGAACTTTATTCTGGATTAATAATTTTCTAACAGTAGGCTTGGATTAAAATTTAAAACAAGTTTTCAAAAGGTCATCTTATAATGAGATACTTGTGTGGCCATCAAGAATGAAAAAGAGAAATGGATTTGTTCAGTTGTTCCAGAAGGCTCCTGTGTATAAATAACCTATGAGTTAGATTTGAAATTAAAAAGAAAAAAAAGGGAAAAGGCTTGAGAACCTGTTTTTGTGTCAGATCCACATGACTGGCAGGGATAAGACTGTTGATATCACTGGGGGTGAATATCTTTAATTTTTCTGTAGGAACTGGGGAAAGATGAGATATCAGAAAGGAAGGCTGTAACAAATCTGATTTTTGATGGATTTATAAGAGTTCAGAAGGAAGCTAGTGTAGTCATAAGCAAATATTTTATTTTCAGTATTCCTGGACACATCTTCCATTTAAGGAAGGCTTGGGATAAGGCTGGGGAACTGGAAAAAAACATGTCAGAGAGAGTACTATGGTGTAGGCAGGAGCATATGCTTCATATTAGGTATTCCAGTACAAATTCTTCCTCTCTCTACAGTACATGATAATTTTAGGACTAGGACTGGAATCAGGTTTTCAGAAAAAAGGTAGAAAGATTTTTTATTCTTGCATTCTGCAAGACTGGCAGAAATAGGATGAAAGTTTGCATAACTGTGAACAAATGCCTTATAATTGGATTTACTGTACAAATGGATCACTTTAAATTATACAAAAAACCCACCCCCCAAAACAAACAAACAAACAAAAAACCAAAACCCCACCAAACAAACAAAGGAAAATGAGGCTTAAGTTTAGGGTGGCATTATGACCTGAAAGGGGGAATCTTCTTCCTCCAAGCTCACTGTTGGATTGTTTAGGATCAACAAAGGCTAGAAAGAATATTGTTTCTTCTAAAGAATCTCAATTTTTCTTAATGAAATGTTCACTCAGATCGATTTCAGTTTTTTGGCTTAAAAGCAGGATTTAAGAAGAAATTGCCCATTGAACCTAGCTTGTCACTGGGTCTGGAATGGTTTCAGTGGTAGGAATGCAGATTAGTGTCAGGAAGGATGAATGCTGTTATTCTGATACCTTGTGGAATACCTTGTTCACCTGAGTGGGAAGGGTGGATATTTGGAGAGACTATTGGTGACTATACAGTTACTCTCCTTAATGTACTTTAGCTGTAAGAACTAGTTCACTGACATATAATAAGTGGGGTTATGGTTGGAGTTTATCTCATATCTGGGAAGGAAATGTTTCACCTGGAAGTTTAGAATGACAAATTATATCAATAGCTGATGTTTTATGTGTAGATATTCCTACAAGGATTAGTTCTTGCTAGGTACAGTTGCTTTTCAGGTTAGGTTAAAATTAATTTAAGTTTTGTGTGTAGGAAATAAATCTTGAAGAAGTCAAGGTCACGTTGGATCCTTTATGTTCACAAGTGATAAGAATATCCGTTTCTCCCCATGCTATTAATTTGTGTTAGGTTTGACTCTAGCTATTGGTTACCTGGCTATAATCATAACCTTGTGATTGTGGAAGGAGTGGGGAGCTCAAATGCACATTGTTTCCAAGAAGTTATTAAACTCCATAGTTCTGTAGAAGTGCTTACAGAAGAAGTTGTTAATAATGAACAGCATAGATGATATTCACCCAAGGGTTCTAGAGAAGCTTGGGAGCTGGATTACTGTAACAGAAGTTTTTGAAGAACCAGTGAACAGGAATTAATATTGTATGTTGGCAGAGAGTCAATACGGATTTTTAAGGGTAGGTCATGGCTCACAAATGCAGTATCATTCTTCAGAGAAATCAATAAGCTTGTGGATAAAGGAACAATGGTTGATTTAATCTCTTAGGTTATATATTTTAAAGAATCTAAGAAGTCAGAGGATAAAAGAAGACAGAAGTCAGCAATAAATGGTCAGTTTTCACAGTGGAAGGAAGTTACCAGTGAAGCATCCATGGGATTTGTCCTGGGCCCTGCAATGTTCCTAATAGTAATAAATGGCCTAGAAATGAGAAGGAGAAATTTTTGAGGTATCTTAGTTTGCTGACAATACTAAGTTATCCTGAACAGAATGATAGAATCATAGAATAGTTTAGATTGAAAGTGACCATTAAAGATCATCCTGTCCAAACCCCCTGCAATGGGCAGGGGCATCTTCAACTAGATCAGGTTGCTCAGAGACACATCCAACCTAGCCTTGAATGGCAAAACTGTTCCAGTGTTTCACCATCCTCATTGTAAAAACTTTCTTCCTTGTATCTACTGTAAATCTACCCTCTTTAAGTTTAAAATCAATACCCTTTGTCCTAAGCCAACTAGCCCTACTAAAATGTTTGTCTCCATCTTTTTAAAGTTATCATTAGCTACTGAAAGACTGCAATAAGTCTCCCCAGAGCCTTCTCTT
>VWYP01024156.1:0-46782 GCA_013400435.1 Pycnonotus jocosus
GCCGTCTGCGGGGGCGGCGGCCGCGGAGGGATGGAGCCGGCCGGCCCCTGCCGGGCGCAGTTGGGCTCCGCCAACGACTCTTACCGAAACTGTAGCGCCGAGGAAGTGGTTTACCAAGATGCCACCCCTCTCTCCGGGAAGATCGTGCTCGCCGTCGTCCTGGCGCTGGTCACCCTGGCCACGGTGCTTTCCAACGCCTTTGTCATCGCCACGGTCTACCAGACGAGGAAACTTCACACGCCGGCCAACTACCTGATCGCCTCGTTGGCCGTCACCGACCTCCTCGTCTCCATCCTTGTCATGCCCATCAGCACCATGTACACTGTGACCGGCAAGTGGACGCTAGGTCAGATCGTCTGCGATATCTGGCTGTCCTCGGACATCACCTGTTGTACAGCGTCCATCCTGCACCTCTGTGTCATCGCCCTGGACCGCTACTGGGCGATCACCGACGCCGTCGAGTACTCCACGAAACGGACTCCCAAGCGGGCAGCGGGCATGATCGCGCTGGTATGGATCTTCTCCATCTGCATCTCCATGCCCCCTTTGTTTTGGCGGCAGGCGAAGGCCGAGGAAGTCTCTCACTGTGTGGTGAACACGGACCACGTCCTGTACACCGTGTACTCCACAGTAGGAGCCTTCTACTTCCCCACTCTGCTGCTGATAGCCCTCTACGGGAGGATCTACGTGGAAGCCAGGTCGCGGATTTTGAAGCAGACGCCAAAGAAAGCAGGTAAAAGACTAACACGGGCACAGTTAATTACGGACTCCCCGGGATCGACCTCTTCCGTCACGTCCATAAACTCCAAGGCTCCCGAGGGATCCAGCGAAACGGGCTCCCCCGTGTACATGAATCAGGTGAAGGTGAAGGTCTCGGACGCCCTGCTGGAGAAAAAGAAGCTGACGGCCGCTAGAGAGCGGAAAGCAACAAAGACTTTAGGGATTATTTTAGGAGCCTTCATCGTGTGTTGGCTGCCCTTTTTCATCATCAGCTTGGTGATGCCTATTTGCAAGGACGCTTGCTGGTTCCACATGGCCATCTTTGACTTTTTCACGTGGCTTGGATATCTCAACTCCCTCATCAACCCCGTCATCTATACTATGTCTAACGAAGACTTCAAACAAGCTTTCCACAAACTCATACGTTTCCGATGCACAGGCTGAAATGTTGAATGCGATGTGTTCCCCGGGGCAGCCCCCATGCACGCCCGCGCCCGGCGCCACAGGTAGGTCCGCGCACCCCGCCCTGCCTGGAGACCCGCGGTACTCGGGGGAAGCGGGGGGTTGGAAGTGGGACTGGGGAGGGTGGGAGGCAGGGTTCGACCCCACAAAGAGCTGGCGTTCAGACCCTTCGCAAGTGGCGGCGAGCGCTGGGGATGCTGCGCGCTCCTGGCATTTCACAATCTGTGTGTGCGCGCGTCGTGTGTGCCCCCCCGCGCCCTACCCTCCAGATCGCAGGGAGTGACTCACGGCAGTCTGCTTTTTATCCCACCTATTAAACCAATCTGCCGCCATTTCGTATGCTAATACCCATGTTTCGGCCAATTAGTGCTGAGCGGCACCTGCTTTCCAAGCCCGCAGCCGAGCTTCCCGGAGAGCGCCGGGCCGGGCCGGTCCCCGCCCGCGGCGGCGTCCCCGGTGCCGCCTCCCGGGCCCCTCCGGCAGCTGCAGGCACCGCTGGACAGCTGGGCGTGCAGCCCCCTTGGAAGGGAGTCGATGCAGCCCCGGAACCAGCGGCATGATGTTTTTTATTGGTGGTTTGTTTTGCTGAATTTTTTTGATTCTGGGGTTGGTTTTTTTTCTGGCGAGAAAGGGAGGTAGGATACGCCCCAGATGAAGGCTGCTGACAAACTGCAGCCCTACTTCTTTCTGCCTTCTTCACGGCTCCGGCTGCTTCTGCGGGAGCGGAGCAGGCGTCCCGAGGGGAAATCTGCCCCTTAGCTACCGTGGGAGACCCGACACCGCGGTGTGTCTCTTCACACGCGGTAGGACTGTGCCTTTCCGCGCCTCTTGACAGCACTGGCTGCTAGCTCATCACCAAACTCAGCGCCACGTTCTGCAGAATGCATACATGCCTTTATTGTGATACTTTAATAATTCTGCCAATCTTTTGCTTTTTGTCTGCAGAATCAAGTTGCTATTGTAAAGACCCACTGCTTGAAACTTCCCCAAGCCCAGTTGCCAGACTCATGATGCTGCAAAAACGTCAATACATTCTGCCACCAAACTGCTCAGCTCTGCGTTTCAGTGTAATGACTCTGGCAGAGATGCTGTTCCAATAGGCACGCAGATCAGTTGCAAAAAAAAAAAAAAAAAAAGAGGGCAGCCTCGAATCAAGGTCTATAATTCATCTGGAATGAAGAAAAAAAGTTTGAGAGTAAACTCCATTTATTTTGCAGGCTTAACTTCTTAATTTGTTCTCTGGCCAGTTGTAGGGGTGTGCACAAGAGCACAGTTGTCTCTGTCTGTGTTGGTAGCATAGTTGTACTTCTGCACACCTGTAATTTCTTTCTTTCAGTGGAAAGAGTTTCTCTCTTCACCCATGAGGCCAAGAGGAGAAAAAAAATCACATTTAAAATAGGAGTGTCACAGTAAATTCTGTAAATGGCTCCTTCAGCTGAACAAGTGTGAGAAGTGACAGTGTGCAAAAGTTTTATATTTGTATTTCAAAACAATAGTAAATGCCAATGCTCTAGAAACAAGAGTTGTAGACCTGTTTAACTGCACTGCATATCTGTAGTCTGTCCTCATAGTTGCCTTTAGAAAGGAAATACTTCTTGCTTTTACTCCATAAGAGCAGAAATCAAGAAGTCCAGTGACCTTTTCCATAAACCAGCTGGGAGTAGAAGTAGCAGTTTGATGCTGTAACCATGTTTTCCATTTTGTGTCGGTTGCACACCCTTACCGCATGAACCACTGCGAAATTTAGAATTCTCTAAGTACTTAACATTATTTAGTGTATTTTGTAAAGAAGTGAAGCAGTTTGCTCATTCAGAAGAGCTATTTTACCTGCAAAATAAATACCCATGAATCATGAATTGACTGATGTTAGTGAAATTTCTTGCCTCCCTACTTCCCCCCTCTATGTTTTGGTTTTTTTTCTTGTTTTGGTTTTGTTTTGTTTTGTTTTTTTCTCCTGGTTGGACCTTAAGACAGATCTATGCTATTCAGCAGAGTTTCAGGATATGGTCCACCTGCTGTGATAGAACTGCATTGATTGTTCTTATGTGTAAATGAAAATGAGTATAAACAATAAAGCGCTTGACTGTGTTCTCAAGAGTGGTAGCAATTGTGTGACTGAAAGGAGTATTTATTGGTTTACCCTCTTTCTCAGTATTGACTTTTTAGATAACACTGATTTGATGAGTCACTCAAGAAAGCAATTGATGAAGGTTGAAATTACAAGCTTCAATCTGTGGTCAGTTTTTTAACAGGCAGCGTTACTTTCATTGTAGCTAGTTCTATTAGGCATAATTGTTACTCTTTTCATGTAATGTCAGAAAAATGGGGTTTTTTCACAATTTTTTCTTACTCCTTTAAAAGCAAACAAAACTTACTTTAGCATTTGGTGGATACTGTAATTAATGTTCTTTTAAAGCTGTGTGTATATATTCTAGATGGGGGCTGTTAAAAGACTGGAAAAATCTTACATGATTTATCTACCTGCCCTTCTTCAGAGAGTTATTCAAGTAATAACTTACTTAACTGGAGAGTAAAGTGCATGACCCTTTGTGCTTCTACTGGTCATAGGCAGGAGGAAGTCTGTAAGATACAAACTGAAGCAGTGAAAAATAAGCATTTTCAGTAATTTGGAGAAATCCAAAAGAATTGCCTTGAAATAACATGCCTCTAAAAAAGAGAGGTATGGTTCTAGAAAGTACCCTCTTAAATTACTAAAGACAAATGGGATAAGAGAATTTTTCTAAAATAATATTTTATTTGTTTGAAATGCCTATAATAATTTTCTATTTGAGGGGTTTTTTGCATATACGGAGTGAAAAAAAGCAAGGAAGATAACATAAAAGAATGCTTAACCAATTCTCATTTGTCATTGTTTGATCTTGTAGAAATAATTTTGTTTACCTCAAATTCTTTCTCACTAGGCTTCTTACAAGTGTGAAAAATGAGATTTAAAGTGAGTATTCTCGGCATTTCCAGAGAGTTGAGATTTCTGTCAGTTTTACAAAGTTAGGGAGCTTGGAGAGCAGGGAGGTTCAGGAGTTGGACTTTGCATTCCTCACACTGTTGGAGTATACCTTCATCTTCAGCAATGGGCAGCAAATACTCCCAGCTCCCTGTTGTGATGTGAAGATTTTGCTGGGAAGCTAATTCATCAGGAAAAAGTCCTTCTAAGTTTATGCTGAGGCTTTGAACTTTGTGCACAAGCAGTTAGATAGCCATGCTTGCTGTTGGGAACACAGTCAGTGTGGAAGCTGCCCTGGGTGACTTGGGGACAGAGGAGAGGAGGCTTGTTCGAGCCCTGCTGAGGTACCTGGTAATTAAAGCCTCGTGCTACTGGAGCATCAGCATGTATTTCAGAAAACCATTCACACGGGGGGATAGGTAGAGTGAGGACACATGTCTGTTCACGGTGAAAGAGAAGAAATGTAGGGCAAACATTGCTCAGTGCTGGAAAATATAAATATGTAAAGCATGTTCCAAGAGTCACATGGAGTGTTTTAGGGTGGTTAGAGTGTCCCGTGTGAGCTTAGAATCTCTGTGATTGGCAGAGTGTGTCCTGGTTGAACCTAGATTTTAAAAGACACTCTGGGATGTGGTGGTAAAGTTTTGACTCTCTCTGAAGAGGTCTGAGGATATTGCTGTCCTTCTTCTCTGCTCCCTTGCTGTGCCTGGTCGCTGCACTCTGCCTTTGGGAGGATGGAGCATCTGAAGCTAGTAGGAGGGGCTGTCCTTTCTGTCCACCCAAAGACTGTATTCCTGTGGAAATGGCTCAGTGAATCTTACCTTTGGGTGTTTTCTCATGGGAGCCTCTTCATCACTTGGCAGGTAAACTCCAAAGGTGCCTAAGCCCATGCTGTTCCAGTCTTTCATTACAGGAGCAGCATGCCTTTCTTTTATCTATTTCTTGCCTTGGGTTCAGACACTCCAATGATGCTTTTGATACAAATCTCTGCTGGGCACTGAGGCTTGAAGTTGAACACACACTTGCAAACCTTGTGTTTCCTACGTTTCATGGTGAGGGATGTGTGTGTGACAGTGTTGCTGACTCCAAGTGCTGTGAGACACATGACAGTTCAACAGTAGTTGCCATTGTGGGAGTAGCTGTTTGCAACCCCATAGCTGCACTATTTTCCTAGTATTCCTCAGTTTTATTTAAGAGACATTTCTCACTTTTCCAATTAATAAAACACAGATGCTGAATACAGAAGTCAAGAGGGGAAATCCCTTGCAATTTACCTTCATGTGACCATGCAGAAGCCAACAAAGTTCTGCCTTTTCTGCATGAATAGGAAGAAGAAAATGCCTTGACTAATGTGTCAAGTCTCCATGTGATAAAAGGGATCTCAGCTAAACGTCTGGACTTTTACACCATATTCCCTTCCAAAGCATTTGAGGAAGCTGGCCTAGCCTTCAGCCTCCAATAGGATTGTATAGAGTAAGGACAACTCTATTTGGAGCACCTGATTTCCACCCTTCTTTGCTCCTGCCTCTAAAAAGCCACTCTGCATTCCATCAGAACACTCCAAGTGCTTTCTGACTTGAAAATGCTGCCCCTGTGTTCTCTTGGTCAGAAAGGACTGGATATTGTCAGAAGTAAGCACTTCTACATCAAAATCCAGATCAGTCTAAAGCTACTCTTTCTGGAAGCAAAGTGAAAATGATAAGTAGTAGTAACTTTGGACAACAAGCATTTGTGGTTTGTAGCAGCAGGTCAGGTTGAGCAACTGGCTGAGAGCAATTCTGCAAGCAAACAGTTAAATTCCATTCAAATTGAAATGTTGCAGAGATTGAAGAACAGGTTTCTCCACCAAAGAGAGGCTGGAGCAAAGAAAGTCTTCGAGGAAGTCATCCAAAATCTCCAAGCCTTGGCCAGATTTTAAGGGAAAAAGCCAAGGTTACTACTCCAACATCTCACAAGAGACTCCAGCAGACAGGTGAGCAGGCAGTTTCAGAAAGAAGAACCATGCCCAGAGACATGCAGGAAAATTCCAGGTGTGCATTTATGGAATGAAGTAGATACCAACTCCATTTAGTGTGTTGGTAACCTTTTCGTCATTAGAGGAACCGAACATATTTGAGATATATCCTTAAACACCCATCTATGTCAGTACACAATGATTAGTTCATATTAAGTGATTTTTGCATTCCAACAGTTAGTATCTAAAACACACAAACAGTTTAAGTGAACTCTCCTGAAGCAGTGAGTCTGACTGATAATGAGCTTGAAACATTTAAGCACAGAATAATCATATAGAAAATCAAGCAGAAAATGAGGCTTTCTAATCAATCACGTGCTAGACTTGAAAGATGTAATACAACAAGCAGCTCAATAGGTGAGATGAGGAGGAGATCCACAGGATATCAAATTTACAATATAGAGATCAGAATCTCATACTGAGTCATTTTCAAGAGCTGGAGAAAGAAAATCTTTGTTGTTCTTTTCAGGGATCAAGCCACTTGCAGTCATCCTTATAAAGGATCAAGACTTTTTTATTGTCTTTATACAAATAATACTTTGAAGGCTACAAGCAGATGGAGTTCATGGCTGCAGGGCTTTCACTGAGTAATCAGATGTTCTATCTTTTAGGCTGAATGGTCATAGAAAAATAGGAAAGACATGAGCAGGGGGTGATTATGTAAAACAACCGCTTTTTGGTATTTCTTTCCTTATGCAGAATCAAGCAAAAATAAGAACAGGAAAAAACAAGATCTGGAAAATGTAGGCATCAATGATGTTCATGAAATTTCAGGAGCGTGTTTAGGGCTGAATGGGGCAAAAATAATACATTTCCAGAATTTAGAAAAGTTAAATTAGAATTTTCCTTCCATCCAGATACCTCAGGGGTCTCGCTTTTGTAACATTACTTGCATAACACCATTTCTAAAAATCTTGATATTCCCAAATATGTTTAAAATAACATATTTTAATACATTCATGGCCACTTTTACATAAAGGCATGTACTTCCCAAGCTCATCCACTCTTTTTCCTGTAGATTTAAAATTTCAGTTCATGCTCTTTCCTACCTGTATGTTTTGGTTAGAACATAAATCTCATTTATACTCAGCCCTCTAATATCCAGCCTCTGAAAAGATGAGAAACATTGTTTTCAAAAGGAATATTGGGATAAGTACATTTAAGAGAATTAGTGAAAAAGCAAGCAAGGTTCCTTGTTCCTATCTACAGGGAAAAGCTGTTTTCCCCTGAACTTGGTTCCTAGAAGTATCTAAGGCAGATGTAAAAGATGCAGCTATGATGGAAGCTGGACCATAAACCAGTGCAGATGTAGAGAACAGCCAGGCCTTTGGGCAGCAGAAGGAAAGCATCAGTGCTAAGTTCACATTGGGACAGGTCTCTGTGACTCACAAGGGATACACCAAAACTCTGTGTTTAATTGGGTCCAGAAAGATTCAAAGGAGTGGTATACAGGTGAGAGATGGTGAAGGAACATGCATTCCCTGGAGGCCCCACGGGCTCTCTCTCCCCTGGGTCTGCATGGCCCTGGCTCAGGGCAGCTCTGACATAGGAGTTATGTGGCCATGGATTGGGCTACTGGGAGAACAATGTTAGAGGAGCCACATCCCAGTAGCCTCATAGAGGTGGGGCTGCACAGCTCCATGCCCCAGGTCCAGTCAGTAGTGAGGCTGAGATGTTTCCCCAGCCACATGCAGACGTGTGCAAAACACACACACAAACACACTCATTGCAAGCAACAGGCATCAGCACAGACAGAAGTGCTCAGTGCTCACACCCACACAAACAGCCCCGATGGCCTCATGGTCCTCACCTCTCTGGTTAACCAAGTTGGAGGTCCACTACTAATAATTATATATATATATATCTATATATATCTATATATATCAATCTAAATATATGAATATGTATAGAGTGGATCCCTCCAGCAGCTGGGCTCAAACACCAAATCCTAGTGCCCTTTTTTTCTCCCCTGGACACAGGAGTCCCCAGTGCTGTAGCCTCACTGCAGCTGCTGGCACAGGTCATGGCACGTACACACACGTGCACACCTTCATGCACCTGTGCACATACACCCATCAGGGATGTCACAGCAGCACACACACATGCACTCAGCTCCCAGGGCACCTCACCCACTCTCTGGCTACTCTGACTTAATCTCTACAAATGATCACACACTTACTCATATTGTCCTCACCAGTTTTTGCTCTGCAGACACAAAGCTTCTCCCACCCACTGGAGTTACTGGTTTTAAAACCTCCAGCCACACATATGCACACAAGACACAGAGTATGTCCAGACAATTGATACCAAACAACCCTCCTTTACACAGGCTCAGCCCCTCTTAACCTTTTATCACTCACCATGTCATTTGTTCCTAAACTTGTTCCTCTGTAAATGGTTTTGAACCCTCCCATTCCTCAGCTTTGGTTTCTCCACCAAACATTGAATTCTAAATCTCATGTTATCCCCAAATGCTCTTCCCTCACATCTCATAATGTATATCCATAGGGAATAATATATATCCATAATTCCCATATCTGTAGGGAATAATCTCCTCCAGTCTTAACAGGGCTCCTGTTGACTCCTAGTTATGGGTTTTATGCCTGGACACAGGAGGTTGTGTCCCCTAGAACCACCTGCCACTGTGTCTCTGTGCTCTTCTGGGCTTGTGGAGATGAGTCTTTGACAGCCCTTTAGCCCCTCCATGATGAGTCTGGGAGGAGCTGAGGGTGGATATTATTTGGCTTGCCTCACCTGCCATTGTCCCTGTGCTCCTTTGTGAGCTTGCAGATAAGCTTTTTACCATGCAACCTAACATTTTCTTTCTTTCAGGAAAAAAATAGAAGGAAAATAGCTGGCAGCCACTGTTCCAGATGTCAGAAGACTAAATGTGTAATTTAATTTCATCTAATTATGATGTCAGAAACTACCTACCAAAATATAGCAAGAGCATTAAAAATCTCTTATGAAGTCTTCATTTTGAATGAATGTATAGACACCATAGGCAAAGTATGATTATTTAGATGGCCGCTAAGCAATCTTCAGCAGCTCACAGATGAGTATTCCAGAGCTATTCTCTGTTTTGAGACCTTGAAGAATAACAATCTTTTTGTGTCAGGTAAGAACCAGTTTTTTTCATCTCCCAGGTTTAGATGCTTTTTATCAGACAGCTAGATCTGAAGTGCCTTTGTACAAAGTTCTGTACTCTGATCCACAGTAATGGAGAAGACGATTGAAGCAGTCATCATGACAAGTTAATCAGTCTCTTTCATTTATATATGCTTGTGCTTTGGCTAAAATTTTAGAAGGAGCCACCATTAGTTTCTTATGAGATTCCCTGTAAGGCACTGGTCAAGTACTGGTGCCTGGGTAATGTATTCACATACTTAAATATACTTCTGAGCAGTATAAACATGCAGATAAAACAAGAAACCAATAACTTCCTTGCTTTCAAAAGAGAACAAGAGATGATCTCAAGTGTGTGATCTGGGGCCTCACAGGAACCTTTGGGAGAAGCACTGTCCTCCTCTTGGACAACAGCCAAGTCCCACAGATGTATATGAGACATAGAATATTCAACATTTTCAGTAGAGAGGCTTGGAAAATCAGCGAACAGAGGAAAGTGATGCTGAGAAGGGCAAAATAATGTTATATGAGGCAAAAATTTTCCACTTAAAAATGCATAATGAAGTCACAAAGGCTTTTTGGTTTTTTTTTTAGACACGCTAGGAACACTTCTCGGTGAAAACAACTTCAGTCCAAAGAGCAAACAAAAGATTGCATATAGAAAACAAGGCAGAAGACAGCATTGCTTCAGCTTGTAAATTGTGTATCCTGTATCCTGCATGCTATGAGAAGAACAAACCTGCCTCAGAAATTATATAGTAGAATAGAAAATATTCAGGAAAACAGAGAGTGTCTTCAGAGTGTGTCTGAAGCCTCATTTGGACACAAGGAATCTCATTTTCCAGCTGCCAAAATAGCTGAGATGATACTTGAGTCTTCCTCCTTGTACCATGCAAGGACAGCTCAACAGCACGGCAAGGGAAAGCCCATTCAGAGTACAACCATTATTGCAGGAAACAACACATCACTAAATGCAATTCTGCTTGGTCTGATTCCACTGGGTATGAAAATCCCAAAGAAGGAAGCATTTCTGATGCTTTTCTTCTCTTGAGTTGTACTGATGAATGCCAACTCCCCAGCCCATCCTGCCCTGCTTCTGCATTAGTTGGAGAGGGATTAAGACACTTGACTATTCTGACAATTCTCAGCCATTACTCCTCTATTGTGTGTAAAGTTACAGCTGAAAAATGGACGCTGGATGGTACAATAATGATTGCATTCAAAGGAAGCATCACCTTAGGTTTTGCAGGGTGGGCATCCAACAATGAGGTTTCTGGAGCTGGGAGACTGCTTTGAAAATCCAGAGAATCTGGATTATTAAGCGGATCTCTACACATACACAAGAATGAAATATTAAAAGAAAAATTAGTCATTGTGTGATTTCCCAGAACTGGAGACTCCAGGGTATTGTAAGGAAACACATGCTCCTCTGTATTCTTACTCAGCTATACACAATCAGAAGACATTAGCTTTCATTTATGAAGGAAGGATTTTATCTCTCCTCTTTTTAATTAAATCACAGACCTTCTCACTCGTTCATGAATTGGCACTCTTGTAACTCATCTTCCACAAAAAGAATTGGATGTCAGCATCCTGTAGGATACTCTTGCCCACCTAGTCTTTAAAATTGAAGTTATTTATTTCAATTAAATAAAAGTTACTAGTACATTTTGCTGTAGGAGCAGTGAATTGATTTCCGCCTGAATGACAAGTTTCAGTCACACTTCAGTTACAGTGCACAAAATATTCTGAGCAGTTTGTCAGCAGATATAATTGAGTTCCTTTAATCAGGCTTAGGGTAAGATCCTAAAGGGATTCCTCCAGGCTTTTTCCAAGCTGCATGGTCACTAGTTCATTTAATAGAAGGAAGTTCTTCACATGCTTTCAACTTCCTTTACATATGTGATTTTTGCCTGAGTAATATATGTGGGTTAAACCCTTGAATTGGCTGGAGACAATACTCCTGCTTATAAGAATTCAGACTTTAAAAAGACAGTAGAAAGAAAGATGCAGTGTTTCCCCTGGTGTTTAATGAAGCAGCTGTTCCTAAGCAGAGGAGCAAAACAGGTTTATATAGCTGCAGATAGTATTGTGGGGGAAAAGTGGAGATTTTTAATGCTTTTATAGTAATCCTAAGTGTTGTTTTCTGTTTTTTGAAAGGTTGAAGTTTTTGAAGCTACTTTTTTCAAATCCAAGATTTATGTCCTTCCCTTTCAAAATGTCTTATGTATTCCTAAAAAAATTATTTAGGGAACTGAAAATTATGAGAAAGGAATAACAGAAAGAAGTATCAATACTGGCAAGGAAAATTATATCTCCTCTAAAAGATTCCCTGAATGTGGCAGCAGTTCTTTATTTGAGGGGCCTGCATGTATCAACATGAATGTTTCCTAACTCCCAAGGAAAACTTTCAGGGGCCAAAGTCTCATTTAGCTCAAAACTTCATATTTTCAGACCCGCCATACAGTTGTTCAGTACTGCTGTGGAGTTCATGTTGGCATGTATTTATTTCCTTTAATATCTGAAGTTGCTGCAATTTTACTTTCATGTGCTGCACAAAAGGCTGCTGGAGGCAGTGGAGGATAATACCACTCCCTTTGACTGAGGAATCATGGGCTCCTTTAATGACCAAGCATCACTGTTTGGGAAGGATTTTAGACCCCTGACTGCCAGTAGACAGTGATATGACATCTGTGAATCAGATTGTGCAGAAAGCTCTGGGTGTTCAGGAGTGAAAGCAGCCATAGCCTCCAGTCAGCTGCTCTTGGGCTGTGCACCATGGAGGGGCTGGCAAGGTCTCTGGGAATTATGGGGTTCAGGAGCTGGTCCCCAGAGCCAGGCAGCCCCAGACTAGGCTGGGGAGGGTCTGTGAGATGCTGGCAGGGGCAGGACTGGGGCTGAGGGTGCTGCCACGGCAGCCCCTGGGTCAGTGGGGCTGCCCCAGAAGGCTCCTGCTGCTTCTGGGGAAGAGGCGCATCCAGCTCCCATTTCGAGAGTCACGAGGATTTGGAAAAGGACTTGGCAAGCAGCCCAGGAATAAGGAAGGTAGAGAAAAATGCTTTTTCCCTCATTTAGTCAGCATCTGGCAGATGCAGGGTACGGGGTTTCTCTGAAGGACAGCTGATATTCAGTACAAACAAGCCTTGTGTTTGAGTGCCTGGACACTTCAAAATGTTATGATCAAAAGAAACAATAGATAGATAAGCACTTTTATGTTGCTTGACCTTGATGAGCAGTCTAACAGTTCACTTTCCCATCCTCACTGCATGAAAGAAGATATTAAATGAATTTCATTTTTCCTTGAAATGCTCAAATTCAGTGTGAGGCAATCTCTCCTCATTCCACTGAGACCTTGTACCCCAGGAAAAGAATTTTTGTTCTGCTCCCTGTGTGTTGCTACTCTCACCTTCCCAAGAGGACCCAAGTCTTAGCTAGCCCCAGTGGTTGCCCAAGCTGGTTTTTTGCAGTGCTCTTCCCTTGCACCAAGGCCACCTCAGCCATGACAGCACCCATCTCATGGGCACTGCCCCACGCTGAGAGGATGCCCTGGGGCCCTGTAGCAGTTTGCTGCCCAAGAGGGACTGTCAGCTAGACACGGAAACAGAAGAAACACTGGGTTGGTTTTGACCTGCTGGGTGTCCCTGACTAACTCTGTGCCTTAGATCTCCTCTGCTAAGGAAGCCAATGATACCAATCTTCTTCTGGTAAAATAAGCATTATTATCATCTTCTACTTTAAAGAACATGTGTGTGTCAGTCCTAGGAGAGCTGTTTTCCAAAGGAGCATGAATTCATCAGAGTACTCACATGATTTGGCCCTTAGTGTTTCAGAAACAAAAAATTATGAGTTGCAGCCTCCCACCCCACCCACAGCTCCAGAAAATGTGATATAAGATGACAGCAGAGATTTTCAATCAGATGATGTTGTTTTCTGGCCTGTTGTAGGCCAGATCTAAAGGTTCAGAACTCACATCCCTTTTCTCAGTACCTCAAAGCAAGTTTCTCTGCTGTGAGCTACCTTTTTCCATATTTCACGATACAGTGCAAAATGATGCTGAAAGTAGCTGGTGATTTTCCTACAGTCTGAGAAACAGCAAAATACAAGAGATATCAGAACACAAACCTGAGCAAAAGTATCCATTTTTAATGCAGAAAGTGATGGAAAGTTCAGCCTGACTTCAATACCAGGCAGAGCAGTCCACTAGTCCCCTAGCTTGCAACTCCATACCAATGCCCCGATCGTCAGGTGTGAGTGCCACTTGCTTCCCAGAACTCCCAGGGTTTGTGCGTGATCTCCTCTCCAAAGCTTTCTTAGATGTATTTTCTTTGTTACAAGCTCCCAAATAATCCCTAAAGTATCCCAGGACCTTGATTTTGAGGCAGGTCAAAGACAGAGGGATAAAATGTGTTGCCATTACGAGTTACATTTTAAACTCTAAAGGTCAAATTAATTTTAACAGAAGTGTTCTCATGTATATGTGTCAACATTAGCCAAGAGAATGAAATAAAGTGAATGTGTGCAGGGTGCCAGTAAACAACTCCACACTTACCAGTCCCTTTGATTAGTTTTGACACTCTTTTTTACCCTACATGTTTTAGACAGAAGACTCATAACTATCCCTGCTGTGGGCTGGCATCCACTTGCCTTTTGGCAAACTCCAGAAGTGTCAGGTCCCAGGTTTTTTTATATTCCAGACACACACCTGGACTCTGCAGTCATGTCTAACTCTGAGTCAGGCAAATGCTCGTAATTTCCAGCAGTTGGTTCATTCTCAACTCAGCCAAGAAAGAGTCCTGACTCTCTTGTTCTTCCTGACAAAGCTCTTATCTGTTCCCTTGACTTTGGAAAAGCTACTATCCTTTGGGTGTTGAGCTGCTGCAGTTCTTTGCTTGGTATAGACAGTAAGTAAAGAAAGTTCACTGGGACTTCTCTTCTTGGATAAACCTCTGGTGAATCATGAATTTGCTGAGAGTACTCCCATTGAACAGAGTAATTTAAAGAAGGAAGCATTTTCATCCATTGATCCTTGCTTTTCTTATATATATGTATATTAACCATCATACTGTACCCAGCAATACAAATACAATTGATATGGTTAGAAGAGAATCCATGCAACCTAAAGCATGAAGCTGGATCTGTGTTACCCAAATTGTTATCTACTATTATTCATTTAGAAGAAGACTAATAGAGTTAAAAATGAGTAGTATTTATAAATGTTTCCCCCATTCATTGGCTTACATATGTGTTTTAAAGTGGTTGTTAAACATACAGGCTGAATGTGTTCATTGAGACATACATTGAAAATCTTCATGGAAACTTTGGGAGAAGAGGTGGGGAAAGAGTAAAGTAATTCCTTGTTCCTCAGTGTTGTGTGGCATCACTCACAAGCAAAGAGGAGGAAAACTTTCTTCCAGAGATGAGAGATTCTGCTTTGAGATGAGTCAGAAAGGGGTTCTCAGCCTTTGTCCTGTGCTCTTCATGTGCAAGTGGATGCGAGTGTGGAAGGAAGGTCTGTGGCACATGCAGGAGCCATCATGATGAAATCCTCCCAACTTAACTCAATAGCGGTAAGTTTTCAATTAAACCTAAGAGAAAGGGGGCACAACATAGCTGCTGTTAGGGAGGATTCAGCGAGGGAGAACATCTTGTTAAATGTGATCTTAATGATGCCATTGTTATTTTATCCTTTTTGACTTTATTTCATGACTGAAAACCTATGTTTCTTAATTATGTTTTAATCAGTAACCATGTTAAGAAATAAACCTGGCTAGTTCTCTGACATATAGCAAAGCATTCCTTACCCTGGCTGATTACAAATCTGAAAACTGTGGCATTGGGCACTTTTAAAGATTGCTGAGTTACAGCAGTACATTATGTTTCTCTTATCTAAAGAGCAGTAGGATAAATCCCTCTGGATGTTCTTTGGCAATTTGTCACAAGATTTAGGAGAGGAAAAAATTTTTCTTGGGACCAGTTATGTCTAGTGACAATTCTCTGACCAGCAGTAAAAAGCTGGAAGAATGACTGGTGGGCTCCTTAATGGCTTTTAACTGAGACCAGACTTGACAGTAATATGTAACTTTGGGGCAGTGGTGCATTTGGGGTTAACTGTATACCCAATTTCTTTCTCTCTCTCACCTCTCAGAATACTCTAAATCATCATGTTGGTCTCTGTATCTCTTCTTTCTCTTCTGCACTTTATTTATTTTGCCTGCAAAATCTTTTGACACATCCAGTCCTCTTCTGTACATTATCACAGAGATTACCCCAGCTGAGGACCGAATTTCAAGTGGAGATTTTAAGGGCCAAAATAATATAAGGTCAAAGGGCCATGGACTGAGATGTTGATCTGGTGTGCCAGTTTTCCAGTGAGTAGTGATGTCCAGAGTCATACTTAGATTCCCCTGACAGCACAGCTTGCATGGCCATGTCTATTGTCCCCTGGGTGCACACTGTGCATTCTTGGAAAGAACAGAACTCATGGACCTGGAGCCACAGAAAGAAGTCAAGAGGACCTCACCTTTTCATTGATAGAAGAAAAATGCTAGTAACAATTTGTGCAGATTATGAGGGTTAAAAGAAAAAAGAAGATATATTCTATCTTTTGGTAAAGAGGAAAGAATAAATGACAGTTTAAAAATCATTCAGGATGTCATCTGAAAATAATTACTTGGACAACAACATATTGCAGCCAGACTGCAGACACACACATAAACCAAAAAGGAAATATTTGTTAGTGAATAAAACATCTTATTTTGGTGCTGCCAACTGAAAGCACTCAGATTTCTCTAGCTACTAGACTTCCCTCAAAAACCACTATAGAAGATAATGAAAGAAAAAAAATCTGTAGTGAAGAATTCATGTTTTGGAAGAGCATGATACAAAGAGTAACATTTGTCTGAATGTACCTCTAACCCTACTCGGGGTTAAACCCTGAGTAGGTGCAAGTGGCTTATACAATTTTGTTCGGGTTTTTTTTAGTATCAGAACCTACAGTTTACTTTTTTTCTGATCTCTCATTGATTGCGTTTAGCCCTAGCCAGTCCTTTCTTTCTATCTTTTTATAGTCCTTAAATTAAATCTTTCCTTCACATTTTTTGAAATCCTACCTTTTAATAAATAACTCTGTTTCAGCTGAAATCTTGCTTTTCTTATATTTTGTTCCACCTAATAATAAGATTATTTAACTTTTTGTGTCATATCTACATTCACCGTTTCGTTTTGGGATTGTCACCTAGAGAAACTGCTGTTCCCACTGAGTCAATGAGAACCTTGATTTGTATCACTGGTTGTGCTTAAGCCATGGGAGATAGTGCAAACTGATAGCTAGTGGAGAGGAGTGGAATTCTAACGACTGACATGAGTTTGTGCTAATGAGCATAGCTGGAAATTGTAAGAATATGTGTGGTTTGGGTTTGGGGTTGTTGTGTTGGGGATTTTTGATGTCAGCAAATGGTACTATGACTAATCTACTGAAGCATTCCTATCATCCATTAATCATTCTCATTACAGCCTTTTGCTTGACCAGTCTCCCATCAAGTGGCTTGTAGTTCAGGTGGAGAAGGTAGTTCCACATTTTAGCCTGCCAAAAAGACCAAGGAAGTGAGCTGATCCTTGAAGTTTGTCTGCCAGCAATCTGGCTGCAGTTACCAATGGATAACTTAAATTGATTTATTTAGGTGTAGGGGAGGGGTGAGAATCTGTGGGAAGGTTGATTGCATGAATGTGGCTTTTAAATGTGGTGATATGGTAGCTGGGAGAGGATAGATCAGTCACAAAGCCTTGAAAGCACTCTGAGCAGCTTATGTTTGTTGATACAGAATACAAGGAGAAGAATGGTACAGTCAAAACAATGAGCTAAGAAAACTAACTTTGCTGCTGACAGGCTAGAAGCAAGGCAAGATGGTATTTGTCAAAGCCAGGGAAACGAATATTGTGGCAAGCAAGTAATGAGAGAGTGAGTGATGTGGTTGTAAGTTTCTGCTGTGAAGAAGTGTTATGCAGTGAGAATTGAAAGGTAGACGTGGATAAGGAGGTCACATCTAAGATTATTCACAATCATAAGTCTTTGTGGTATTTTCCAGTGCTAAGGCTAAAGGCAATGGGAAGAAAGACAGGATTTGGCTTTGAACACTTTGCACTTAATCTTAAAGTCTTAAGTCAGAGCACTAAGAGGAAATGTCAGTGCAGCAGACTATTAGTTCAGTTTAAGTTAAGTGAGACATGTCCATGGATGGGTAATAAATCTGTTGGTCACTGACCTAAAAATGATAGATGATTTTTTATTTACCAGTGTGGCTTATTTATGGGCAAAAAGCATAGAGGGAATAAGGCTGCAAAGTTTCTGCTGAATGCTGGGTCATGGAGAAGATGAATAAGCACCTTCAGAGCTCTGCTACAGGAGCAATTGCAGAGGGAGAAGGTTAACTGTGTGAAGATTAAGTTACAGACATCAAGTGAGAATATTCTGCTGCTAAGAAGAAGACAGTAATAGGGTGGGTTAAACACCAGGTTTGCCATTTGATCAAGAAAATGATTAGAGGTTGTCTCAAAAGGATTTTGAAAGGAGTACAAAAGGCACAAATTAATTTGTATGGAAGAGGAATCTCATCTAGATATTGTAGACAGCACTGAAAAATAATGGTGCACTAGTGATGAAAATGTTGGAGTAAAGAGTGACTTTCCCTAAAATAAAAGAGATTAAAGCATTGGAGGCAACAGCACATTCTTTCATCTGTCCTATCTCTGTTGCACATATGCTTGTTTGGCACAGGTCTCTTTCCTTATGTATGTATGTCTCTTAAATTGAGATCTTAGATTCTGCTCTAATATACCTGATAGTGAGACTACCAAAAATCTGTTTCATACCTCAAGAAACCGTCTACCTTACATCCATATGTGCTGTCATCTGCGTAGAGTGCCTTCAAAATTAAACATTTTTAAAGTAAATGTTTAATCTCTCAAGATCTATTTTATCATTTTATCAGTGACATCTTCTAGCTGTGGCCTCAATGATGGGTGATGAATGTAGCACCATAGTGTCACAAGGCACAGAACTTCAAACAACAGCAGAGCTGTGCCGCAACCCTGCTGTGGTTTGGGTATCTGCAGTGACAGCCTTGTGCCCTGTTCTGCGTGGACAGAACCTTTTGCAGTCACAGCCACTCTCCTACACTGACAGAGGTGGGTCAGCAGTATCTCTCTGCTCCACGAGGCTGTGAGCAAAGGCTGCAAATTGGCCATGCTTCCCTTTGCTCCCTGGTAGCATGCACACTTCTCCCCTGCAGAGAGGCAGAGGGATTCCAGAGGAGCAGGGCACAGAAAGGGACCATCTTGTGCTGGGGCAGAGAGTCCTCTGGGAATGGGAAAAGCAGACTCAGCCGTTGTGCTCCTGAACACCAGTGTGGGGTCAAAGGCCTGTTGGAACAGCAGTTCTTCCTCCTTCCCCAGTGGCATCAGATTGGCAGGGAAGCTGTCTGAAACCCTATTGATCGCTTGTTCAGAAAGTTCAATAGTGTCAGGAATGTTACAATACCTTTTCTTCTTTTTGGACTGAAGTCATGAAAGAATGAAATGCTTTCCTGCTCTGAGAGGAGTCCTAGCTCCGTGATTCTCAGTGACGGGGTTTTTTGTTGAGTTGTGGGGTTTTTTGAGTGGACATGCTACCATTTCTCTGGTTTGTGTTTACTGAGTTTTAAGTGTATTGTGAACAAGTTTGCCCTTCTAAAATGTTTTGTGAAACTCTTAGAAATTATCACCACAACTACAGAGATCTACAGCTTTGTGGCTGATCAGCACTAACCTATGCAAGGAGGTAGTGTTCCTCCAGCAGCCCCTGCCTGCCAAGGAGGTGAACATATTGTTTTGCTTTCTTGTTGGGGATGACTTGCATTGCCTGCCTGGGGTGGGCAACACAGATCTGCAACACGATCACGTGAGCCACAGCATCTGAGCACTCAAGGAAGATGGAAAGGGCATCACATGGTGCCTATTCCTGTGCAGTCCCTGTGCAGGACTGCAGCCTGGACTGCTGCTTTGTTTGACTGTTAATGGGAGTGAGAGCAGGGTTCCTCACACACCTTCTTCACCACAATTTCTAAACAAAATCTGACCCTGTCTGACATCCAAATGTACTACAAGTGCATAAGGAGGAGCAGTCAAGTGAATTGGAAACTGGATGCCAACTCCATATGATACATGACCCAACCACAAAGAACAACTGGCATCCTAAATCAATGTTACCCACTTAATAACCAATTTTCTGCATAGAATCATGTCTATAGAGATATAAATGGCCAAATCCTGTTTCTGATTTAAAAGAACAAGAGCATGTCTGTTTTCACTGTAACAAACCAAGTTTATGGCATAAGTTGATGCCAATATTTGAAGCATTCCTGACAAAGACAGTAGAGCTATAAACCAGATTTCAAGGGATTAAAATACTGGTTTTGAGGAACCAGCATCTCAGTCCAAATATTTTACAGGTACAGACTTTAAATTACTGGGTTGTCCAATCCTGTGTATGCTCCTGGTCCTCAGGTCCTGTGTTTCATGATCTAGACACAAGACTTTTCAGAGTTTTTTATTTACTTGATTTTTTTAAATTGATTTTCACTTAAGTAGTGGCTAATTGTGAAAAGGCTATGTCTTGTGTCAGAGCACTCAGTGAGGCATCTCTCCTGGGGATATTTTTGACGCCCTGTAGGAAGTATACTGCCCTCAGGAAAAGTTGCCTTCCCTAAAGTCAAGATGCCAGAACAGACAATGTGAGTGCCTATTTCAGCAGAAAGTCATCTGGGTCAGCTTAAATCACCAAGGCAGGTTATTCTTAAACTCTTTCTGTAGGAGGACACCTGCTCAGGTCCCAAGGGTACATGTTTAGGTTCACTTTTAATTTAAATTATTTTGAAGGAGAGCTAATCAAAATATGAAAATATTTGATGGTGATTAAATTTAGAATTCGTGGATAATTAGCTGGAGGGGATAAAAAAAGCTATCTGCAGATGCTGAATTCAGCATGTGTCAGTAGAGCTCCAAAAGCACATCCTTCCTATAGTCTTCAGAGCTGCTTTTCTGGGGTTGTCATGCAGTGTTTTGGGAAGACACTGCCTAAGCACAAAGTACAGTAAGTAAAGATAAGACAGAACATCAGGGCCCTCCTTAGAGATATCTCTTATTCCTCTGACCTTGTGCAGCCAGCTTTACAGAGCTATTCAACTTTTCAGAAATCCATTCTTAGCTAGAAAAGAGCAGTTCCTACTGGGAGTTTTGCTGTGCTCCAAGAAACTTTTGTCAAGTTCCTGAATAGTGGGGAAGTTCCTAATTGCTTTTAACCATCTCTGTCCTCCCCCCTGCTTTGTTACCTTTTCTCTGCTTTTGACTCCTGAGATGTTCTGGAGCGCTTCTCAGCTCTCAGAGGAAGCATTGAAGCTGATACAAAGATCTCCACAGACAGCACTATTTGCCATGTACATGCTTTATTGATCTTAACCCTAAGAACCATATTCTCAAGCTCTGCCTCCTGGTATGCTATCTCTTAACTATTGATATAACTACAAATGAAGAGGATTCCTGACAATATATTCCTTCTCCTAGTATAAATGGTTGCATTTTTATTTAGATAGGATGCAGTTTTGGACCATACTGTAGTTAGCAAGCAGCACTGCAGTAGCTGAGCTGTTATTCTCATGAACTCTGCAACAATCTGTGACAAGTGTATATGTTGTGGAGCCATCCAGCCCCACTTTGAAGCTGCTGAGCCTTTGCACTGCTTTGGTCTTCCCTCTGCAAGTTGCTCCTTTGCCTCTCTGGCAGAAGGGATTGGCAGCATTAGCCTCACCAGAACCAAAAGAAATACAAAAGGCTTTTTAAATAGGACACATCCACACATAGACTGAGGTGTCACTTAAGAAAGTGATATATCAATAAATTATCATGATTGCCCTGCCTGAATCCAAACAAAAAGAGGTTAATGCTCTTTTAAGATGAAGGCAAAGTCTTCGTTATATGGGGCAGGGACAAAGGGGCAGTAAGGACCCTGTCTGCAGAATTAGCAATACTGCTACTGGAAGACTGGCTGCAGTTGGAAAGCACGACGCAGAACTGAAGGAAATTCAGACAAGAGCTTAAGCACAAAGGGCTTAATATCTGCAAAAGCAGCCTTTTTAATGAGAAACTGGGGATGCTGATACATTTTCAATCACCAGCTCAAGGCTCATTAGTGGAGGAGGCAGATGTTAATTTTGACATCCTAAGGCTGAGTGAGTAGAGCCTGGTTTCTCCTACTGTGGAAGTCAGACGGAGCCTGAGCAGTGGTAGCAAGACAGCTCTGGGGTTTGAGCTTGCTGCTGCTCTTGCTCCTGGAGGATAGGAAGAATAGGGCTGCTGAGGAAGTAGGCTTCTTCTCACACCAACAGTATTTTCTATGACACAAACTATCTTTTCTCAGTAGAGGCATAAATCTGGTGGTTTCACATGGTCCTAGACATGCAAATGCTAATGTCTGTGATGCTATTGTCTTTTTGGTGACCTTATCTGTACTGCCCTCAGAAACAATGTCCCTAAGGGGACATCCCCACAACTTCCAAGGGGACCAGAGTGGTGCTTAGGTCTCCCGAAACAGAGCTGGAACACGATCAGAGCATATCCAGCACAGCAGGCCTTCAGCACATCCTGAGGTATGACTAGCTCACTAGTCACTTGTGTATACTTATGTTTTCACTCCCTTTGGACCAAGTTTTGTGTCTTATAAGAAATTTCCCCTTTGAAACATTCTAGGGAGCCCAGATAAATCTAATCTTCCTGAAACTTATTCTTTTGTTTCATTATCAAGGAAACCATCTGACCATTCCTCTCAATTAAAATAAGTATTTTTACTTTGGCTCCTTGGAGATGCAAATGTCTCTTGCTAGAACAAAGTCCTTGACTAGCTAATTAATAACTTCTATGAGCTGGGAAAGCTCTCTTTATTCCTTCTCCCCTTTTGACTGTGTCGTGGTCAAATTATCGTAAACTTACTTTATATTCTCTAACATTAGGTATTTGTCAAAAATGTCCAGTACAAATATCTAACCATGATAAATGGGTCTTGGCTGAAAGCAGACACAATGATGGTTAATCGCTCTGAGGTAATGTGATCCCAAGAAGCTTCTTACTAAGCATGTGTGGCAGTCTCCCATTGCAGTTACTTCCAAGAAGGACAGAGAGTGGTGATGGGCTTCAGAGGTTTTGATATTCCAGTGACTCTGTGAAGGCAGGTAACTGGCTATTGTGACACCATAAACAGAGTGGGAAATTCAGAATTAAGTTTATATCATTATGTAAGCCATAACCAGTCTCAGCAACCAACATTATAGCATCTTGCTGACCTTTGTTAGCTGAGACAGTTTCAGGCAAGCATAGAAGAAGCGAGTCCTCTCTTTTTGGTATAAACTGTGTACTTTATGTCATATCTTATTCTCATCTCATATGGAGATGTTTTTTAAAATTAGCAGGCATGCAATTCAGGAAATGCGTTACTGGAACTATTGCAGTGAGCAGTGCTTATTGTTAATAGAGTTGCTTGGGGGTTTTTTGTGCTGGTAGTTTCGTGACATTGTTAAGAGCTTTGTACCATCATCTATGTGCTGTTCTATTGTCGTACCAAAGTTCAGATTATTAAAGGAGTATTAAGATTCTGAGTTTTTTCCTCCAGATTTTTTTTCTAATGTCAGTGGAAAAAAATAGATCTTTTCTGAACAAACTGCGCCCTAGCACATCACTCTTCACACATGCTGGTTTTGGATAAAAGCCTACCATCACCTCAGTTTTCTCTGGATCATTCCTGAGCTGAAGCAGAGATTATTTCTTTATAGTCTTCCCAACTACTGCAATGTAAGCAGTACAACAATAGATTATTTGTCTTTGGTCTTCACAAAGTACTGAGGTAATTTCTGCAAGAACTAACAGAACTGTGTAGCAAGGTACCTGGAGTCCCCATTTGCTAGCAGGGACCACTCCAACTATGGGCAAAGCAGGCAGTGCCAGATTAATTAAACGGACACATCTCATCTGCCCCTTTCATCTGTCCTGGAGCTTTGCAAATCCAGCTGGTTGTTGGACCAGGGAAAGGCTGGTGGGGGTTTCACGGGACCTCCCTCCTGCAGCAGTGGGAAATCTGGCTCCTCTCTCTCTGCTTCTTGCAGCAAGGGTAGGGCTGTGTCCCACCTTCAGAGGGATCAAGTTCTGCATGCTGAAAAAGTAGAGAAGACACACAGAAAAATCATGCACACACAGAAATTAGCTTTAAACCCAATTGTGCCTGTCAACATATAAAAGTATGGCATGGCTGTCTAATTATTAAACAGGGTGCATATTGTTGAAGGCTGAATCTTGGGGAGATATAAAAGACCCTTTGACATTTTTTTGTTCTTCTTTTTAAAGAGCAGCTAAATTCTGTTGACCTTTTTATGTGATTGAATTAAAAAGTTTTTAAGCCCCAAAATAAGTTTTTTAAAGTCAATCAAAATTTTGGCATTTCAGTATATCTGGCATTTCAGTATCCTAATTTTCATCACCATAAAGATCAATACTGCCATCCTTCTCTGTTTATGGTATTTTATTTCCTTCAGAAGTTGACTTGAGTGTCAAAGAGGATCTCTAGATCTCTGCCAAGCAAGATTTCAATAAGAAATAGTGGGAAATATTTGTTGTGACAGATTATTAAATATCTCCCATTTTTGTGTGACATCCTGACTTCATTTCCCTCAAACCTTTCACAGCAATAGGTACAGGATCTCATGGGCCTAAGAGCAAACATAAATTCTGTAGCAGACACGTAACTGAGTTATTGAGTTTTTATATTACATGATTCTGTGAGATGGTTTTCTGACATAAAATGCCATCTGCTTTTACTTAATTTTCCTTGTTTCCTTCTCTAAGTAAACAACGAGAGAACATGTTTGTTCTGAAAGGTAGTTCCTTTGAGGCCCGTTATTTTCCTGCATCTCTCTAAAAAGACAAGATATGAATTTGTTAGTGAGTTACCAGACATTTCAATATACAGCACATCCAAGGAGCCAAATAAATGCGCTTCATTTGATACATCCTGACATAGCTGAAAGTTTGAATTTTAAAGTCAGATTTACCAGAAGGCTTCTGGGGCCACAGTCAAGAGCAGCTAACAGCTTTATTCTCAAATTATCTTCTCTGTTTTCTCCAAGGAAAATGTATTCACATTTTACAACACTATACTTTGTATTGCAGCCCCTTAATAATGTTATAGGGGGTAAGAGACATCAAAAAATGAGAATAAAATAAAGCTTTCAAACTTTTCCATCTTCCCACCAGAACAGGATAATTTTGCAGCTTTTCAACAATACTGGCTGGCAGCCAAAAGATACTTAGACCAAATCAGTGTCAGAGCTTTAATAGCTTATAACATTTTAATGTCTTTTAATATATTAGATTATAATAAGTGTACTATAATATACCAACACTGTTCTCAATTAGCGCTTAAGAAATATATTCCTTGCAACAGTCTTTCCTGGCATTTACTCTTTCTGTACTTAGTGGTATTTTCCAGACTCTCCCTTTCACTGAGGGGAAGATTTGATTTTCAAATGGCCTTCGCAATGTTTGCTTTTTGGTTGAAAGAGAGCTGTAGTGTCTGCTGAGACATCATTAGCTGTGGGGCAATATTACCACGCAAATACAAAGGCACCTGATTAGACAAGAGTTGCCTGATCTATAGTGTAGTTCAAACAGCAACTAATCCTATGGGTAGTTGCAATTAAAAAGACCTTGGTTCTGTGTTAGGTTTGGAAGGTTAGTAAATTGAGACTGGTTATTCATCTCTACTTACCTCTTGATTTCTGGAGTCTATTTAATACAGTAGTAGTAGGAATAATAATAGTAATAAGAATAATGGTATAGTAATTTAAATTTCAAGTTATTCCCATGGACTGCAGGGTTTGCCTTTTAAAAAGCTGAAATTAGGTCCATTTTTTTTTCAGAATTCAGAGCACAATGACAGCAAATTTCTATATTCCATAAAGCTGTTAAGGTCCTTTGATAACAATCTTACAACCAATATGCATGAGATACAGGCTTCAAATTATAGGAGAATGTGCCTGGGGGAAAAGGTAGATTAAAATATTCAAAATATTCTGCATTACTTCAATAAACCTATTAATTAGAAGGACTATAGTCAGTGGGACATTATGGGACACCCTGTGTGACAACAGACTTCCTAAGTCCTTAGCTTCAAAGAGTTTGCCCCCTACTGCCTGATCCCCAAGTCCCTTTGTCTTGCAGCCCTCTCAAAGTGATGGGGAGCTGAAACCAGAGACTGATTTGGGCATGCTAGGTGAGAAACCATTGCAAGGAGCCCCATGGCTGCAGAAATTGCCTGAGGTTTAGGAAGCTGAGGCTCAGCTCTGGTTCCAAGTTGTGAGCACATGCCCCCCACCCCTGCCAAATGCAGACACCCGAGGTTGGTGGTGGCTGGGCCATGGGGGTCTCCAGAGCTTTGGTGGAGTCAAAGTCACTCCTTTACTTATGAACAACCAGCAGCTTATCTGTTGGGTCAAAGGACACCCTATAGTCCAGGGACTCAGGTGGTGTGTGGGAACTCAACATCCAAGCCCACAGTGCTAAATGTTTAATACCTGCTAATTTAAGCCCTTGTTGCCAGGATCAGCAGAATGGACGTGGAAGAGGCAGTGTCCTCTCACATCTACAGATGGTCTGATCAATTCAAGGGCTTCAACTTTGATGGGCTTGGAAAGTTTATGCCATCTTTCTGTGTACTCTGGGTGTTCTGCAGTTAAATAAAAGGTTCAGAATTCAGGAGCTGTAAACAGATTTTTCTCAATACTAAATCTATGGTGCTATACTTGAAAAAGTGCATTTATCATAGACAAAACTGAGTTTCTGAAAAACATTTATTAAAAAATACTAACTACAGCTTTCAGTAGGCTTGACAAGATTTCATATTTCACTTTTCATCTTTACCAAGTGCATTAATAGCTTTTAAGGCTAAATGACATGAGTGCTAGATGTTTCAGCAGTGCATTAGAGATGGAGAAGACAGAATTTTATGGCTTTGTGTACATGCTTAGTGATCAAGAGAAAAAGCACAGTGGCTAGGGCTGTTTGAAAAAATGGGTTTCCCCCTAGTCCAGACAAATTCATAAAGAAATTTTTGACTGAAGAGCTGAAATTAAATTAAATCTCCATTGCTCAACTGATATTTCTCACAATATCCTGAATATTTGAATGACTCAGTATTCCTGAAAATACCTTTAAAGCCTCTAAAAATCAAGAAGTCAGTTCAGAGGTTGGTTGAGTTGCATTTGTCACTACCACTTTCACCACTTCACCATTTTTGCTTGCCTGATGAGACACCAAAAGCCCACCATGCGGTCAGATGTTCAGTAGTGAACTGCAAAAGTGAACCATTTTTTGAATAAGTTAAGTCCTGAAATATCACTTATTTTCTCCATCTTATGAACATTTACAAGCAGAGCAACTGACCTTGAATAACTAGATCTAAACCCCTGAAAAACCCAAGACATTTACAACACACAAAAACAGTAAAGCAAATTACTAATTTCCTAAATTCTTTTCCAAATGCAATCACTGTTGAAAATGGGTTAATGTCTTTTTTAGGTGAATTTACCTAGTTATAAGCAGCCACTCATGTCTTTCCATTGTAACTCTGCAGTACAATTCGACTCGTTGTCTAACACAACTAAAAGAAATAAAAATAGCTTCAAGTAAAATAATTTTTCTCAGCTGAGTCCCACATGAGCTCTGGCTGATCTTTCTTTCACTCAAGTTAAGATAGTAATTTTCATGCACGTTACATCTTTCATTCAGACGCAAGAGACTTGTTTAATGAGTTGCCTGAGGTGCAACATCTTTACTTTGAAGCAAATTAAACCACTTTCTACGACAAGATGTAGGGTTGGTTTTGTGTGTGTGTGTGTGTTTACTTTATTGCCATCACCACACTGCTGTGTGTGCTTATGCTACTACAGGCTACTATTCCAGGCTCTGCACCAACAGGGGGATTGGTGCAGGCCAGCACGGGTGACTCACTCACTGTGGAGGCTCAGAAATGGGAATGTGCCTGTCTTTCCATACCATCCAGTTTAGGGAATTAACAGCAATTCCAGGCTGAACATTGGGTCTCTTTATACAGAACATGACTGGCATCTGGGAGTAAGGCAGCAGAACTGATCTTCCAAGCTGAGTTCAAGCAGGTTGTTGCTGAGGGTGAGCAAGGTGTGTGGACTTCCAGGGAAGGGAGTAGCTGCTTTCTAGTGTAGTTTGGACCAGGGGTGAGTTATAGTAAATTATTTTATCAGTTTGGCTCAACCAGAACAGAATGCCCTGTATATTTAAGTGCTAACACCTATTCAGTTTCATGTTCTGCTTTTGTGCACTGTCTATAAGAAGAAGGAAAATTGCATGTGATTTTGACATTGAGCTCTGCCTAAAGGATGTGCATAAAGATTACTGTGTTTTCATGAAGGTGCTCAAAGCAGACAAATGAGTGTGTTCTCCACTGTGACAGATCTGGTCTCAAACAAGGATAAAAAGAATTTGGTGGACATTCCCCTCAGGGAAGAGATTCAGCTTTACAGTGACATACTCATCAATCTCAGCCCACCAGTCACACCTGGCGAGTTGTTCAACACAGAAGCATTTGCTGAACAGGACTAAAAGTTGTTTACACTGTGAGAGTCTGAAGTGTCCAGTAAAGCTGTATTTGCGTATTTCAAACACCACCTCCCCAGCAGCCAGGTACAGTGTGTTGTGTCCTTCCTTTGTTCACAACAACATTCTGAACCACGACTTTGGAGATCACTTTAGGAAAGCTTTGCAGATGTTTTTCCTTCCTTAAACTTGCTGAGGAGGTTAGGAATATTTTCACATATGAGCAACTCCATAATACACAGGCTGAGCCATCAGAAAGTATTATTAAATTAACCTCATTCCTCTCTGTGGAGCACTTCACTCAGACCAGTTGAGTGCATTTTATTTCTATTATATTTGTAACTGCTGTAAAGAGTTATGTTAGAATGATTTCATTTTTTCAACAAACCTACTCACCATCTGCATTTGGCAAAACTCGTTGACATCAGTCTTTGTTGCTTAGCAATAAACACTTGTGCTGACTCCAGTCACAAAGAGTGATCATTACTTTGTCATTCAGACATTTTACACAGCCTCCATGGCCTCAGAAATCGTTTGTTTACCCTGGCCTTGGGAGAGAGGTGGAAGAGCTGAAAACCAAATGTGTAGAATGAGAGAAAAGACACACAGATCTTGAAAGGTGTTGGACACAAATAGTAAAGAAGCTGTAGTAGATCCACAGGTTGGATAATTAAGAGAAAAATACCAAAAAGAAATCAATGCAATACTATTATTATAAAACATTAAAGCAATTATAGAGCCTGCCAAACATCAACAGTCTTGAACACTATTGAAGTGTTTTGTAATAGCATCAGTGATCACATTTCATCAATATGTGCTATTCAAGATGTACTAATCAGCAAGAATATATGATATAAAAATGTTCTTTGTGCTTATATTCTGTATCTGTATGTGTAGAATACCTGGGTCAGGTATTCTAACTTGAACAAAATATCAAAAAATTTGCATTTCTATAGAACTCCATGGTAATTGTCTTGTTACTCATAACTCCAGAATTAGTTGAATTTGACAATAACTTTTATAGTTAGTATTAGCTCAGAATTGATCTGTGCTGAAACCTTTGAGGAAAGTCTTATTTATAGAAAGTTAGTAGAAGAAATGCTTAAAGCTGCACAATTATAATTGCTTTACCCATTTAGCAGTGCCTATGTCCCACTTCTGTTTAGATATCTAATTTTAAGACATTAACCTTTGGCACTAAGACTGGGAAAATTGAACTAGGAGGGTCCAAAGAGGCATAATTAGAACTGAGAATTAAATGGGTCACTTGTCATAAAGCGTGTTACATTTAATAGATGAACAAGCTAACAAATGAATATGACAATGAGTCATCCAAAGTCAGAAAACAGCACACTGTTGGAATGTCAGATGATTTATAAAATGCATAGGTTTTGCTTTTATTTGTGGATACATTGTGCAAAATAAGTTGTTCGTTTCGCATGGATAGCAGCAAAAATGTAGAAAAATTCAGAACAAATCTGTTGTGGACAGGGTGTCGACTGCAAAATGCACAAGATACTTGGCGTATTTTTCAGGAAATGGCAAAGAAAACGTCCTGGAGAAGAACTTCATTCAGTAATTTGGGACTCAAAGTCTCTGTTTACTTTACAAGTGATGAGTTTGATTCTGATATGCCAGTAGAAATTTTCACTTCCAGTCTTAATCAAAACAACAATAATAAAAGTATCCAACAACTATGAACCAGGAATTTTGAGTTAGGCTGCTGGTGAAGCACATTGACCTTAACAGATACTTCCAGTCGTACCTAAGAGAGATTGTGCCTAAAATGCTGATCAGGCATGTTTAAATACCACAGCTGCCATGCAAGGTTCAAGACCAGAACGAGAGATTGGAATGTGAGCTTTGTTACAAAAGTCACACTCTTTCAAACTGTGCAGGAAGGTCAAAGGAAGAGTGCCCCTTCCATGCCAGCCTTAAGTCAGGACACAAGCTCCCCACCTGAGAGGGACAGTGCCATGGTGTCAGTGCAATGCTGACCTGAATTCCTGCGGCAAGGGCATGATCATGCAGTCCAGACACTGGCACAGAAATCCTGGATTTGAGCCTCAAGTGGCTGCTCCTCTCACCAGGATTTTGTTTGGGAATTTGCAGGGCAGCATTGTGCTGCGTGGCCATGCTCAGTCTGCTGAAGGGAACCTTTCTGGCTGTCTGAGTGGATGTTCAGCTCAGACACACGTTAAGTGCAAACTTGAAAGTCTGACCCTCAGCCTTTTTGGAAATGTCTCCTATTAAATACAACATGCTGCTGAAATAGAAAGCAAAACATAAAGGGACCTGTGCTGATCCAAGAGAAAACTTTTTCCTTCAATGTGAAGGATAAAAATGTAAAAGCAACTGGACAGAAGGCGAAAAAACCCTACTCAAAAAGTCACATTCTGACAGGAAAATTATTTGAAAGATGAAAGATGGTACTCTAAGGAGTCAGAGCCTGGGAATAACAAGAAACCTAAGGCTTTTCTTTTGGCAAGGCTGATATTCTTCAATACCCTAGAGCACCTGTAAAAGTTTTCTTATGGAAAATGCTGACTTTTCTAAAAATGCAGTCAATGGAGGAGGAACAGTGCATTCTCAGTGAATGATGGGTAGGCTCTGTGCTCCTGACAAATCCAAATTCAAGCTGAATGACCAATTGCCCTGATATAGGCTTGGAACAGCTCCATCTCTGCAGCACTGATTATATTGATAATTCCCTTCTCTGCTCTTTTTCTCTGTGTGTGTGTCTCTGGGATGTGGTTTGGTCATTATTTCTAGCTACTTTTTCACTATTGTTATATGGTAAATAAAGACTTCAACATCAATAGTAAACATTTTTTGAGGAAGAAATAACCCCCATGTCAAATTCTGAGTCTTGAATTGCTTAGACAGCTCTGAAATTATGTAGAAAAATACCACCCAACTAAGCCTGAGGTGGGGCAGAAGCCAATTTTTTTTTCTTTCTTGGTTCAAAACCCCTGAGAAGGTTCAAAGTGGGTAATCTAATGGCATGTTCTGGATTTCAGGGCTGCAGATAAGGTTGATGGAATGCTGGTGGGATCCCAGGGTGTGGTGACAGAGATAGCACAGCCACATTTCAGCCACACAGGAGAAAGGACAGACACAGGTTTCAAGAGGGGGTCAGTCGTGGGTGCAATTTGATCCTCTCTTTTCTGTGGTCCTCTGGCAAACACCAGCTACAGCAGTGCCAGGGCTCCTTGGTGCAAACTCATGGCTGATTAAAGGGAGAAAATTGTATCCTAATGTTTCTTGGTTTGCCCATAAAATTATTAATCAGTAGGTCTGCAGCTGAGCTTCTTGGGTAGGAAACATTGGGGTTGTAAGGAGCTGGAGGAGATTTGAGTAATGGCAAAAAAAAACCAAATAAGAGGCATCTTTACATGCAAGTTATGCCATTGGGGGACTGTGCCTATAACTTGTAAGTATTTTTTTAAAAGAGAACATATTCAGCAAATATTTTCAGCACTCAGTAGAGTGACTCCGTAAGACTGGAATATTGTGTACTGCCATTAGTAAAAACAGTAAATCAGGCATCACAAAGATAAAATAAAAAGGGCTATAGGGGAAATGGAGCTGATTAACTGTCACTCCCTGATAATATCTTTTCCATTATGTGTTTAAATTAATAATTTTTGTGGTGTTTCACATGGACATGTGCAACAATAGAGCTAAAAAAAAAAATATTGCCCCTGCTGCCAGTGAAGCTCCAAATGCAACAGTTTAGTTCCTTCTTGAGGGATACTTTTTCCATACTTTTATCAACAAAGTGAATCAATGACTCACTGCTTGCCAATACAACTCACACTGCGTTTTCTCATTTCCCTAGAACCGAGACAGTCAGTATAAAAATAAATGTCTGTTCTCACCACTTCCTGTCCTGCTCTCCAAAAGAAGTGTTTCAGGGATTTAATTTCTCATCTTTGGTTTTCCCAGTCTCCCGCTTATTATTGATGGGAGTGTCTTGCAACAGGAAATGGCCCTGTCATGTAAGTTTCAATGTGTTAAGGACTTCTTACAGCTAAAAATAGGTACCAGAACTATCTTCTAGTTTGTTCCTCTTTTGTGTTGAATTCCAAATGTCATATATAGTATAGAGCTTAGAATAAACTCAACCTTTTATGCCATTTAAATGCAACAAACTGCTTTTAACAGCCTGCTTTGCAAATGTGCTCGAAATCCTATTAAGTATTTGCCATGTGCCTCATGGTGTGTCCATGCTTCAGGAAGAATTGGTACATGACACATCTGCTGACTTCTTTCAGGGATTAATATCTGCATTAGAAAAGCACTGGGTAACAATCAAGAATGAGGCCACACTAGGATCTGTGTATGGTATTAGGTCCTCAGGAGGGAAATACCTATGAGTTAATGGTTCACTGTCCCAAAATCTCAGTGGATTAATGGAAAACCTTGTATACTATTAGTGTTGTTGCCAATGACATTCAAATCCAAAAATATCTAATTGTACATTGAGCCACTGTTAATCACCCTAACATTCAACGCCATGTATCTGGGTACATATAGTGCATATTCATCCTGCACATGAAAAATATGGCCTAATTAGCTTTTTCTAATAGAGATATAAAAGATGCCAAAAAAGCACAATGCTTGCATTTATTGTGTAAAATAGTATGTATTTAGATAATCTCTGATAGTGAATGGCTTGGGGAAAAAGACTCAAGGCTAAGAAAGTCATAGATTCTGATTTCAGCAGAATCTAATTTTATTTGGAAACAGTTGTTACTTGACCTTTCTCCTCTGTACATTAGTCAATATAACTGGAAAACCCATTAAAAACAAGGCTCTCTGGAACTGTTTGTTCAACTTGAAGATGAAAAATTCTGCTTAAACACATCCAAATGCTTTCCACTGTGAAAAGAGTCTCTGTTCTTTCTGGCAGTTCCTTAGTCATGAGATTAAAGCTGTGAAAAAAAAAAAAAAGTGTGACACCAATGCGTTTTAAAAAAATACCTATTAATAATTACAGTTTTAATGAATGGCGTGCTGAAGATTTAAAATCTAAATTCAGTGGTGCAGCACTAACAGTTTATTCCTCCCACCAGCACAATTATCAGGTCAAGGCTGCAGAGAGGGAGAAGGGTTTAATTTTTGGAAGCGAGTGGGAGCGAAGGTTCTGACTGTGTGGTCCTGCAATGCATGACACTCTTGAGTTTTCCCTGAGAGTGCAGCTGAGGAACAGGACCTGTTTTGGAGCGTGACTGTGACAGTGATGAAAAGCAAAAGCAGCCCTTAAGGGAGAAGGGAAGGTGAATTTGACAGACACAGTGGGCCACCTTTGCCAGTTTCCACACCGCCTGCCACAGCCGATGAGCATCATTTGGCCAACACGACAGAAACTTCCACGACAGTATCCCTCTTCAAGCCATTCATTACCAGTACAGCTGCTGGGCTTGGCTTCGTGAGGAGTAGAATGTTGAGCATGTCAGTTTTGACAGGATTTCACTGGAAGATTTCCTTTTCACTTTGCATTGACTATGGTTGAGTCCCATGAATTTTTTATGACAGTGTGTCTAAATCCACCTCTCCCCATGCTGGCAGGATTGCCAGTGCTCCCTGAAAAAACATTTCTCATGTCCTGGCTGCATTTTTGTCCTTCTTTCATCTGCCCAGCCCTTTTTATCAGAACTTCTTATTCACCTTTGCATGTCAAATATCCATATCTTTAATTTAACTTTTTCTTACAATTCACTTATGTCAGAAGCCTCTGTCTAGAAGACAGGAGACTATTATCCTTTTTTTACTTCTTTTTGGTTCCAAATTATGCTTTGGTGTGAGTTTACTAATCCTACATGTAAACTGTAAAAGTCAAAATAGAAATAAGGAAAAAAAGTAGTATTTGTTAAATCATGAGTACATTTTGATTTACAAGGTCAGGCAAGTGATCTGAAGCTATATTATAGTTTCCAGCCAATGTCAGACAAATTGCTTAATTATTTGCTTCTAGGACTATACAATTTTTATTGCATTAATGGAGAATAAGCAGATATAGACACAAGTACATCTCAGTCTGAAGATTATCAGGTGTGTGGCGGGGTGAAATTTGCTTCCCTCCTGCAATGCTATACCTAGTGATGTTAAATCCTGAATTAAGATGCATGACTGCACAGTTCCTTTGCAGATAAGAATGGTTTCTTTCCTTGAATGCTAAAATGATTCCGTGTGATCAGGTAGAAAATTTGTGGTACAAAATATCTCGAGAAAATAATTGACTCAGTGAATAATTTATTGAATTTACTGAAAATATTGACCTAGATTTGATGTTTCCACATTCAGAACACGGAAAATGAGTTAAATTTGTGTGTGGAGTTAGCCTAGAGTTAGACTGTTGCAGCATGATTAATTTACAAGTGTGAGTTGTTACTCAAGAAAAGCCACTTACCTATTAAACGCTCTGCGTGGGTTAAGCTGACATTTTCTTCAAACTAAGACCAGTGGTCTGCTATTGCCAACCATTACTGAAGACAAGCTGTGAAAAAAGAAATTGGGAGTGATTAGCAGGCTTGGGGATAGGTAAGGACTGCACTTCTGGGCCTTCTTAGTCTTAATTTTTATTTTTTTAATCACCTTTGAACCTGATTTGGTATCAAGTCTCCATCAGCCTGGCGGCTTAGCCACATCTTATCCATTTCTGTATTCAAATTGCAGAGGCTATTAGAAAATCTGGTGCACTGAAGTTTAAAGTACCTTAAATATGTACTAGCCTACTTCTCAGAAAAGAGGCTGCTAGACTTGCCTAGGCTTTTTGTCAAAAAAAAGAGCATCAAATAGCAGAGAAAATTCAGAATAGAAAATTTTATTTCATGTCCAGTAGAAAAGGAAGCACTAGAGATAGACAGCAGCACAGTTAGGTAATACAAAAGTAAAATGAAACAAAACTGATAGATGAATGTAGTTTTCTGTTCATTTTGTAGACTGATGTAGTTTCTTTTGACAGAGACTCATTGTTTTAGTGGACAACAGATAGCCAAGCTCATATGATGTCAGACCTTTCTAAGAAACAGAATGTATCAGACAAGGCTTTTAGGCTGGACATGTACTGCACCTGCAGCCATCTGCTTGTGTAGACATACCCTTTCTCACCAGAAAGCATTTTGTCTTGCCTGATTTAGATGAATTATGCAGTTTTGGTTATGTACAGGAATCAATGAGCCAACCTTGCCCAGTATCAGGCATGACTGTTGGCAAAAGTATCCAAGAAAAAAGCTACTTGCTAAATTCTGAAGCTTTTAATAAATCTTATTTTGCAGAAATGTTCTTTGCAGGAAGAAGTTCACAAAAAAAGTCACAATATTTTTAAGAAAAAGAAAAATTGTGTCAGCAAATGCTGGCTACAGGGGAAGGGCTCTAAGGAGTGTTGGATTCAAAGTGTTGTAGTACTTATGAAAGGAATAGTGGAAGTGTTTTAAGTTGAAAGAGAAAGTTAAAGGGAGATAGCACAGAAGTTGTAGGGGAAGTAGTGAGGACCTCCAAGATTGTAGAGGTATAGGGGCCAAGCTTGGATGCTTGCCAAAAAAGGGTCTGTTTGGGGTTCAGGCTACCATATCACTGTGTTTACACTCACCCTTGAAATTGCTATTTGCAACACAGAAGTCATTAAGCAGACTAGGGGGAACAACTCCCTGTGTGTTAGCAGCTTCAAAATGATGGTGATTTAAAGAGAAAGAGAGGATGGTAGAAAGGGTTATGTTTTGTAAAAGGATCGTGGGAAAGCAAAAGGAAAAGGCATTTTAATCTTTCCTTCATAAATAAGTGACCAGTAGTGAGAAGAGGGATTAAGAAATCCCACAGTGTCCCCTGCTTTTGACAAGAGTACCCCAGCACTCATGTGCAGCACCATTAACTCCTAGAAAAGCATATCTCTTTCAGGACAATGACAACAGGAGATTCAGGGAGTCCTTCAGTTTGCAAATGAAAACAGCCCATTCCAGCCATCTACTTATGGATGTTATTATTTCAGATACAGATGTCTGAGGTCTCTTCAGAGTCAGCAGGGAGAGCCCAGGGAGTGAGACTTGACCTCAGGCTCAGCAGAGTCACTTACTAGACCAGCTGGTTTTCTAGGAGACTGGCTTTGTATGGGACAATGGACACCTAATTTGCTTGTAGACACAAATTAAGAACCTTAACGATTCTCAATGTAAAAAATGCATTATCAAGTTAGACTTAAGATATCTGTTTCTTGGGGGATGTTGAAATCTGTCAGAATGGCTATAATACTTATCAAATGTAGGAAAGCAACAGCTACACTTGTCTCCAAGTTCTCTTAACAGTGCTTTTTTTGCACAACGCTGTCCTACACCAGCAACTCATATATTTTGTATCTGAACTTTTCTAAGCAGGAGCTACTGTGTATAGGCAAAAGAAGTCTCCTCTAGAGACAGGAATACCAATCTCTGCTGAAGATTTGCATAACCTCTTCCACTCTTTACCACTTTTACTAAACGTGTCACAAGCTGGACACGCTCATCAAGGCAGTCCCCGTAGTTGAGCCCTTGGCCCTTGTAATCAGCAAGACCTGAAAAAAGAAGTGCCACAAATAAACCCACTGGGTCCTTTTGATATGTAAGAACCTTTTTTCCTTGGATTGTATGTAGGGCAGTCAGCCTGAGAGGATTCTCACAAACCCACACTGATAGTTTCCAACACTCGGCGTCTCCCATACCACAGAACTGCTGATGGTGTATCAGCCAAGATGAAATGCTTAAAAAATTTCAGGAATGGCCAAGGAACCAACAACTGAGCATCAGGCACTGAATATCCTTTGTAAAGCACATCCTTTTTAGTTCACAGGTGGTGTGAGGAGGAACAATTGACTTGAAAATTAAAGCAGTTCTGCAATTTCTTCAAATTGACATAAATCAAGGAATAACTACTTAGAATAACCAACTCCTTACTCCAGGACATGATCAGAACTAGAAAATTATATTGAAGCTGGGAAGATGAAGAGATGTTTGGATATGCTGAGATCACAGTTTTCAGCTGTAAGCACAGGAGTGCACATTTTAACAATGGAGCAGGTGCTTCCAATTATCTGCAATAAGGAGAAGGGACACTTGAAAATCTAGCTGGTATTAGGTGGCTGTCAGAAGGCTCTTGGATAAGAAGAAAAGGATGCAAAGTGCAGCAAAATAATTTTACTTTCATAACACATTAATTTTAAGACTGCTCTACAAGTTGAAAAACTCATGTATTCTGATGACTGAAAACAAAACAACCAAACTGGAAATCTTAATGTAGAGTGCTTTTCCTATTTTAAACCATGACAAACTTTACTCATGAAATATTTCCTTTGATGTTCTACAATGTTATTCAAATTTAAACAGATTTACATGTTTAACTGTGCTTACTCATGTAACTGAAAATAAGATTGCCATAGAAAAGGACAGCTTGTAAAATTCAGAACTGTACAGCATAAACCAGAAGAATCTGTACAACATAGAAGAAATATGAATATAGTCTTTTTATTCAGTCTTTTGCAATTACTGCCTGCCACATCCTGGGGCATATTTTTGATTTGCTATGTGTTTAGCAGGGTGAATTGCATGCACGTGCATGACAGGCAAATTCATGTCTTGTCATTTGTTCCTTGGTCTGTGCTAACTCAGGCTGCCTGCACTCTCTGCTGAAGACATGGCTGTTTTTTTCTGCTGAGCCTCATGAAGAAGACGAGAACCACAGACAATCCTTCTCTCCGGTGTGTCCAGCCTGTGTCAAGACACACCTTCACACTTCCCCTCCACTCTGATGGTTGGGCTGTCACGATCTTGTCTATATGGCACACACAAGAGTGAGGTGCTACCAGAAGACATGATGGGAATTGCACACATGCAGGCTTTGGATCAGGGTGCTCTGGACAAGCCAACACCAAGCTCAGGAGCTCTCCATGCTCACCCGTGCAGCCAAGCACTTTGACCACATCCACAGCATGTGCCAAATGATCCAGCAATGAAACCACAGTGAAACCACAATGAAACCACAACTGTGAGTTTGTTCTCCTGGGCAATCCCAAATGTGATTTTGTTTGTGAGTTCCATCACTTTTCTTTCTTCTTTGGTTATCTGGGGGGCAGGGGAAAGTCAATAAAACAGAAACACGCTTTTAGTGAAAGATTTGTGCTTTTAGCCTCATTTCTTTTTAAAATGCGTCTTGGCTGATAGAAAAGATGTTATTTCAACTTGCCTCCACAAAAAGTATGAGAAAAATACATCACAGATAAATTTTATCATAAAAAGTTTGAACTTATTGACAATTGAGATAATATTTGTGGATAAAATAAATATACCTTTTTAAAAGATCCTCTCTCCACTGCTTTTAGATGGGATTGCTAATTTATATGCAGGACTTGCACACAGCAGAGCTTACCCACACTTCAGATGCACCTAAAAAATCCTGCAGGAAAGTGTTCTTTTCTTGGCAGTTTGTGCAAAACCTCAAAAACGAATAACTGAAATGTATTTGAAAATCATTATTTGGGGACTATATGCACTCAGTACTACCACCTAAAATTGTGTCTACATAAAGAAATGTTTAAATTGATTTAAAGTAACACATTCTTCATTCAGCAAACTTCTTAATGATTACTTTGGGTCAGATAATTGTTCCTACTCTTGGCGTTCCTAAGTTCCCCAGGTGATTTGACATTGATCTTTCCTGGATAATTTGTGGTGCTCTGAAGAAAGAGTGGATAATGAATTCTACATTGCAATTAGATGCCTCATTTCATTCTTCCTCAAGGACCACAGGAAGCTGCTCAACACTGATAGCAAGTTAAAGAAACTCTGAGCAGCTGGATGTCACCTCTTCCTCCAAATACTGATCCACTCTGGGCAAGCCAAGGAAAGGTAATTGCTTGCTTATTTGGATGTGTGGACAGAAGTCTAGGAGGTTGTTATTATGACTCTACTGCCGGTATCAATGTCATTTTATAAAGAAAGTGAGTCCAAGTCAGTAGACTGGGTACACCATGAACAAGTAAATTCTTATGCCCTCATTTACCTGCCTGGAAGAAAGAACAAGGAGTTCAAGGAAGGAAATCCAAAAGGGTATGATTAAAAATGTTTAAGCCTTCCTGAAAAACTTTGGAATAGGTTTTTCAGATATATGCTGGTGTTTGAAGTTTGTTGAACAAGAATGGCTACTGCAGAAGGCCAGACATGCATGGTCTGCTCAAAGTGCTGCCAATACCCTGCTCTGGCTTTGTGGGCTTTATACACCAGTCTCTTCTGCCTCAGCAGTATACACACCAATTTTGCCCTAAATGTTGTATCTCAAGAAGTTAAAAATAACAAAATATGTGAAAATGGAGACAAAAGTGAAAATATAATCAATGATTTTTTTAAACTTAATTTTCAATTAAAATTTAATCATGTTGTAATATAATACCAAGAGTACAAGGAGCACTTGAAGTTGAATTAATAGGCCTTTAATGGCCTTTTAGACATTCTGGAGTATCTGAGACACCTGCACATAATTTTGCCAGATAATATAGGACCTGAGACTTCCATCTTTCCAGAACAAGGAAGTAGGAAGGATGTCTTGAAATGATGCTAAATATAATTTTGACTAGTAAATTTCACCCCTTATTTCTAGGATTACATTTGAAAGGCAGCTACAGATAAAGCTTTTCTGTGTGTCTGTTCTTGTCTGATTTCTACCATACAAAGCTGCTAAGAAGTTTCACTGATATAGGTTAGTAAAACAGTGAAAACAGAAGTATCGTATTTTCTTTTCATTTTTTTAACTGGCAGGAGGTACATTATCTTCTGAAATTCTGCATAGGAGTATTGTATTGTTAATGTAATTTAATGACAATTCTCTGCATTAAATAGAGATACTGATTGGTTCACTATGTAAGTAAAGGTAATTTTAATCAGCTGGATACCAACCACATCTACTGTCATGTGACAGAAAAAATGAAAAGGCTGGGGAGGATCCAGCTGGGACTTCTCAACTAATATGCCAGTTATGTGGAGACTGTAACCATCTTATTTTTCCAGGACAGGGCCAAAACAAATCAGGAGAAGAAAAATGTAACATTAGTGATATGATATGCAAGTTCATGAAGCACTCCATATTTTTTAGCCTGAAGAAGACTGAGAGAGGACCTTATCAATGTACACAAGTATTTGAAGGGAGGGTGCCAAGAGGTTGTAGCCAGGCTCTTCTCAGTGGTTCCAGCAATAAGAGTGAGAGACTAGGAGCAGAAACTGGAACACGGGGAGTTCCACCCAAACATGAGGAAGAACTTTACTGTGCAGGTGACTGAGCATTGGAACAGTTTGCTTGGAGAAGTTGTGGAGTCTCCTTCTCTGGAGATATTCAAAAGCCACCTGGACACAATTCTGAATATGGTGATCTGGGGGAACTTACTTGGGCAGGGATGTTGGACCAGGTGACCTCCGGTGGTCTTTGCAACATCAGCCATCCTGTGATTCAGTGATATACATTTGGCAATCAGATTACACAGTTAATTATGCTAGGGTGCTTACTTTAAAATGACATCCTGAGTATGTTCCAGGTAGAGGGATATGGGAAAGAGCACATGGCAGTGTATTTACATCACTCAGCACCATGGTTCAGCTGACTACAACAACTGAACAGAACAGCACTTAGGGGAGTGTCTCCTGATCCAGCTGAAGGTGCTGCTGGAGGGACCCTTGCAACAGAGACTCTCATTATCACCCAGACTGCGACCAGCCTGCTTGTTTATAAAGTCTGTTTTTCCAACCCGATGCCAAAATCCATCAGTGTCTGTGCTTCTCTGCACTTCTCCAACTGCAAGTCAATGTCAGTCTAAGCCTAGATTGTGTAAAATATCAGCTACACATGAGCTGGCTGGCTCAGCCTGAGAGAAGTGCTGTTGTGTTAATAAGGTGCTTTCCCTGGGCTTATGGTATTGCTCAGACAGGAGAACAGACCTGGGGGAGTACTATGTTAACACAATTAAAGCACTTCTAACATCTGTGCTGGCTGCTTAGTGGTAGCCTGAGAATTTTTTCAGTACAGTTATTCTCTCTGATACATTAGGAAAGTAGGGCTACATTTTCTTGCTTTGCAGGATTTTTTCCTGTCTTTTTGCACATAGATTTTTCCTGCTTTGGCTTCAAAGAAGCAGGACTACAAGGGCAAAAGATGAGAGCAGATTTAGTCTACTTAAATTAACTGCATTCATTTTCTTCCATAAAAAGGCAATTATTGTCTTCCTCACACCATCTCAATAACATCAAATGATTTATCTTGATAAACCCCTCTTTACATAAAAGGATAAAGATAGAAAGGTTTATCAGTTTTGGTGAAATGAAGCTCATATTTCATTTATTTTTATTGATGTATTTCATCCAATTCTATATCTTTAACTCCATATTACTCATGGCAGTACCTTGCCAAAGAAAACAGGCCACGACCTCTGTGTTTAAAGACAGGAAACTTGGTTAATTTAGTGCAGTGATAGGTTTGGATAAAGACTGTTTACTCTTTGGAGCCAACTTCTTCCATTAAATTTAAGACTGCAGAGTGCTATGACAGGGGTTGGTTATAAGGGGCACTGTGAACCTCTTTCTGTGATATTACCATTAATGTCAATTCTGTGTTTAACTCCCATGTAAACTTCTAATGAGTGAGATGGGAAAATCTTATTTTATACATTTTGTCTATAAACAGTTTTGAAACTCTAACCTTGGTTGTAACCCCCAGATAAAATTGGAATAACATAAAAATGAGTAAGGATGACAAAAACACAACAGCAATTAGGGCAAATCACTGTGCCTTACCTCAGATCTCTGCCTCTGTTACAGCATTGTTTTTCAATTCTTTTACCTATCTTATGCTATTTACTGAATACCTTTCTTTAACAAAGGGGGAAAAAGTTCTACATAGTACAACTGTATTCTAAGTGATCTTCAGTTCCACTACAGTGCTTTCTCATATAAGAAAGTAATTTCTGGTCTGAATTTATAAAAGAAAAACAAAATAGCCTGCCTATTTTCTGTCTTCAGCAGATTTTCAAAAAATAGCCTTGAGTTACTCAGGTCAGAGTCCCTAACCTGGCCTTTCTCACTAAATAAAGAGCATGAAACAAAAGGGAATGGCAAGAGACTCTCACCTTATGGGATAAAAAAAGCAATTTGTCAGGTAGCAAGTTTCTCTATCCAAATGGAAAGCTATGACTGAAAAGGAAAATTGAAATTGGGTGAGAGATAGTGAAAGGTGAGTCCTTACCCTTGAGGACCTGGTCTGTATGGAAAAGCCTAGCAGTGGAGGTCCTTTTCCTAAAAAATTTAGGCTTATGCAATTACTATACAAAACGAAAAGGCTCAAAAGTTTTCAAAACCAAAACGAAACAAAAAAGCATCAACCAAAAGCAGCCAATGGGTTAATGAATCAGAAACTTTATGGCAAGTTTCACTCAGATGCTTATAGAGAGGGAGAAGAGGGTGGAGCTCCTTTTATCAGGGCTGCAAAGATTTTCCAGATGCCTGTAAAACCCTGATAGTGTAAAGACTGGGACTGTGTGTGTTTGCTTATCCTTAGGTCAATATCCTTTCAGAGACTTGCAACATTCTCCAATGGAGTATCAGGAGGTAGAGGACAGTAGTGACATGGTCTGGTTTCACCCCTGTCCAGGCACCTAGATGTATCAGACAGGAGAACCAACAAAGGAGAAGCAGCCACTCCCCATTGCCATGGACATCAGTCCCTGCCAGTCCAGGCAGCCCTCCTGGGCCTCCCATGTCCCCCTTGCCCCCTGTGACACAGCCACCACCAGCATCCCACCTGCAGTGACATCAAAGGGGTTGGTGTCTGGAGCTAGTGCTGCATCACTGTGACATGGCTATTATTTTTCACTGTTCAAGAGAGAAAAAAAAAATTATGAATAATCATTATAGTAAAATCTGGGCAACTAGTAATGTTAGGGAGGACAATTAAGTAGCTGTAGCAGAAAAGTAAAGGACAGCAGCTCAGCAAAGGTAGAAAGAGAAATAAAAGAAGCAGGTCCTACCTACTGCTCACTATTGAAGATTTATGGGGCACTTGCTGCAGAGATTTGTAGGTTTGAAGACTAAATGTTGGAAGAATGATGCTTGTCAAATTGACTGAAGGTAATATTTTACAGTTTTCAAATTAAAGACATGTCCAACACCAAACGTGCATCTGTGAGAGGATGACACTGCTGAGGAGGTTTCATCACGCAATTTCATTTCTTTCCCAGAAATGCACCAATAATTTTGACAGAGACTCTCATCTTTGGGCATCACTACATACTTCAGTTGGGCACTCCAGTGAAATACATGAATTAGCTTCCATCTACTTGATTCACTGCAGGACACTACATTATCTTTGATTGACAGGAAAAGAGTCAATGGCTATAAACTGTAATAGGAGGTTTCACCTAAAAAAAGGATACCCTTTTGCACTGTGAGAGTGACTGATCACTGGCACAAGTTGCCCAGAGAGGTTTTAGAATCTCTATCCTTGGAGATATTCAAAAGACATCTGGTCATGGTACTGGGCAATGTGGCTGAAGTGCACCTGCTTTGTTGGAAATGGTGAGACAGAGAAACCTTATAGATATGATTGCTTGGCAGGAAATTCTGAAGATATAAAGCCCATGAGTGAAGTAGAAATAGTGGTGACCTTTGAGATGTGAGCAGACCACCCAGAAGACAGGAACAACATCTCTAGCAAACAAAGGAACGACAAAAGATTCAAGGGGCAAAGGGCTCCTGCCACACTGGCAGGAGCAGGGTAACTTAGATATTACCTCTTAAGGTTTAGAATGTAGCCCCTATGGTAATGTGATAGTTCTTATAGGCTGTATTTAAACATATTAGGATTTGTGTCCTATATTGGTTGGTTACTGTGAGTTAGAATATTCAACAGAGAAAGAGATAAAACTGTAAAGCAACAGGAAATAAGCCTCTTGGATGACCCTCTCAGCTGGAGGCTGGCAGCTGAGAGCAGGGCTCCTTCCACCTTGAGCCCTGGCAATAAAGCACGTGTCTCCAGAGCAACCCTGTCTCCAAAGAGTTCTGTCCCGTGCTGCTGCTGTCGATACCCGCTCCCACGATTTAACACTGCTTGAGAAGGGGGTTGGACTTGATGAACTCCAGAGGTCCCTTCCAACCTCAACTGTTTAATAATTCTGTGGTCTTTGGTGCATGAAAACAATTTATTTCCCCATATGTAATTACTCCTTAATTATTTTAGTTTGACAATTTTTTAAAGTAAAATTTGGAACAAGGAAAACTGATTATGTACAGAAGTGAGATGACCTTTAAGTAATCAAGTTCAGCTGCAAATTATAATAAACTTCCAGTGAGATATGACACATCCTTTAAATGCTTCAACTTTTGTATTTGCCAGCTGTACCTACTGTTGACATTCAGCGACAGGCAAGCAGGGAAGTGGCTGGAAATTACAGGATCCTGTTGGTTAGAGATAGGGGAGAGGAATATTTAAAACCTACTCCCAGACACCCTTAAGGACACAGTATCCAGCTCATTCTGCTGGTGTGGAGAATATTTCTAGTTGGTCTCTATGCCCTTCCCTGCTGTCTTTAACATTGACCTGAGAGCAGACACTGTTGGCAAGGTTATTCCAGCTTCTCCTTTCATCATTGTTTTGTATCCTTTCCTTCTAGGATGCTTTGTCTAACCATGCCCAAACAATTGCTGGGTTTCAAGATGCTCCAGGTATCTTGGCTGCTGTTGACTGGACTGTGCTTTGTACATTCTACACTAGACAAAAAAATGAGTTAAGAAAATCACTTATTACTGTTGGCTACCTTGTAATGGTTACACAGTAGATCCTGAGAACTCATGAGATCAGGTAAGAAAGTGTGGTGTTTCCAATGGCTGTGATGAATTCATGATGATCACTAACTTGTCAGCCCATTGTCAGGGGCAACATAAAATAATCAGGTGTTTTATCTCCCAGAAACCATCACACACTTTCATTTTCTGTTTTAGTCAGGTTTTATTTGTTTGTTTTTGTCAGGATGGGGAAGGACAACTTTAAAAAACCAAAAACCAACCAAAAATAGAAATGAGAGAGCAAGCACCATCCAGTGCATTCCTGCCATTCCTTTTTTGCTTCGGTTGTGTTACTTTATCTGTTGCTGGCATATGCAAACAGTCCCTGGGAATGTGGTTGCTGCTCAGGAAGCAACGGTTTTGTAAAAAGTCACAGTAGTAATAAAATATAGTAGACGTCTTCAAAGGTGCAGAGAAATTTGTTTCTGCTGTCCCGAGAAATGTATGATCCTGTAGAGTCAATCATTGCAGAGTTGTACTGATTTGAGAGAATTTTAAACCTTGCTTATCAGTGTACAAAAAAGGTAATAAAATTTCCAGAAGGGCAAGGGTGGGACAGGATATAAACAAGAACAAAACGCAACAGAAACCACGGAAATCTACTTAACAAAGTATTGGTCTGTTTATTTTGGCTTTAATTGGATTCTCATTTTCCTTCCAATCTATGGATGATCTGGCTGTTGGGATAGTTTGAAAGGACTGGCATGGTTATGTCACCAAAGGCTGTGACCTACTTCAATCCTCCCTCCTTCCACTCTTCAGAAACTGATGCTCTTTCAAAAGGAAATGGAAGAGAAATGGCCCTGTCAAGATTTAATGATGCAGGAAACAATAAGGAAAACATGTTTTAATTAGATAGTCTTTGTATTTTACACAGGAAATACAAAAAGGCAAAAGGGATTTAAAAGATCACCTTTAAGGCATCCAGTTCTAGGGTTTCAATAAACACACTGAAAAACAAGCTCTTTGATTATTTTTCTAGCTCCCAGAGAAGCAGCAGTAAAATCATGAGTACTGTTATAAGATGTGAGTAAGAAGCAGCACCCAAGGAAATGAAAAAAATATTAGAATTGTTATTATCTATGCTTACAATAGAAGTATTGCATAGTAGATAAGAACACTGGAAGGATGCTTTTTTCGTATCTTGCATTATATCTTTCTGAACAAAACCCCTCTGTAGACAACAGAAGCTTCTTCTAATAACAAAAATGTTGGCTGAAATGAAATTCTTGACATACCAATCATTCTCAGCAGCAAAGCCATTTTTCATATAAAACATGCTTTGGAGTAGCCTTTAATGAAGGTCTCGAACCAACTCATGTAGCTTATTTTCTCAGGGATGGGAATATTTAAACAAATTTAATAGAAAATCTACCACAGAGACACCACAAATGTGCCCTGCCAAATCAGATTATGTATTTTTAAAGGACGAAAGGGTTCACTCTTCCTTCAAACCTACTTGATCACAGGGTTTTTTTGTTTAAATGGATGATGGTTCGGATCAAAATTAATTGCCCACTGTGAAAACTCCTCCCACTGCACCACAATCAAGGAGAAAGTTTCCAAAATAAACAGGCTTCAGACCAAATGCTGTGAAAGGAGAAACTTTTTTTCTGCTATAGCTACAGCTTCTCTCTCACTCAAAAGGAATGCTTATAGGCTAACATAACACAGTTGAGTAACTCCTTATATAATCTGTTATCTTGTTCTCTGAATTCATTTGCTATTATAACTTAATGGGAAATTTAATGTGATAATTTAGGAGTAAATTTTCTAAGCTCTTCATTTTAGTAATGCTAAAAGTGAATTTAGTGCATGTTCTCTGTAATGCCCTCAAGGTACTGCTTTGCAAGAGTACAGTTTGCTTAACTGTGTTGCAGTGAAATCATAATTTATAAACCAGAAGTTGACAGCAAGTGTAAAAGGCTATATTAAGGATCATGTCTTTA
>VWYP01024156.1:46993-98324 GCA_013400435.1 Pycnonotus jocosus
GAGAGAAAGAGAGAGGAGAGAAAGAGAGAAAGAGAGGAAGAAAGAAAGAAAGAGAGAGAGGAGAGGAGAGAAAGAGAAAGAGAGAGGGAGAAAGAGAGAAAGAGAGGAAGAAAGAAAGCAAGCCTAACAAATAAAAAACCTGGTTTGATTTCTACACAGATAAATAGAATAGCAGATTACACCTCAGATGGTTCCTAAAAATTCACAAGAAAAGTTGACCTATATATTCACCAGCCACCCTGGAAGGAACAAGCTGCACAGAGTGATCTTTAGGTTCAGCTTCATTTTCTGTCAGTGGGTCCTTCAGGAAACACTTGAAAACAGGAAAAGGAAAGTAGAAAATAGAAGTGGAAGGCTTTTTGACTTTCCAGCTAGCTCAGTGGTTTTTCAAAGAGACAGAAATTAACTCCATTTACTTCATATAAAAGAGTAAATCAAATTTTCTATATTTCTTCAGAAAGAAAGATTTTAGCTTGTAAACTCTAGCTTTGTTGTACAGTGTATCTCTCAGAGAAAGAACACCTCTGTGCTGTCTTTCTAGACACTTCAGCATTCCTCTGGAGGGAGAGAAATCAGCAAAGACATAAAGAAAACTGCCTTATAGCTCGAGGCTGTAAGGGGCACCAGGAGACAGCATTGACAGGCAGTGCAGTGCATGCCAGAGTAGCTGCAGCCTCCTGACTCCACAGCATTCAGGAAGCTGTATTTGTCTCATAAAGCAACATTTAACGTGATTTTTCCCTGGCCTTTGTTAAATACTAAAAACCATTAAGACAAAGTAGCGAGCCTTTTAAAGACAAGGAGTGATCATGCCTGACTAATAGATTGGAGTATACAGGAAGGGCAGCAGGAAAGAGTGGCAAAAGAAGCAGAGGGTTATGCAGTATAAATCCACACAAAAGGAACCTAAAAATTCTAAGCAATTTAAAAGGGAAAATAGCTTTGTGTCACATTGCACTTACATTTTATGCTGGAAAATAAAACAGGTCTCTGAAACACAACAGTTGGCTGTAGCAGCAAGTTCTTCCTGAGCTGAGGAAAAGAGCCAGATGTCTTATAGACAGGCAAGCAGCTGCTCTCCAGGCATTTGATTGCTATTTTATATCCAATATCTAGCTCAAATGTGCCACACAGCTATCATTTATTTATATCTCATGGCTCATACTTACAGGTTAGAATCTGACTTTTTAAGGTATTGTTACAATTTTGTGTTCAAGCCTTCTTCACCTGCCCTGCTTTACATTCCATCTGCCCTCCTAAACCAGAGAAGCAAACAATTATGTTTGCCTATTTAATAAATAGTGTAACTCAAGTTCTTATTCATCTTTATCTAACATATTACTTCTTATTGGGTTTGGCTATTTGCAACCTGTTTCAAAATGTAAAAATATCTCAGTATAGCTTTTTTCCTTCAGCAAGTTAGTTCAGTCCCATACACCATATCCATTTAGTAACTATTCTTCTAGTTTGAAAAATGTGCTAAAAGACATTGGGGAAAAAAAAAATAAAAGTGGAAGATCCAAGCCCGTTGCACAAATTGCTATGTTGGCCCTAAGTGGCAGGTTCATTATATGGACATTATCTCAGAGGACCAGCCTGGCAGGCTGCAGACTTTTGGAGGTCATGAAGGTTCAGGTAGATGTGCTGCTTTTAAACACCTGCTAAAACAATAAATAGATTTTCACAGTTGTGAAAAAATGTATGGATTTCCTCAAAGTCTTTCATAAAGTTACTGGATGTTTGTGATTCTCCTTCTAAAAGAAAGCATCAAAATCAGGAAGAAAATGGCATTAAAACATCTGCTTGCTTTGGAAATTCTAGTTTATAAATGTCTTTCAGATATACTAACAGCACAATTTGACAGTACCTTAAATTTCAGGGTCACATGACACCAATTCATGAGAGCACTTGTTCTCATCTGCCCACCAATCTGTCATCTCTGATTAATTTAACATCCCAACCTCTTAAGCAGCTTCCAAATGCTTCCAGATTTAAAATGATAATAATAAGACAAATTTAGAGGAGTAGTCTGCTACAAAATAATTTCTCCATTTTCTTATCAAATATATGTTTTTTTCCCAAAGTCATCATGTTGTCTTGAGGACTTGAAATGGAGGATTTAATATGATTTATTAATGTTAAATCCATTTTTAAGGCCCTATTTTGTTAGAACTTAGAAGCTAAATCCATTTCTGTCTTTTAATGTTGGGGGTGGATAAGGTAATGCATTATACAGTGACTTGGTCACATAGCAGAAGTGCTGTCTCCCATTATAGCACTTTTATATTTCCCCTCTAGAGATGGACTTATTTAGCTGTGCTGCAACTCAACCATCTTTTTGAGAGAAAGAAAGGAATTACAAATTTTTTTCCAATGTAAGTCATAAATACTTTCAAAACTTTCCTGAAAACATTTATTGTACATTACAGTTCACAAACAGAACATGCTCCAACCTGGTGTGGAAGAGTAACACTCCAGATGTCAGCAATACACTGAAAGCTGATCTCACTTCTGTTACTGTGATATAGATGGGGAATGTCAGTGCAGCATTGTTCAAAATTTCTCATATTTTTTGAGTGTATCTATCTGGTGAAAGGCTTTGCTGGAGTTTGGAGCAGTCTGCCCCACTGACACCTCAGCTGTTACTGAATTGCACTGTGAAAATATTTTTAATTGTCCCACCCTCTCCCTGAAAATAACATTCAGCCATGGTGACATTTTGCGGATTGGAATGCCTGGAAATGGACTTGGAACCAAAATCTGCTTCCAGAAAGTACTTACCAGGCAGGTCTGGATAATGGATATAGCTATGGAAGGTGATGGTAAACAACTACTCAAGGACAAACCTTAAACAGAAAGAAAAGAAAAAAAACCCAACCAAACAACTCCTTATGAAAAGTTTTAAATAGTTCTAATAGTGAAATTATACACTTAAAACCCCTCCGCTTTTGCTTTTCAGCAAATCTGAATCCAGTTCTAAGGCCCTCTTTGTAATGTGACCTTGCTACTCAGTAGGACAATTACAGGATGGTACCACTCCTAGGCAGGACCAAATTACTGCATAAATATTGGAATAGCATGTTTACCAAAGAATTGACAGTTCTAAATTTAAGAAGTTCAGGACTTATTAGATCAGAAACAAAAGGAGATAGTGCATAGGTGAGGATTTCTACAGTCTGAGGCATCACAGGATCTCACCAATGCCCAGCACCAAACTGCAAGGGAGGTGGGGTCAAACCAGGACAGGCAGGGAGCCCAGGAAAATTGATTTCTTTTCTTCCAAGGTTACCACCACAACGCAGAGGGCAAGTGGTTTTTTTAGAGGGGCATGTTTTACCAACTCATGCTCTCATAATTTTCCATGAGCTCGTCACTCCTTTTCTGAAAACACACACAACAACCACGTGGGGACTCTTGTCCGGTACTGGGATAGATGGCTTTGTTGGCAAAGTGCAGATCCACAGAGTTTTTTCCTATTGAATTACCTCCTGGTTTGCCTCACATCTCTTCTCTAAATTTTCAGGAGTATTTTGAGTTTTAATCTGCTACCCGCATTTCCTCCTAACTAAGTATCATTTGCAAATTTATAAGGCTCCCTCACTTTTCCATCAGACTAGTCATTGAAGAAAATATCAACTAATTCTGGAACAAGCACAGATTATTCCTGAAAAAACCCCACTCAATATATTGCCGTAGTTTGATTTCTTTCCTTTGTAGCCTTTTCATCGAGACCATATGTTCCCAGCTTAGAGTGTTCTAGGAGACAGTGTCCAGTGTCACTAAAATCAAGGTGTGGTATCCACTGTTTTTGTGAAACCATGTGAAGCATTATCCTATGACAGACTGAGTTTATTTTTTCTTGCTATAGATTTCATTGACCAGTTCTTTCTCTTTATATACTATTTTCTAAATATTCATAACCAGTAGGTTGTTTTTTCCACTATTTTGACAGGAATTGAAATTTACTCTATGTGTTATAATTTTAATCTCTCTCTTCTACTTCTTTTTATAGATAGGAACCTTTTCTCTTCTGGATTTTTGGGATATCATTTTGGACTAGCTGATGACAAAATAGTTTATTTGCTTGTATAACTTCAAGTGTTTTCTTTCTCCTTTTAAGTTCTTGCCCTTTTTGTCATGATACCGTCTGCTTACAAGTGACCTTCGAAGTGAAACAAAGAAGGAGCTGACTGCATCAGCTTTCCAGGCATTGTTTGCAAAAGTCCTTCACTCTGCAGAGAAGTGGGCTAAGTCTTTCTTTAGCTTCCTCTGCCTGTTGGTGCACCAACATGCTGAGAAGCATGCATCACCTATACACCACATGGTTTCACTCTCTGCTTTTGATTTTCTTTCTTTAGTCTCACATGTTCCTCCATTCATCTTTCTTTAAATTCTTTCCCTTGGTGAGTGATCTACAGCTCCTTCCCTTCCTCCGCACTGTCATATCTTGCAATTTTGCATAGTTTTCTTTTGCATAGTTTTGCATAAACTTGCATTTAACATAGTTCTTTTAAAGATCTGCCTACTGCACTTAACTCTCTCTCAGAATTGTCTCCCACAGGATCTCACTTACTAGTTCTCTGAATTCCTATAATCTGCTCTGCTGAAGCACATTGCATCTCTTCCTGTTTGTCATGAATTCTGCTGCTTCATCGTTGCTCAAGAAATGCCCGAGTTGCTTTTAACTGTTGCTTTTTCCTTTAGGTTCTACCAAATTAGGAGGATCATATTTGGAAAATGTCATCTCTCTTTGCATTTTCCAACTTCTACATAGAAAATTTCCACTAAAACTTTTCAAAAATTAGCCAACTGCCTGAGGGCAGCTGTATTGCTTCCCAATGTGCAGATTTTTGAAATCAAAGTATGCTGATGGCACTGAGTGCTGGAGTTTGGATAATTCTGCTTACAAAAGGCTCATCATGTGATTTTCTTGATAGCTGTCCGACTATTGATTCCCATCAGGATATCAAGACTTTTTGTCCTTTAAATTGTACTTAGAAATTATGAGACAACTTTTGAGCCTCTTTATTATTAAACTCAGAGCAAGAGATGCCTGCATGTACATTAACATATAAGGTAATATATGTAACATATAAGGTAATATACGTAACATGTAAGGTAATATATGTTTTCTCTGTCTACATGCCCTTTTCTCTGTCTACATGCCCTGAACAAATTCCACTATTTATATCAATGTTCCTGCTAGATGAATCATCCTGTCAGGTCTTTATTAGGTCTATTAAGTCATAACTTTGAAATGTATTTATACTGCTACTTCCTCTTGCTTTTTCTCCATGCAACTGCTGTTCAGACATTCCAGGGACAGAAAAATGAACCTGATTACAAAAAACAGACTGAGACTCCTAGAGAACAGCAGACATCTGGCTCTAAGAAACATGCAGAAGACAAAGAACATCTGGTGGCACTCTCTTGTATGGGACACTTGTGGAAGAAAGCACCACTCAGGCTCCTGGACAGTCTCCACCCGTTCAGTCCAAGAGGCTGGTGGAGGACAATCTGCTGCATCCGAAGCAGAACCTGCTACAATCAGCTCCACAGACAGATTCAATCCTCGTGCCTACTTTTGATGCCTGTTGTTCAGATTTTTAGTGGTGATCCAAACCCCTGTATTAAATTCTTCTCCATCTGAGAATGATACAAGATTTTCTGTCAAGAAAAACATCTTGTGAAGATCAGCATTAAAGAACTGGCCCCAAATCCCTAAAAGTGTTGGATCATCCAGTAATCTGAAAACAGCTCTGATGTTAATTTATAATGACTCCTAGAGATTGAATCAATCTCAATGATTCAAGAAATATTAATATTGTGCAAGAAAGATTAAAGAGATGACAACAATATTTACAAGTTAGTAGCTTGCAAGTGATATAGGAATAATAATGGAAATGAAGGATTAAGAAATTGATAGAAAAATTAACTACAGCATTGTTAGATGTCTCACATATGTTCATGTATGAAAAGACACATTAATAATGAGGCAATCCTTGTAAGTGAAAGGAGGGTTATGCTGGATTAATCCTAGGCTCACAACATGTTTGCTGTGAGAAGAAGATGACTGAACATTTTTTTATTATTATTATTTAATAGTCTGGTGTAATCTGGTGTGATTTGGGAGTTATTCCTGTGACATCAAGAGAGTGAGGAGATTCAACAGGGTAAAACCACACCAAGACTGAAATCAAATAAGTCTGAGCAAATCAGACTTGCAGATTAACACTTGGAGCATTCGTGTGTCACATGATGATCCTTAGCACTGAGGGAAATGGAGATTACCGGCCTGACAAACAAGTGACTCAGGGTGACTGAGGGATTTCATGTCCCTTCAATAGTTTTTGGAGAGGAAACCATCTGTAAAGCTCAGTCTATAACAGCTGAGAAAGGCATCACCTTCCATTCTGGAATACTGGAATGTCACCAGTTCTTGTACCAAATTAAATGCATGTTATATGTGTTTCCAAATAATGAGCTTGCTTACATATTAGGAGTAACCCTGTTTTGAATAATGTACATGGGAAACTGTTACTAATTACTTTCTCTTAAAAGTAAATTTGGGAATTGCTTTCATTCATAAAGAAATAAAGATGTGTATGAAGCAAAGCTTGCATTCTGCCGTCCAGTGACAGTTTTTAAAATTCTTTAGTGGTTTAGAAAACAAATAAATGTTCTGCATTCTTTCATAGTATTGATCTTAAAATAATAAATTTAAAACAAAATTTGTAATTCTGTAATGTTGATGACAATTTAGTAGTTATACCTGGCAATACGTAAAGATAGCATTTTTAAATTAGTAATTTTTCATAGCTGGAAACTGCTACTTGCAAATCTTACTGTATCTTTCCAAACTATCTATTGGAAACAACCCAAATTTAACATACTGGATTGAATTATTTATTTTAGAGATAAATTTGAAATAAAATACTGCTAAAACAATCTCATTTTATTCACTAGATAGTACCAATTATATCAAAAGTACAGTAAGCAGAAAGAAATAAAATATCATAAACAGTTTCTTTCCACACTTAAGACATTTGAAGTACTTGTTAGTTATAAGAGGTTTCTGGTGAAGTCAAATTTCAGAATGTGCTGTAGCTGCTCAGTTCAATTTATAAGTTAAAATGCATCACCTGCTTTTCACTCTCTTACGTGTGCTGGACAGCTGGTGAGCAGGGCAAACGTACCAAGCAGGTATGTGCTGCTAAAATATCTCCCAGGAATTTGCTCTCTGCTTGTGGAGGTGGCCTCACTCACTCTTTGGATGACTCTGAATGCAGAGTTGCTGGCAGGTCCTGTAGAAAAGGTATAAAAAATGTGCCAGCTTTCATCTTAGGCAAAGCAGAATACAGAAGACATGACCACAGCCTTTACATTTTTGTGAGATATATATATGTGTATATATATACATATATGATAAGTATTTTTTAATTTAGATGTCTTCAGTAACCTGTAAACACTCACACAGTTCACACAGGCAGAAGGATACAAACCAACACTAACAACATGACCACTTCCTGAAACCACACTTGTCAGGTTTTTATATGCAAATAAAATCAACATTTTGCTGACAGCTCTCTGACAAAAATAAAATGTATGTAGGGTTTTGCACAACCCAACAGATGCTATGCCAATTTGAGTAGTGTTGTCCTTCTCAATAGCTGAAGTGCAGGAATACAAAGAAGCTTGTTCAATAAACAACTCACAGCACATGCTCATGAGGAGGTGAATATACTGGGGTACTTATTTCTACCCATCTATCACATTTGGAATGGATCCAAATAACAGAACAGGCTCTTTTTTGGAAGCTATACAAAATTCATTGATGATCATGATTTTTAGTAGATGTATATTAGAACCACTAAGGTGTTCAACACTAAAAGACATCTGAACTTTTCTTATAAGGCAGTAATGCAGTGAAAGCATTAGAATTTATCTCTGGGGCAGTGCAAAGAAGTCTGAATGACTATCTTTCAGACATACCTTTTCTTTGAGTTGCCCAACACAGCAGTCTGGATTTCATTCTGGCATAAGGCACAAGCACCCACTTCACCATCATGACAAGTTCAACATTTGGTCTGTTACAGAAGTTTGTGCCACTTTCAGATTTTATTTTGACTAGCAAAATTTTAAATATGAAAAATGTAGGTAAACACACAAGATCTTTAAGTGTTCTGATCTCTCTCTCTCTCTTTTTTAAATAAAAGGTACTAGAGATTTATTCCTTATTCTGCAACCACAGAGTGTTTTGCCTTTCCCAAAACATCTGCCTTTGAACTCTGCCCTTGTAACAACTTTGTAATGAGCTCAGTGGGATCTGTAGAACTGTAAATACAAACTAATATTGGCTACTCTAAAAATAATCTGTTTAACATTTCTTAGATTTGCTCTTAAGTATTCCATGCAGAATATTCATAATCTATTCCAAAGTCCAATCAAATTTTTTGGAACACCATTTGAGCAAACCACCACCTCTAACTTCCACTAAACTACATAAATATTTGTTGCAGAATAGATTTCAAGATTCCATTTATAGAAAGGTCTTTCCACAGACTATGTAATAATTTACATTAATACACAGTGATATTATAATAAGGATGTAAAATGGAAATTAAAAAGACAACCTTTGAAGGAAAAGACACATTTGAAATTGGCCACAGCCTTGGACAAACCTCCTTTTACCCTTAAGCTGTCATGATCATTTGATGTCTGTCAAATACAGTAGGATTTGAAAAATGATCCAGTATATCACTATGCTGTTGATAGATTGCTTGTTGGTTGGTGATTCACATATATTTGTTTATCACCTTGCTTTTAGAAGGTATTTGCCAATTTTATACCATATATCTCAGCAGATATACAGTAGGAGCCAAGAAAGAAAATGCAGCAGTCATCTCACTTTAAATGTCATTAACACTTCACAAAACCAATCTTTGCCATTAAAAATGAAACTATGTCCTTGGACACTTGAAGCTCTTCTAAGGTTTCTTGAACATCATCTAAGATTTGAATCCTGGGGGGGGGTTATTCAAATCTTGAACATATTCCTTAACTCTATTAACCTCAGTGAGGCTTATCCAACCCAAATCTAAATATATCTACTGCTTCAGATGTCCTCTTTGCTGTCTGTGATTCTATGGCTTCTAGGCACCTGCTCCACTGTATTCTTTGCTTAAATCTGTACTGATAAACTATCAGGGACAGGGGATCTGTTGGCACATAGTTGTTCACACCAATAATTTGCTATCATGCTCTATGGCTTTGCCCTAGGCCAAGTAGCACTTCTCCTGTGTGGTATCCAAGGTTTACAATGAGCAGGTGACCATGTCCTGAAGGCGGTATGGATGCTGCCTCTTTGTTTTGGTATGTAAGAAAACTCACTCCTGTGAATATGCTGTGCAAGGTGTCTCAGGTGCTGGACAGAGACCAGCCCTTGACCTGCCTTATTTTCTCCTGGAGATGTTGCCACATTTTCAGGTAGTTCTTACATTTCTACAAAGCTGTCAAAGTTTATCCCTACCAGGATTTAGTAGAAGGGTATGCAAACTGTGTTCCATTCTTGGTACAGCACGTCCCTCACTCTATTACATCTTTATTAAGAGCTCTTAGCTCTGCAATGTCTGCTGCAGTACAGCTCCAAACCAGCTTCTCTCTGGGAAGACTGGTTAAGAAGGACTAGCAAATTAATAAGGTAACACTTTAAAAGTGTTAAGTCCTTTATTTTAACTCCTAACTCGTGTTTTCTTAGGCTTTCCCGGTTATCCCTAGGCTAAAAATCACTTCCAAAAATGTAACCCCACAAGCCTAACACTATTTCTAAATGGACTACCCTTTACGACTTGGCTACCTAGCTTAATGTGTTTCCTGTCTGAAGCACTGATTACCGTAAGATGTATATATTTAAAGCATTCTCCACAGTTCAAAGCCAAAATATGTGGTATGGACTAAAATCCAGTGCACCAACTGGTTAATGCCTCTAAATACTCTAAACAACTAGGTGCTTAAGTAGGGTGTTGGTTCATGCTACTTCTTTGTTCTTGAGAGTGTACCAGATTTTCAGAAACTATTTGATGAGATATGCTAGTCCTGAGGAGCCCTTGCACAGTCACAAGAGACCTATTTCACCACTATCTTTGTTATAAAAAGTAATTTTAAAATAAGCAGGGAAAAAAAAAAAGAGCCTAATGTACTACTGGAGTACTCATAAAAGCCTCCAGCCTTAGTTTAAGCAGGGAAAACTAACAAACTCCAACCTACTCAGGGTGATAAAATGTGCCAAAACTACTGAGCCCAGAAGAGGATGTAATTTACATAAAACAGAGGCGTAGAAATAATTTTCCAAGTTATAACCTGGACTGTCAAACTCCTGTAATATACAGACCAGAGAGTCATGATTTGAGAAAGTGATTTTAAGACACTGTGGTTACACTTCATTTCTAATATAATTCTATTTCTTTGTTCATTTCCTGCATGACATTTACCACACACAAAGTGATCGTGGGATGTATAGTTATAATTATGTATCTACTGGTGAATTATATGCAGTTAGTCTCACAGAACTGTTTACCCAAAAGAAGTGACTGTTTTATAAAGGATGATTTTAAGTACTATTCACAGAGTTGTTATTTTTAAGGGACAGTGAATCTGGTAACTGTTCCCTGGCTCCTTCAATAAGTATTTTAAAGAAATGTTGTATCTTGCTCATGCCAAGCCTGATACTGAAAACTCCTGTCATCTTCAGTTTGTGCATGAAATTCCAGTCTGTACTTTGTAAATAATTCTCAGGCAGATGAAGAAATAGATAAAATTGAGTGCCAGAGACATTCGTTATATGATTAAGAATAAATGTACTTCTCTTGTGAAATGTATTGCGGCCAATTATCCATACAAGAGATACTACTCAATTTCTATTCTCAGTAGATGTATCTGAAATCCTCAAGGCATCTTTCAGTTGCTATTTTTTCATTCTATTTTCCAGATGGATAATAATTTACCTGTATCATAAATATTGTGTATACTGATGTATCTTATTTTCTGGCAATGACTTAATCTTTCATTAGCATTTTCTTTACTCACCCTTTGCAACACCCTTTTCCTTAATTTGCTGCCAACCTAAGTAGCCTCTATCACACCCTTTTCCCCCATAAAGGATTTTTTTGCAGACTATCTACTGTTCTACTTCTCTCTCAGCCCCCAGATAATTTTCATACCCAATAGTTCAGTTACACCTCAAGCTATAGCTTAACAACTAATTCTTTCTCATTGGAGCAGCCATTATTCCTTCCTTCACCTGTTCCTACACCAGTTTTGTGCAGCCACACAGTGAAACAGTTCAGCAAATGCATTTACATTTTCCCATGTTCTTTCTAACCCTGCTCAGACCCCAGCTTGACCCACTGTGCAGCTGCCCAACAGCCAGGCCAGTATAAACTGACAGCATGTCACCAAGAGTTAATGACCAAGGAGCAAGGTTTTCTACCAAAAGAACCACTCCTCAGTACTCTTTATTCTATTACCACTACGCTCTTTACTATTCTACTTGCATTTCAAATATTGCCATATTACAGAATCACAGAATATTGGACAGGACAATATTCTGAGTTGGACAAGACCCACACAGATCATTGAGTTCAGCTCCTGGCCTTGTACAGGGCCATCCCCAAGAGTCACACCATGTGGCTGAGAGCATTGTGCAAACACTTCTTGAACTCTGTCAGGCTGGTGCTGTGGCCACTGCCCTGGGGAGCCTGTTCCAGCACCCAAACACCCTCTGGGTGAAAAGCCTTTCCTTGATATCCAGCCTAAACCTCCCCTGATACAGCTTCAGGCCATTCCCTTGGATCCTGTCACTGTCACCACAGAGAAGAGATCAATGCCTGCCCCTCCTCTTCCCCTCACAAGGAATTTGTAACTGCAGTGAGGTCTCTCCTCAGTCTCCTCCAGGCTGAACAGATCCAGTGCCCTCAGCTGCTCCTCACACAGCTTCCCCTCAAGGCCCTTCATATTGGAATACTTCATTGTATTGTTAGGGAGTTTGCCTAAAAACAAAATAATATACAATGGGTTTAAATTCATTCTATAGGAGTAGAGAAATTCACAGGGAATTAATCTTTTTCCAAATGATTTAGAAATCAATGACTGGAAAAAATCTTATGCTATCAAGACATGATGGTGGCACACTCCTTGAGGTGATGCCTGAGTTGCTACCTAGCATGAGACTGGGTTGAAGTCATGCAAAATAGACATGATCTGGAATGGGGACAGGAATATCTTCAATCTTTGACAGCAATCTAATTTCCCAAATTGATATGATCTGGTTCCACAATGAGACTGTCACTTGTGGGCGTCCACACAGGCAGCTACAGCTCAAGCTGGCCCTCTCAGGATCCCATGATTGTGTCACTCAGGCTGATAATCTTGTTTTGCTGGAGAAGTGAAGCGTTGTCACTCATCAGCACAGAGACAACACAGAGGGAGGCTGAAGGAAAGCTGCACACATGCATGCACACCACTACTTTTAGGCAGACTTAAGTAGCCACTGATGTCAACAGACCCCTCTGAGGTCTGCAGCACCAAGACTGTGCATGCATTTTTGAGTTGTGTGCTGAAATCATGGGAGTGAGGGAAGAGAAGCCTGGGGTGTGTGTTGGAGATGCTGTGATATGATACTGGCTCACCCTGGAGGCCTTGTCAGACACCTCTGAGAGCAAAACTGGTGAGAGGTATTTAAGGCACTAGCTTGTTGCTTCTGCTTAAAGGTATAAAAAGCCCAAAGCCAAGACAGTATGCATTAAGGGCTTAGGTCTGGAGCCAAATTTTCTTCTCCCTAACCCCTGTAAATAAATCTGATAATCTAAGTAACTGCCTACTCTTGCCAGTGCCTAAAGATGGATTTGCAGGCAACTACGTTGCATAATCCCTTTCATAAACTGATCAAATTCCACTCTAAAATGCTTTATTTTTTTTCCCAGCTTCTGAAAGTGAAAGGATTTTTTCGTATTACAATACTCTGTTAATTAGGAATGTCAGTTGAACTTCCCACTTAAATCTATTCATGGCACATTTAAATATATATATATGTACTTGTGGCAAAACTGTCCTTAAGTAGCTCTTTTCCTTTCCTGGTGTTTATCTGTCCTCCTCAGTATGTTGACAGATGATAAGCATATCTGTTCAGTTTTTCTTTTCTTTGGTTGAATAATTCAAGCTCTTCTACTATTTTTTTCTTAGACTCCCTATTTACACTATTATAATAGCCTGCCTCTATACCTACCTTGGTTTGAATTCCCCTTTCCTAAACTCTGGCAACTAGAGCTGTATAGATCTTGAAGAGCCAGACAGGATTCTGAAATCCAGTCAGGATTCTGACAAGTTAGGCATTCTCTGCCAGTCTGGCTATAACCCAGAACTTAAACACAGTCACAAACTCTCCGGGGGAGAGCAGTAACCAACAGAGTCTGAAATGTCTCCCTGACCTCCCCCCTATCTCTTTCTAAAGTAAATACCTTTCTGAATATTTTGAAAGGATTCTAGAAGTCTGGCATCCATTTTATTTTTCACAAGAGCTTCACAAGCGTTGGACTTGTCTTCATTACATGTATTTTGATCCTGCCTCTGACAATATAAATTATGCTTCTTTATTAGAGTGCATGTTCCAGATCAGTTTTTGAAGACTCAAGCAATACAATATAGACAGACCTATGATTCCCTTACTCTAGGTTGGATTTTAATGAATTTTAAATTTAGCAACAGTTTGGACAAGAAAAAAAAAGTTGAAAGGAAATTAAAGCCTGTAGAATTCTTATCACTTTTTCTTGTCTGTTATTCCCTTACTCTTATCTGAACTCAACCCCTTTATGCAACAACAGAAGTCTGGGATGTGCTTTTGCTGTAGGTGTTTGGACTGCTTGACAGAGCTCTAAGGAGAAGAGAAACATCCTCAAGTCCAGTATTTGCACAGCTGTGCTGAGACTTGACAGTCTGAGCTTTCTGCTCCAGTCTTACTGAAACTACAGAGAAGAAAGAGTCTCTTTGCAAGAAAAGAAGCTAATAATTACACACAGTAATGAGGTGATCACAGTTATAACTACCTAATGTCCAGTACAAGGATCAATTTATTGGTAGGAAGGTACAGGCTGAACTACTGTTCCAAGAGCAGAGTTTCAAGCCCAGGAATATCAAAAAATAAGCATGTGATCAAATCAAAATAATAAAAATGCAATACACTCATTTTGAAGGCATGACTAAGACAACTGCAAATTTGGTCCTTTATGTTTCAAAATAAAGCTGTTATTGTAAATATAAACCATGAGATTTCTTAATTTTTTTCATCTGAATTCTAAAGCTGCTAATCAACATGATAAAGCAACTTAATTTAGTTAGGTGTGCTAGATAAATTATTTTTCTTATGCTAATTTTTCTTTCTCTTTTTATTTAAATCACTCTTGTCTGATACGTAATATCTCCTTTTTTATCAAAGTATGTCTTATGATATTTCAAAATGTTAAAATGGAAATGAAAATTACTTTAAAAAAAACCAAAAAGCCAGAAGGAAACTTGCCCATCAGACACTCAACAACTAAATCTGCCCAGAAACAACAATTTGAAGGGAAAATCTATAAAGTAAGATGTGTGGACACGGTTTCAGGTTTTGGTAGAAAGTCAATCTATAAACTCAGTGGAGCAATTTTAGAAGAAAATCAAATTCAGCTGGAAAAAGTACTGCCAGTACCCTTCAAATTACAAATAGCTCCAGTCACTAATTTTGAGTGTAGATCTGTTTTATGTTTTTTTTATTTTGAAACTTTTATTCAGATGTAACTAGCTTTCCATGAATTATATCTCTGCATTCTTATGTATACTCCATTATTAAGCACTTCTTGATAAATTATGAAAAAACTATTTTCATTACAACAACAGACAACATCCGTGTTCTACCTGCACCACTGGAGTGCAGCTAAAAAACAACCTAAGACCGTTTCAGTTTACAGCTTGAAAACAAAATTAATCTTAAACTCACAAGAGTTACAAGTCATTCTCAGACCTGCAGCGCCTCTAAGATGCAGCACGAAAGGTCTGTAATCCCTTTTAATGTAGAAGAACATGGAAAGATCTACTTTAAAAAAATCTCTTTCCTGATACTCATTAGTTGAGATAACATCTATGCTGACAACAGAAACAAGACTGGGGAGTGAAACTGGACTTTAAATTCTTGATTTCCAGAAAGTTTGTTCTCCTGCAGTACTGCAGTTTTGGTCCAAGCCAGCTAGCAATCTCTGGGCAGTGCTAGGCAAAGTCTGGGGGACACAAAGGGTCAGGAACTATTCACAAAGGGTTAGGAACTATTTCCAGTAGGCACCAGGAGCTGAGGAGGGTTTCACCAGACAGTGGGTAAGGTGACCTGGTCCAACCTGCCTGCTAGTTAAGGGTTCCCTAGAGAACCTTACTCAGGATTGTATCAAGATGGCTTTTAAATATCTCCAGAGACAGAGACTTCACAACTTTTCTGGGCAACCTGTTCCAGTGCTCAGTCACCCTCACAGTAAAGAAGTTCTTCCTCATGTTCAGGTGGAAGTTCCTGTGTATCAGATTGTGCCTCTTGCCTCTTGTCTTATTGTCTAACCTACGTCGTCCTGCAGCACGACTGCAGGAAGTTTATCACCACCAAACATCTCTGCAGTCCTCAGCCGTGATCTGGATGTACTGCATTACATCTTCCTAAGGTCTGCAGCAAAACCCCTAAATCACCTAGGGATACTTAAAATAAAATAAAATAAAATAAAATAAAAATAAAAAAATAAAAAAATAAAATACAATTATTTTTTTAAAAAATTATATAAGTTCCTTTCCCAAATCAAAAAACCACATTATACATTGTAGTTCTGGAAGGGCCCAAGAAGAGGTGTGACACATATAACCTATGTAATTTAGCATTAGAACCAACACTGATGATGTTAAGCAGAAGGAGTTATACATGGTATAATATATAAATAATTTTCTGAAATCTAGGAAGAATATCAGGGAATTTATAGGGGGGAAGACACAATGCGTACACATTTTTCTGTGTGAGAAAAGCTTTTCCTTGCTGGAAGAAGGCAGCTTCTAATCCCAGAGAAGTAAATCAGAGATCATCTGTTCTTCAGGTGCAATACTCAAGAAAGGACATGGAGCATCCTTGTTAAAATACTTTTCTCCACACTCAATTAGTCCCTGTAGCTTCAGTGATTATGATCTTATGTGTGGAAATATCAGAAGGGTGAAAAAAGAAAAAAAGACAGGAGAGGTGTAAAAAAAAGTATCAGTGTGAGGGCATGTCCCAGTATTTTGCCCAAACAAATCGATTCTATCTTAACTGAGAGTCACGGTGCCAGAGGTTTTCAACAGTTCCAGTGGTCCCAGCCTCCTCCTGCTCCAAACACCCCATGCTTTTACCAGCCCTTCACTGACCTGCTCCAGTATGTCCACATCTCTCTCTTACTGGAGAGCTCAGAACTGGACTCAGCACGTGTTTCACCAGTGCAGAGCAGAGGGGAAAGATCACCTTCCTCCACCTGATGGCAATGCTTCCCTCCTCATGCAGCCCACGGTGCTCGTGGATTTTGCTGCAAGGACACTCTGCTGACTCATGATCAGCTTGCTATCAAGAAAGTCCCCTAGTTGTTTTTTTTTCTGCACAGCTTTGCCAGATTTTAGACAAGATGGGAAAAGGATAGTTTTGCAAGTGAATTAAGAATAGCGAATATTTGCATGTATCTTTCTAGCTTAGCCTTCAAATGATAAGCTTGTTAATGAACCAAATGTTAAAGCAAGTAAGACACTGCCTTCTGGTTATTTTCAGCAAGTCTCTAATGTGACCATGTAATGCACCATTATGCAAATCTGTGACTTAGTTTGGGATGTAAGCAGAAAGGCACTTCTCCTTGAATGAGCAAAAACAATTGCACACCAGTTGTTCCTATTTTGTGAGTAATGTTTCCAAAAATATTACTCTATGAATTATACCATCATTCCATGAATAATATTAATGATAATAGTTAGAAACCTATGAACTACATAGGAAGGATGTTGGTGTATTTTAAGAGAAATCACAGTTTTCCGTTTCTAATAGATGTTGAACTTACATAATTCCCCAGATAAAAATGGAGATCTTGAAAAATATTCTTTCATTCCAGAGGAAAAAAATAAAAAAATAAAAATCTGCCTGCCCAAGACTGAATTTTCTAGACAATGAAGACCCACTTGTCTCTTTATTTTTCTCCAAGTCTTCTATAAAAAATAAATCATAGAATTATAGAATGGTTTATGTTGGAAGGGATCTTAAAGATCATCTTGTTCCAGTCTCCCTTCCACTAGACCAGGCTGCTCAAAGCCACATCCAACCTGGCCTTGAACACTTCCAGGAAAGGGATATCCACATCTTCTCTGGGCAACCTGCTCCAGTGCCTCACCACCTCCACAGGAAAGAATTTATTCCTAATATCTAATCTAAATTTACTCTCTCTCTGTCTAAAACTATTACTCCTTGTTCAGATCTGATAACTCTTTGCAAACCACTAGAGTTTTGCTACACTGCAAAAATTTCAAAAAAAGTCACTTTGTGAGCCTTCAGTAAGTCAGTATCTAACACTGAGTAACTGATGGTGAAGCTGTAGTTAGGGGGTTGTAATTTTCATGATTATAATATGAACATTTGGAGAAGAATATATACAGAAATAAATCTAGTTGTTAAGGACAAAAAAAAAATTAACCTAACACAATGTTGCTTGAAATATGCAAGTGCTTATCCATATATTAATTATAAAATTAAAGGAAAACCCACATGAAGCTCGGGATGTTAACATGAACAAACTACAAAAGATTTTGATTTTAAAAAGGAGCATCAGCAGCACCCATGTTCCTGCAGACTGGAGGATGATAAGGCTCTAATCTAAAAGTCTGGGGTCATCCCAAACCCAAGTCTACTTTGCAGAAGCAGTGGGACAGAGCTATGCTTACAGCATGAGTACTGACAGCCACCTAAGCTGGCAAACCTGACCAGAGACCTATAAAAGAAGTCACAGCAAGGGACATTTTAAAAGAGATATGTTAAGTCCCGCAGGTATATGGGAAAGAATATGATAAAGCATTCATTTGTACAGCAAATTGCTCTCAAGTCATACCAAGTGATTCTGGCAAATAGAATAGCTGAGGTGAAATCCATGTTTAAGACATGGAATATTGGTTTAATTCCTAACAAAATTAATATTGTTCCAGACTTACATTTGCTATGTGTCATCTGCATTTATAAGACAACTGATTATTTTTCCCTTACTTGTTTTAATTTTTTTCCACTACTTTTCTGTCCTGTGTTAGCAGAATGCCTCTGCAGACTAAGCACTGCCACAGTCTAAATATTAAATCCTGGTAATAGTAAATGAAATGTGACAAGCTCGTGTGGTAATTGTATTGTACATGCAAAAGCCCCACTCCAGAGTAGCTTGTATATATTTATACAGTCTTCAGAGATCTGATGGTTTGCAGATGAAATTTTGTTTTGTAGGAACAGGACTGGATTTTTTTGTTTACTCTATTTCAGTGATGCTGCAGGTCTCACTGGTAACTGAGTAATGTCATACAGAGCAAAAATAGAGTGGTCAAACAAGCATTGGAATAAAAAATTTTAAAAAATAAATCTGTAGGAGGGAGCACATAGAAAGATTTTTTGTTTACAGAAACATTTTAAATTCTCGTCTTCCCTAGTTAGGAAAGTTCTGGAAGGCACTTACTGGAGTGGGGCTAAAACAAAAAAAGGCAGTTAAAAAATGCCTAGCTAGTTGTTCATAATTCATTATACGATGACAGTAATGATCAGGACTAGTATTTCACTCATATAGCCCACTGTCAGAAAATAAAAAAGAAGTCAGTGGTTGTGTTTCGTCTGGGTTTATTTCAAATTCATTTAGCAAATCCACCAGTACTTGAATTCCAATTCTGATTAACTTCATGCTTTCATATGAAAAACATGTACTTATCAAGCACTTATCTAGGAATTTTGAAGGCCTTCACATCAAATATAAAGAGGAAGCACTCTTTTAGGTCTCACAACTGCCAGTGACTGCCAGAAACAGGAAAGGGAGGTTTCACACAGATTTGTTCCTGTTCTCAGGCATGTCATCTAAAATGAAACTTCCACCTTTTACCTTTCTGTGTCTTCTCCCAGTGCTGTGACAAAAAATGTGATTCCTTTTGCTTGTTTTCTTCTTCTAGTGCATTTTCCATAACAGCCATTCTGAAGAGGTACTTTAAAGGGAAAGAATTTACGTTATAAATAAACATGCCTCGTTCCATAATGTAGATTCCATAGGTAGTATCTTGGCTTTCCTTTAAAGCGTGAAAAACTTATGTCTCAGTAAAATGTCCTCATGTTTCTATGCTGACATACCATCACATTTTTAAAAGTAAAAAAGGGATTTTTTACACAGCTAAGTCATGATGACTAAAAGTAGCTCAGTTGGACTCTATGACAAATAATAAAAAGTTTCTTAGATATCTTGTGACAACACAAACATATGTTATTAATGCTTGTCAAAGCAAGACAAGCATTGAAACTTCATTAGCAAAGTAGATTAATCATCCTCAGAATAGCTTATTTATTACATATAAGGAGAGGGGCAAAATACCTTTTCTGCTGAAGTCCTTAAAAACATAGGAAAAAATACCAAGGACTCTAACAGACCTTATAAGAAGCTGGATTTTCCCCAAGGGATTTCTACAAAGTGATGTCATGGTAAGATATGAAATTATATGGGATGAGGTTTCAGAACCCAGATAAAGCAGGGGGTTAATCAAGCAAAGTTTTACAGTACATTTATGTATTTGGAAGCATCTAAATTTTTCAAATGAGTACAATTTTTACAAATACTTCTAAGTGGCATTTCTGTTTAGCTAAATCTACCCCACATAACTGTTAGGATTTGAAGCTAAGAATGACTGAGCTTAGCTCTGCCTTCTGCTATGTGCCTTGTTTCAGCTTGCATACTCAAACAGAAGACAGGGAGCCCCTGCAACTGGATTTCAAGAGAGTAATTTAAAGCTCCTGGGAGAAGCTGTACTGACAGTGGCTGAGCATGCAACATCCCTCAATTGAGCCACGGCACAGCACAGCCAGGGAGATTGCCTGGCTGCCTATCTGCATACATTTCTCCACTCCCAAGATACACGAGGTTTTATTTCTACCACGGGGGAAAAAAAAAAAAAAATCTTTGCAAGGTTTACTCAAAGGTGACAGCTAGAGTATTGCCAGAAGATTAGAAAAAGGGAGAGCTTCAAAAGATAGACTAAACAGAAGGAATTGCCTTCATCCCTGGGATGTGCCCATCCTTACTTAGTGAACCTCCTGTCAAGGCTTTACTTGGTTTCATTGCCTTAAAAAGGTCCCCAAAGAGAGCTCTTGTTAAAACACATTTTGAAGAACAAAAGCCTAATTTGAGAGTAATGCCACCTACACAGACTTCAAATTCAGGGGCTAATGTTTTTTGGGGGCTTAGGAATTTTTTAAACCCTTTCCTTTATGTAAAAAAAGTCAGAATTCTTTTTTTCAGCACCCTTTTTAAACATTTACTGGGAAAAGGAAATAATGATGTCAGTGATGTTACTGGTGAATTTTTCAAGAGACAAGTGAGTGGGTTGTTGTGATGTTAAGTGCCTGATGCAAAGAGTTTATTCATTTCTTTACAATGATGTATGTCCACAGTACATCTTCCAATGTTTTAGTGAAAGATGTAAACTCCAAGAAAAACACACATCAAAAAATCTCAGAAGTGAGGAAAAAAAGGTTTTCCAAATGTTTTATCACATTGATTAAAAATATATAAAGAAAAATTGAAAATAACTGCATGCAAAATAAAAGCAAATGGATTTTCATTAGTGAGAATATTTTCATCTTAGAAGAGATAGGAAAAAAAGTCTGCCATATCAGTAAAGCAAACAAAATAAAAATTTACAAGCCCAGGAACATGAATATTTTGAACACAAAATTAAGCTCATAAATTTTGGTCCTTGCTAGTCCAATTCCCAACTGCTAGCAAAAGTATATTTCAGCGTATTCCAACTTTAAAACGGAAAAAGATTTACAAAAGTGCTTTGTGGTATTCTGAACCATAGAAGGGATTAATTATTGCCATATGCAGTAAAAATCACATTGAAACATGAATCTAAACCATATCATGTTTCAACTTTATTTTAACCCCATTTTAAGCTTTTTACTAGGTAGCCTAAACTCCCTTTTTTGTATTTATTAGCCTTGATAAATATGTCCCTGAAAATTCCCAGTGCTGCTCCTAAGAGTGCTGGGAAGGAAACACCTTCAGGTAAGCAGCCCATGGAGGGATGTGTTTCAAGACCTGTGGCCAGAGCAGTGTTGGTAGCACATCAGTGGTTTAGGTGTTGTAGGCTGAGGGTGCTGAGGTATCTGGAGGAGATTCAGGCAGGACACATGACCTGAACTGACCAAAGAGGTGTTCCATCCACTGTAGCACTGTGCTGAGGATTACAGCCCAGAGAAGCAGCCCTTGCTCTGAGACTGGCTGGGCACCAGTCTGCTGGTGAGAGCTTGATTGATCGCATTTGCATCACTTGATTTTGGTTTTGTTATTTTTCTTCACTTATCAAACTGTTTTTATTTCAACCTATGAGTTTTCCAGCCTTTTGCCCTGTGATTCTCTCCCCCTTTCTGCTGTGGGGGCATGAGCAAACAACTGGGTGGTGGCTTAGCTGTTATCTGGGGTCAGTCCACCACAATATTTTGGTCCCTAATGATGATGTAGGTCTTTATCAGAACTGAGGCTCAGGAAATGGCTTCTCAGGAAAGCCATAGAAAGTTGGATTTCATTGGCCTAAACCAGACCCATGATGCTCCTTCTCCTGGAACAGGAAAAGCTGGGGGAACCAGAGAGAATGTGAGAGCCCTGAGAAATACAGCTTGCTGGTCCTATTCTTTCCAGACACTTGCAGGGATGCAGACACAGCAAGTGCTGGTGCTGTTGAAAGAGGGTGCTCCCATCCTGTGTCCCCACCCTCCTCCAAGGACAGCCTGTTTTGCACACACCTTGCATTTGCAGGGGCAGTGGCAGCAGCCAGCCTGGCTTCCCAGAGGTCGGAAATTGGAGGAGTGGGAAGCAGTGCCTGTGCTGTGCTGATGCCCCAACAGTCTGTTTTCCTGGGGAGCACTGTGGGTTGCCCGGGCTTGTAGCCAGCCTTGAATTTCAGGATGCTTTTAGTAGATGGAATAATCTTCCCCTGCCTTGAAAGTGCAATTGTCTTGAGAACAAGGAGGATGCATCAGCCGTTTTCTGTAAACACTGTGACACTGTTTCTTGCCATTCAGGGATTCCCCTCTTCAGAGAGAACATTCTGTCAGGAAAAAATGAGTAAAAAGCCATCTAATCTGCATAACCACGAGTGCCTCTGGACATGTAACTCATTAGCAACTAACAGTCTGGCAATTTGATGAGCTGTTAAGGTTTGGAAATGGGTTTGTGTTTTGCATTGGAACAATACAGTATCTTTTTGGTTTCAAAAATGGCACCCTACTGAAGACATCTTTTTCAGATCAATACCAGGCTTTCATTTCAGATCTCTATTCCGCTCTGCCATCAGAAGTGACCAGGCTGCCTTGGATCTCAGAAACATTTCTATTGCAAAAACTTCCTCAAAATCAATACCTCATTGCAAAAATATCTTTCCAGACAGTCCTATTTTCTCTTGGATAATCCTAAAGTGACAGAAAAAGCTTTCTTTTATATGAACTGATAGATGAATATTTCAGTGCTAGTAGCATGTTTTAGTAAATTTTTTCAGATACTTACCTGATAAAATGCTGTTTGAAAGGCTGAGTTCTTACTTCCGGCTAAATTATTTCTGGAAATAGAATGTCACCAAACTGGTGAGGCAAGCAGCAGGACAAAAATTCCCCAAAATGGGAAACAGGATGAGAAAATTTTGCAGTGGTCTGAAAAGCCAGGGTGAAGAATAAGACAAAAACCATCCAGGTGGCTGCATTTAAAGCAAACACCAGATCACAATTCAGATTGACATCCAACTGACTCCAAGAGTGAGGGGTTAAAGTACAGATAAAGTAACTCAGACAACAACTTTCTAGTGGAATTTTAGCTGGGACAAGCATGCAATTGCAAAAGCCAGTGATTGATAGATTAATTCTTGAGACAGCCAAAAACACTCAGAAAGACTCAAGGAATTCAACGTCAGACTCACAAAGGAAGCTACTGGAGAAAGCAGGGTAATGACGTTCAGAAACGTGGTTATATCCTGGTGTTTGTAGTGGCAGACTTTGACCAGGCATATCTATATAGAGTAACAGAGAGGAACATTTCTTGTAATTTTTTATATCACCACCTACAGATGATGTTCTGTATCTTTATAACAAGATTCTCGAGCCCTTGCTGTTCTCTTTTTCATCCTCCCACTTCTTTTATTCAAGTAATAAGAGAGATAGGCTAAAAGTTATGTGAAAAAGATCACAAATGTTTCAAGAACGCAAAAATTTAAAAGTACCTCCTGTGCATTTTGTAAATGTGATTGGCAGGTTATTCACCAATTAAACCTCGATTTCTAATGCCGAACTGCTGATGTAGAAGCTGCCGGCAGAAGGGAAAATAAATTCCAAATACACATTCACTCCCCACCTCACCTCAGATCTCAGGATCTGATTAATACTGACACCTTCAGAGTGAGAAGTGCTTGTAGGATCATAAAATCAAAGAGTGGTTTGGGTTGGAAAGGGTCTTAAAGATCACTTTGCTCCAAATCCCCTGCCATGGGCAGGGACACCTTCCTCTAGACCAGGTTGCTCAGGGCCCCATCCAAACCTGGCCTGTTCATTTTCAGACAGAAGTTGTCAGTGGATGTGTCTGCCTGGCCAGGCACTCCTGTATGTCTCACTGTCCTGGTCCCCAGGTGCCCTCAGCCATCACCTCACTCCAAACCAACACAAGAGGTTGTCCTTGCCTGAGCTGCCTCAGGCAGCAGTGCAGAGCTGGGCAGGTGAGCTGGGCTGCTGTGGGCAGCTGGGGCACCGGCTGTGGGGAGCACAGAGGAGTGTATTTACTCTGTGGCACAGCCACTCCTCACTGCACACTTTCTGTGCATGTCACTGATGACTCAGCTGCTCCTTTCCATTCCTCAACCATGCCAGCAGAGTGGAATACAGCAAACTGGTGGAGAGGATTGAAGAAACACAAGCAAATTTATGCTGGAAGGCAGAGCTTCAGCTGCTCATCCCTTCCAGGCCCTCAGCCTTTCCCCAATCACAGCAGATGGTCAAATGAATGGTTGTTGCCCTCCCCAGATTTGATGCATTGCTTGTAGTTGTTTGGTTTTTTGCTGTTGTTATTTGTTTAGGTTTTTTTTTTTTTTTTTATTTTTGTTCCTTTTTTTTTTTTTTTTCAACCTGCCTCTCTCTTTCCTCCTTTACCTTTGGCACAGCAGATTGTATTGGGCTTAGATGGCTCAGGCCATGATGCTCTCATAATAATTTCTTCCTTCTCTAGTTGAGGAAGGGGAGTGATAGGGTGGATGGTGGCCCCTCGGAAACTATGCAAGATGTAGTTTTTTATTGCTGAAGATCATCTGTTTGAAAAAGTTTTGTGTTACATAAAGTCTACTCAGGAAGTCTACTCTTCTGACATTGTCATGGAGGTGAAATTGGTTAATTAAAAAAAAAAAAAAACAAACAGGGAGAAATCGGTGAGAAACTTCACCTGTGTCCTAAAGAATTGCATGCTTTCCAAAACATGCCTTCCCAGCAACTTTAGTGGCTTATTTCCACCTCCTCAGCATCCCCAGCTCCCTGAGTTCACCGCATTCAGTACAAGGAAAGCATATGTGCCTGAGCCAGTGGTGCAAATGCCACTCCTGAAGCCGCTCTACACCTGGGACTGGCACCAGGCCACCAACAACTGTAGCACTGAGCATTGCAGCACGTAAATTTCCCATTGGAACTTGCCCCTTATCTCTTGGGATGATAATTCACCTCCTCTGAAAATTTATTTCCTTCCTGTGGATCCTGGGGGACCTCTGGCTCTAGACCTGTATATTTCCACAAAATGTTTTAGACTCGAAGATGCTATGTTTTATGATGTAAAACAGTTTTTCTGAAAAAATTACAGTCCATGCAGAACAATACCATATTCTTTCCTCCCACTTGCCTCATTCCCTAGGAAAAAAAAATAGAAACTGGTTGGGAAGAGTTGGATGTCTTTTTGTGAAAAAAACACTTGGGATCTTCCTACGAGCAGGAAGAGAAAGCGTGAGATTAAAGAAACTGTGCTGCCTTTCTCACCTCCTCTGTAATACGCAAGACTGGATTCATGTTGCCACCTACCAGTTCAATTTGGCACTGATGTAGTTTACAGATTTCCATTTTGTTAATTCTCTTTCCCTTACAAGCCCTGTGCTCTTGTACGCTTAAGGGAGTTGAGCCTGGACAAGTCTCAAGCAGAGTATGAGTAGTGTTAACACAAATATCATTAAAATTGCCATCAAAATCAAAAACCTTCTTTTTGCAGGTCAGGAACCATGTTACTTTTCCAATCTTTCAAAGACCCATTTGTACTATTTTCCTCTTCCTGAGCTAAGGAATGTGTGTAGCTGTACATTTAGGATTTCTCATTCGAGGATAATTGAGCAGGTCTTCCTTTGTGCTTGGGACATCTGCTTAAGCTCTTTAAATTCAAAAACAGAGTATTCTATCAGCAATAACTTTAGATGAATTAAATAGTATTTGTTAGCAGCAGAACATCAGGAAAGTTCTTCTCTGTCACCAAGATGAATAACTCTGGAGAATTAAGCTAAAATTTCAAGATGCATATGAGGTCTTGTTCATTTTAATCAATTAACTCAGGTCCCTGTTAATACTTCTAAGTTGATAAATTATTGCAGCTTTGGCACTACAGCAAAAGATGTACCTATCTTCTATTTTTAAATTATTTTCATTAATAAGTCTTCTGTAGTTGTTATCCAACCACACTCCAAAGAATACTCCAGCTGGTCAATTGGATGATACATCTGACTTCCAGAACTCTAAAATTTTCCAGATTAGTTATACAAGCATTTAGCTAGTCATCATAGTCAGCTGAGATGTAAAGACTCAAAACAATGGCATGTGCCATACACAAAGAGAGATAAAGAATAAAGAAAGTAGCTGAAAATATTAGATGTCTATTGTTCATGTGCTAATGCATGATAGATATGAAGATTATTATGAATAATACTATTCATTGTTATCATCCCCACTAAGTATAACATCATTATTTCCCTAACTTTCTTTAGAATAAATGTGAGGAAAAACTTTAATGAATTCTCTTTAGAAGTCAGTTTTGGTGGCAGCCACTGTTAAAAAAAATCTAGTAGGTTTTTTTTTCCTCCAACATAACGACAACAAATTAAATGATTCATAGGAAAATGTCATGAATTTGCCTGTATTTCAGTCAGTGCTTTAAATACATATAGTTTAGAACATTTACTCCTGCAGTTTATGAAACAAATACATACTGCCCTCTCTCTGGATCTTTTTTAAAAATTTACAAAACTCGATTAATGGGCTTTGATCAGAAACTTGGATGCCTGAGTACTTTACAGACAAATTTGTGAACTGAAATGGAAACTAATTTACCAAAATATTTTTAATATATTTCCTGAGATACAGAAAATAAATATCCACATTTTGGTTTTGAAATCAGAACATGCTTAAAATGACTAAACAAATGACATTTTCAAGACATATGATTGGATTATGAAGGCAAAAACAAACTAGTGGTAGCACACTGCAATAATTCATAGCCCTGATGAAGTATTCTTAACCTTATTGCTGTCTTACTTTTTTTCTGATGGATCTTACTTATGCTTTCTCAATAATTAAAATAAGAGGCAAGACAAAAAAGGGATCATGGAGGTACCTGCACAATTTTTATGCAGTGTCTAACCAGAGCTGTAAGTAAGAGGAAACATTCCTCCCTGTCTTAAGTTTGGTGTTACATCTCTACATAAATCTTGTAGATAATCACATATGGCACTATTCTGCAAGATGGCAGGTGCTCCGTGTGAGATGCTCTGTTTCTGAATGTTGAGTGGGAGTTGAGAAGTGGTTTGGACTGTGTTACACTATGATGAGAAGCTGAGCAAGAATTGTTTATTTTCATGTTTACAGTTCTGACTTATTTGAATAGGAAAAAAAAAGAAAACAGACAGAAAAGGCTAATTAAACCCAAATTCCTGCAATTGTTTGACCTCTTTGGAAGGAGACAATCAGTGTATCCCTCATAACTGATTCAGAGCACTTAAAACCAGAGACAATGGGTATGCTTGGGTGTCTTTAGAAATGCCCTTCTAGATGGGTCTTACAGAAGATCCAAGAACATTAATGCAAAAAGTTAAGAACATTTTGTCCAGCTGAAAAGATTAAGTACTTTGGGGAGATTTACCTCCAGCAAGAGACAGAAGAGTAAAAAAACCCAAACTGCTGGCTAGGAAATTTCCTCTTCTGTACTTTCCTGGTCTTTGATATCAAAGCAAGAATTACAATTCGAGTAAGATGAAAACATGTTCGTGATGTTCTGGTATCCCTGGCAAGAATGGGCCCCATCTCAGAGACAGCAGTGCAGGAGCCTGACTGACTAAACTTCATGATGCTGCAGCAGGGAGCAGGTGCCAGCAGGCTGGAAAGCTTCATGGGAGAATAATACTTTCTTGTTCTGTCACCAAAAGGGAAATTATTGCTAACAAGATAACAGTTGTTGTTCTATTTAAATTATCCTGGTAAAATCATTTTTTCTGACACCTATTCCCTATACTACGTCTAAACAACACATGAGCAGGCACTGTGCCATCCAATAAGCTAAGCAAGACAGTTGTAAGTGCAGGCAGCTTGCAGATGATTCATTTTTGTGATTAGTGGTAATGAACAGCGCTCTTTCTAGAAACGCAATGATTTCTGCTGACCTTGTTTCATGGGCATTAATATGAATTTGAAAATAAAAATCTTTATTCAAAGCTTGTTCTGTCAGCCGTGGCACTATGGCTGGTGACAAACTTGCATGGGATTTTATGGTGACTTTAACACACAGTCTGCTACAAGTTAGACTCTGACCGTCAGTGGGGGATGTCAGATAAGCTCTGACTCACTGGGAAAGTTGATGTGAATGTGGCAGCTTCGACATATTTTGGATGACAAGACTGTCTGACAGTTTGAATCCCACAGCTGGTCTTATATAAGACAGAGCTGTAGCCCACCATTGCTCTGCTAGGACAAGCAGAATTGCTGGCCATGATCTCTGTCCCACTGTTGCTCTAGGGGTGCTGGGACAGACGGTGATCATCTTTCATACAGGACAGGGAAAAGGCACGGGAATGAAAAGACATGCCTCAAGTACTCATTCAAGTCTAATTATAACTTGCCTAATAAAGTCTGTCTCTGACTAAGAAATCCCTAAAAAGCATTTTCCTGGCTTTACCATTTCTCAGATCTCTCTTTGCTGACTTTGTGTTGCCTTTAGTATAAAAATGATGAGAAGAAATATGCCCACTAAAAACGAAAACTAATTTATTTTCTTGAATCTCTTGTTTACTGAAAGTAAACCTCCTAGCAGGCTGCCTTCATCCTTTTAAATGTGCATGTATTGGTAACACTTTTGCTCTTTAAGAAAATGACAGCTCTTACTAATTTCTCCTCCCAAAAGCCTAATTATGGCAGTTATCAATTATAATACAACAGACTACTTTTAGAAGCTCCTCTGGAAAAATCAATCATCCCCTCCCTTCACCACTAATACCAAAACCCTCACCAAAAGCTCCTGTGGTATCTAGCAAGAACATAGCAAAGATATAACACTTACAACATGAAGAATTCAAAGTAAATAATACTTTTAGTAGCCAACACATGAATAGAAGGGGTCCCTGAGCTTGAAATACAGAATAATAGAAGGTCACTGTTCAATAGAGATGCTGTTAAAATATTCCTAAACTACGTGAAAATCTGAAGCATTTTATCACATTGTTTTTGATCGTGATTTTGCGCAAATCCGGATTTAATGGAAAATCTGTTTTTTACCCTAAACCGCTAATTTACAAAGGAGCTCTGAATCAATGAGAATTAAATTCTAATACTCTTTCAAATCATATGTGATGAAGATTTTCCCTTTTCAGCTTTGATGATAGGGTTGCACAGGCTCCATATAAAAGGTTTTAACTGAAATTTGGAACATAGGAGCAAGACTGGGGTATAATTTCTGCACTGCATGGAGCCATTCAAAGTTTTAATGTGTGTGCAAGGTACAGTGATTATGAAAAATGTCAAGCCTCTGCTATTATCTGGAAAATTACATGTACTCAGAGGGGAATTCCCTCTGTTTTCTCTCTTTTGTTCCCAACTTCTTAAAAAATTGAGAGCCAGGGACAAAAATCTCAGTACCTATTGACAAAAAAAAAAAGTGAAAGCAGAAGCTGGAAGCTTAGTTTTTTGAGTGCCATGCTAATTTAGGCAGACATTCTAAGGGTGAAGATAATTAATTTTTTTGTTGTTGTTTGAGCAATGCAAATTTCACAAGAACTCCCACAGAAGTCGGATGCTGCACAAGAAATCTTGTCAGCAGAACTTGTATAGAGTCGCCAGCAAACCTCATAGAGCCAAGAGGCCCAATACAGGCCACCATACAGCAAATATTTGAGTCAGTATGAAATGAGGAATGTGCCATGTTTCCTTATAAAATGTTGCAAATATTTTCATTAATTTGGAAAAGCAACAAGAATTGATAAAGTCTTCAGATGAACTGATGCCTTGCTCAAGAATATGTTAATCTCAGAGGAAATTTGTGTTCATAGGAAATATGAAGGGTGCATTTTTAAAAGAGTTTTTGGTATGGGATACAAAATTGGAGGCATGCAGAAAAGGAAGAAGGACAAGGAAGAAGGACAAGGAAGAAGGACAGAAAGGAAGCATGCAGACAAGGAAAAAGGACAAGGAAGAAGGAAACTGCTTATAGGAAGATAGAATGAAGATGAATAAAACTTAAGATATCTGCTGGAGAGCACAGCAGCTGACTCAAACTAATGGTACTCTCATGGGTATGTGGGTTTTGTAGCATTCTGGTGCATTACTATAGAAAACTCTGTTTAAAGATAGAAATAAAACTGAATTGAAACAGACAGTAAGGGCATCTTTATGCATCAAGCAAATGTTTGAATCTGCCTCACTAGGATGACCCCACGCTGAGGAAACAGGCTATTTGAGAAGAAGGAAATTATGCCAAATATATCTTACTTCTGTGAAATGTGGTTTGTGTGGTGATTACTGCTTGTTATCACCAAACTGGAATAAAAAATTAAGAACCACCTAAAGCAGCTGCAGACTAGCAGTGAGCCAGTGGTGAACAGAGCAGCACACAGTGTCAGCAGGACCTGAGCACCACAGCCATTAGCAGCCAAACACAGGAATTCCAGGGTGACCTCTGCAGAATAAACTGATACTAGTGATCCTAAGGTAGGTTTGTGTAGATCTGGAAGCAGACTATGCTGAGGGGGCAACAACTCAGCAATTGGACTCCTCTGAATATACAGCTAAATAAAATAGAGTGTGGGAGCAGCATTTTTATTCATCCCTCCTGCTTGACTGAGAGCACACTGTTGCCTTAGTGCTGGGTGTCGCTCAGAGGAATAGTTTAGACTAAAACTAGCACACTCTGAAGCAATTCCTGGGTCCAGCTTAAGGGCCAGTGTGTGCCTCAGACCAATGCAAATGCAGTGTAGGCAGGACAGATTTGCATCCTTTCACAGTCCTCCAGCACAACCCAAATACCTCCAGTTTCATGCTGTGAAAAAAATCACCATAAACCAGTTTGACAGGCTGGATGTAGCTTCAGCATTATTTCAGAGACTCAGAATTTAAAAAACAAAACAAAACAAAAAACCAACCCGCCCCCCAAAAAAAACCCCACCAAAAACCCTAAAATGTATACACAGACAACAGTCATAGGATCATAGTGCCACAGGAGCATCATACAGAGGCAATGAGGAGACTCAGAACAGCTGCAGTGGAGTGTGGATGCAGTCAGCCTATGCCACTTCATTGAAGACCATCTCTGGCACTGCTTTGCTTAACTTTATAAGCCCAGTCTTTTAGAGACAGAGGGGAACTCTTTCTGATAGCCACTCACAGCACAGGACCATCCTGCTCCTGTACTGAGCTGGTCTGGTGTGTGCATGCTCTGCTCTGCTCTCTGGCAGCTCCACAGAAGGATGGGTCACTCTCTTCCATGACTCTGCCAAAGATCTGTTAATCTAAAGCCATTTGTTTAACTCATTGCTTGAGACTGAGAAAGGCTCATTAACTACTGAGAGTCACTCAGTTTTCTGTGGAGATCCTTGAGCCAAAGAACCCTAAAGATTGACTGCAGGCTTCATTGCTGTCACATTCTTGGCAGATATCATACAGAGGCCATCAGCCGACCATTGGAGAAGGGGTAGTAGGAAAACCGAGGTGAATTTGGAAAAGACTTATTTGAGGGGCATACTTGTTTGGGATTAATAGGTTATAATGGGTAAAATATGAATATAAAGATGTACAAAGAATATATGGTACCAGGGACCAACAAGAACTCCTGTTAATCAGCAGGAAGAAAGCAGTACTTCAGTGCAATTTCCTGTCACTTCTGAGTTGATCTAAGGAAATTGGCTTGTTGGCCATATGCTCTTTCCAGTCATACACACCAAAAAGGTATCAAGCCTTCTGCATGGTCAGTTTTTAAAACCCTCTGCTCAGTAGACACCCAAGATGGAAATAATAGAGAATATATTAGCAGTTGTGCAATCAAATTTACTGCACTAGGGTCAGCTCATTTTCCCAGTAAAATCCTTTTCATATTTTACAGGAAATAAAAATGGTATAGTATGCCAAGTATTTCACAACTTCCTAGCTGGAGAGCACCAAAACCCAAAAACATAAATATGAAGTGGATATTTACAGCGGGTGTTTTTTTCATATTGTAGGTCCCTCTTCTGGCAGCAGGAATGTACACTCAGTGGACAAACAGGATAATATACATCAGAGAAACCCTATCTTGCCATAACTGTATATATTTGTAATTCACTAAACTGAACTAGTTCTGACTACAAGCATAGTAGTGCTACAAACCAAATCACATCAATGGCTGTGACAGAAACATAAGGGATTAAATATGAGACAAAAATCATCTCTTAAACAGTACATTTAGCACATATATTAAACCAGCACACCTTAAAATAATCTGCAAAACACTGTATCCATTAGCACTTTAAAGACTAAGGACACAATAAAGGCAATCTTTAAATTTGTGGTTTGTTAAGAATAGTCTCCATAGGCTCTTCATTTCATTTCAGATGCAGTGTTTTAACATGGGGTCAAAAAAGCTTGATACAGTAGCAGTGAGCTGATCAATGCTCCTTCTTCTCCATTTCCACCTACCCAAAGAGTACTTGGAGTGCTATTTTTCTTATGCTACAAAATTGTAACATCCTACAGCTGCATCAGGACATCCCAGAAAGAGAGGAGAATTATGAGGAGATATATCTTTTTCCTGGTTCCATTATCTGAGGACTTCAAGTTTTACCAGTATGGAATATTTTATAGGCAAGAAAGAAATAGACTTGCCACAGTCCACCTGTTAACCTTGCCCGCTGTAGTGCCTCAGGGTCCAGCCATGGAGCTGTGCAAGCACAAAGGAATGGATGGTTCCTGCCCTGCACACCTTAGCATTGTGAAATGAGGCTGGAGCACGTGGGCCCTGAGGCACTGCACTGCAGCTTTAGACCATCTTTGAGACAGGTGTACCCCATCTGATCCAGCAGCCCTGGTGGCCTGTAGACTGACCCAGACTCAAAACACCTCCCTAAATTCTCCCAGTGACACCAGGCTGAAAGTCAGGTATTGATCTGCTGTCTCTTCTGTTTCTTCTCTCATCACTCCCTGCAGCAGGAAGGATAAAGTTTGCTTGTGCTCTGATCCCTTAAGCACGCCCTGCAGCTGACACCTGAGTGTCAGCAAGCTGCCCCTGGAGCTCTCCCTGGGCAGCTGTGTCATTCAGGGAGCATGCAGAGCTCAGAGAGGCCACGGCTTTCTGTAGGGTGGATGCCAATGCTTTCTGGCTGAGCTGCCAGGGGTTCAGAATCCTTCCTACACTCTCTTCCACGTGAACTGCTGCCCAGGTTGCCACACCATGCCCTTGTTGGCATCAGTACTTGTCACCAGCATTCCCTAAGGGCTTCTTTTATACTTTGTGAGGGCTTGGCTCCCATTGCTCCTGACCCCAGAAATGTCTCATCAGCATGAGCTGCAGGGTCCTGGCAGCAGCACACATATATCAGTTTAGGCAGTTCAGGCATATTCGAGTTTAGAATGTTATTGACTAATGAGTGTTTTCTTGTAGTGATAGTTTGAACCAATTACACTAAAGCTGTTTTAAACTGCAGTCAAAATAATACTTAAAGCTTTAGTTTTTACTTCTTCCCCTCCTGAGGGAGGCAGGGAAGACATATTAGAGCTGCAGCTACATCTCTTTATTTCGAAGAAAAATTGTGTATCCTTTGAAACACAAGAAAGAGGGAAGAGATTCTTTCAAGACTCTGCCTTGTTCTCCTTCCATGATCTCTTTCATGGTTTACAAAGGGGTGACAATGTGCCATAGCATGAGAGTAGCAGTGAACAAGATGAAGGACTTTCTTTTGGTTTGTTGCTGTACAGTCAATGGGTGGAGCATCACAGCCAGGGCTCACATCACATATTGCCTGCAGCAACATTCAACTCTCTAAGTATGTACAAGTAAAACTCCCAGGTAAAGAAGAGAAAGTGGTAGTGATTGATGTTTTTCTTACTTCATGTGCTTCCACTGAGAAAATGTTTGTTCTCATCACATAATTTTTTTTCTCTTCTGCTGAGAGGTATTAGAAACCAGACCTGGAGACAGGCTGAAAGAATCAGTCTGAATAATACTTTGGTGTAAGAGATCAAGGGTAAGGTACAAAGAGAATTACACATTTCTGAGTTGCATGGCAATATTTTTGAATTATTTGTGTCCATCTGCTGAGTCCATGACTGTGTTCACTTAGCATGCCCCAGACTCAGGTGAAAATGGGCCTTCCTAAAACTGGGCGTGTGCTACCATAGTTTAGCCATTAATGAATCAGTTGAAGACCACTCACACAAATTGATTGCAGCAACTTATCTCTCGTCTTAACAAGGTACAATCAAAACCTGGATGTACTTTTGTATGTGACAACACTCACGTGTTGTGGAAGGACATTAACACATTGACCTACTCAGTTTGAGATTGGTTATGGTTTAATTTAAACACTGGAGCTAACTGAGTCTCAGGAATACATGAGATCCTTCCTATCAGAATGCCTTCCTCACCTCATTGATATTGGAAATGGCCTTATTTAGGAAGTATTAGGTCAGTACAGCTCCACACCTTTGCTGGAAGATAACATTAACATTAAAACAATTTCTTTAAAGCTCTGTGGCTCTTAAAACAGTGTGGCAACATCATCTTCTACCCAGGCTGCCTTGGGCACCCCACTTACAAATCAGCATGGCAGGGGAAGTGTAACTCTCCTCTTACCACAGATGGGGAGCCCCACAGTCATGTTCTCCAGCTCAGCCCCTCACACTCTTTAGTGTCATTTAAGAGCAGAACTAAGGCAGAGTCTGTCATTACTATAACACATGAAAAACACAGTAGGACCTCTGAGGTTGTGCAGCGTGGTTACTGTTTTGAGCCATTGAATATTTCTGCACTCTTTTTATTTTTATACAAGAAATATTTTAGATAATTGTTAAACGTTTACCAAACCTATGTGCTTTCTCTTAGACTATTCAATGTAGAAAACATACATACTGAAGTAGTAATATCCACATACTTTAACCTTGTCACTGGGATGGGATTGGGGTGAGATGTTAAACACAGAATCAAAAGCAGAAATATTATTAAGTGGCTTTCAAGAGTATAGATGCTCATGAAGCAACAGAAAGTAATTTTTTTGTATTAATAGTGCTACAATTCAAATGGCCTGGGATGAAAATAGTCCTGTAGGTGTAATAAAGACCTCTATGTACCCTGTACAAACTATTAGAGCTGCAAATAGATGGTGGAGCAAATGGAGAAGAATTATTCCTTTAATAGTATGTCCACAGTCCCCTATGATTTAGGAAACATAATTGTTCTGCATGGTCTGAAGTAGAAACATAGAAGTATTAATGTATTATTCTCATTTAATTATCCTGCTCTTTTCATATTACTGTAATTCAACACTTAATTTATCTTGAAAGCTAATAGCTTAGTACAGGAATTCAATATCTGTTCTTTTTGCATTAGAAACTATATTTTAACAAAAAGAAAAAAAAAGAAGAAAAAAAGAAAAAAAAAAGACTGAACATATCTGCAGAAATACAAAAGACAAAAAAGGAAAAGAGAATGAGTGCTTTAAAATAGTCTCAAAATTCAATTTTTTATTCTTTTAATGTTAAATACCATTTGAGAAAGAGAAAAATTAATTCACTGATGCTCCTGATCCTGATGAAAGATAAATAGAAGATTTAGAGAGAAAAACATATAGATAAAGGATACCACACAAGTAACTCAGAATAGTCACTGAAGGCAGTTCTTAAATGTATATTTTTTGTGGTCAAGAAATCCCACATTATAAATTATAGACAGTAAACATTACTGAGAATGAGAAGAAGAGAAAACATTATCCTCACTGAGTGGCACAGCCAAACATTCAGAGAGCTAATTGATATTATTTAAATCTGCAATTAAATGTAACAAAATGGTGCTACCATTATTGGCAAGGACAAAAGGAAAGGCAAGTTTAGATGTCAAGTTCTAATAACCAAATTTCCTCTTAAAATCAGTGGAAGTGTGGCCTAAGTGCCAGTGTCACCTTTTGGCTCCAAATTCAACTTAGTTTGATGAGCTTTACTGGGTAATGTGTCTTAAGAAACTGAATCACAGTGAAGATATAATGCTTACAAACTGGGAGAACTCTGCACATGCAATGCCTTCATCACCTGTAGCCTTGCAAAGATATTTTTAACAGCAGTTTTAGAGTATCCATCATATGTATAAATTGCCAGAAGTACTAGGGATTAACTTCTCTTATCCACAAGGGAGGCAGTTTGCATTCACTTCAACCCTGAAGTGTGAAGTAGGAGATTGAAGGTGAGAACATAAACATCCTAATCCTTGTTCTCAAGGATATTGCTACACAATATCACTAATGTTCTGAAACTGCACCTAAACTTAAATAGCCAAATCTATATATTTACATATTTTTAGCTATACTGCGAACATCATGTTGTATCTTTATTTAGGAACAGAAGAAAAACCTCTGTGTAAATATTTAAGTAGTAATATGATTATGTTTTCCCCCAGTGATCAAAAATTCAGGTTTTAGGATTTGAGATTTTGGCAAATATATTCTATTTCTCTTTGCAATTGAAACAAAGCACTTTTCTTCGTTTATTTTGGTTTGTGGTTTTTTGGGTTTTTTTTATTTTAGTCAGAGCTGTATAATTAAACAAACACTCATATAGAATTGTGAAGGTTTTATCCTGTAATTATTTCAGAACTTGCTAAAGCTTCCCATCTGTTAAAAAGACTACTACTATTGATAACTCAGGAATAAGCTGCACACATCTTTTTTCAAGCACAAAGACATTACATGATTTAAAGGAATTAAGATATATAGAGAGAAGATTAGAGTCCTTCCTATGCCTTTTCTGCTGAAGGAAGTTGACTAAAACACTCTGTACAAACTCAAAGAACTCTACACTTAACAGTGGAGTTCTGCTGTACTGTAAGTGAAATAAATCTAATTTTTTTTTCTTCACACCTTTTCTTGCTCCCTATTTAAATATATGTATTCCTCTCTGCTTTGCAAGAAAATACATTTCGCACTGGAAGGGTTTGTATGCTCCAGATATAAAATTTACTTTATGCAAAACACAATTACAGCTGGCACTCATCACCTCTGTGTGCTGCTGCTCTTATCCACACTGAGCAGGGGCCTGAGTATTCCAGGAAGAATGGTGTTTTATTTGCTGGGCATGAAAGTCACAACCCAGCATGAACAGGGTCTGTTCAGTGAGCAATTAGTTTCTCTTCCAGTTCTTTAGTTTTAAGAGGCCTTTGGGATTGTCAGAGCCATTGAGCAAAATAAACAGTAAGTATTTTAAAGAAGGAATCTGTGGCTTCACAATCTGAATCAGACACAGACCCTTGCAGCTCTGGGAAGTGTTTTATTAACTATCCCCTTCTGGCTCCCTCAGGCAACATGCTCGACTTGGCTTCTTGATGTTTCATGAAGCTGAATGGATTGTTGATTAGTATTGCATGACTTTTACTTCCCATTTTATTTCTATGTCTAGCTTTGACATTGCTCACACCCCTCCTTTGCGATCCACACCCCCTCAAAAAATGTTCTGACTGAAGCCATAAGGCAAAAATCTCATTCTCAGGCAAGTTTCAACGTCTCCTTATGGTTCTTGGAGAACTTCACATTTCTTGCCAGGCCTAAGTATGGATGGGAGTGTGAGAGTAGGTGGATGGGTCTTTTCAGCCAACCCTGCCAGCAGGAAAAGCTGAGTTAGTCAGAGATGCAGAGGGAATGCATGTGATAGGGAGGGCTCAGGGAACAAGATGTGTGCAGAGGTTGGGTGTACTATGGAGAATCAAAAAGCAAGACAGGAGATTATTTTTATACATATTGTTCCAAGCCTGCAAAGCTTGCACAAAAGGCTCGATCAAAGAACATGAAGAAAGTGCAGAGTTGTTAGGAATCTGCTCCTAAAAATTCCCATTTCAGGTCTTTCATGAAGGGGACTGGCTAAATTTGCAGGCTGTTCTCTTGGTAGATTAGTTTAGCATCTGTTGATTGATTTCAAAAGTTTCACTGTCATTTATAATAAAAGAGAGAGACAAGGAAAAAAAACCAACAAACAAGTATTAAAAATATTAAATTAAGGACTGAATCATGGTGCACAATATAGCTCTTCTTGCTTGCATGGTGGGGACCTGCCTTACTTTAGAATGGACACCACCCCGACTGTAAATTCCCCAAAGGGACCTTGTCTATCACACATTTCTGCTCCTAAAACAAAGCTGTTCCGAGCTATAGTCTATAGTATTCCTTCTCATGTCTTCTCTTCTCACGAGAGGACATCTAAGCTGGGCATGGTTTATTTTGACAACTAAAGATTTATGATCCACGTGCACTGTGGGATGCACTTACACTGTTGGCTGTCATTTTAAATTGAGTGCGTGTTGAGCCCAGTTTGCATTTATCATTTCTGCTAGGTTCCTTCCTCAACTGTCACACTAAATCTGTTACAGAAAAATCCTGGTTTTACATGGAAGTCAAGCAGGAATATTAGCATTGCTTACAAAAAACTGAACTCTAACAAAACAAAAACTTGCTGTCAGTTTGCTATGCCTTTCATCCTCTTAATAGTATCCTGAAAAATTACATTGGCCAAGAGATGTTAAAGATGTCAGCTTGCAGAAAGCAAGAAGTAATCACACATATCTTTTCATAACCCGAGCCATTTAATTTGCATACTCACAGTTGAAATGGGTCATAAATTCTTTTTAAATGGAGGATACTCTGTTCAATTCATTTAAAAGTAATTTATTTGCATATTTTATTGCTTCTATATTTATGACACTATTAAGATCACAGTGAATTTATAAATCTTCAAATACCTGCTCTAAGAACCAAATCTTGCAAATCTCTTTTTAAGACTTTCAAAGGGTGACACATTATCACTTTTCTATAGTCACAAACAAATATGAAATAAGGCTTTAGGACCTTCATATCCATTTAACAAAGAAAGAAATTTTGTGGGTCCAAACTGATCTTTGCCTTTCATTTCTAATATGCCAAGCACTCCACTTCCTATGTGTATACTCCCAGTCCTCTCTACTTTCAGCTCTGCAACTGGAGTTTGCACCAGTGTTCCTCACTTTTCCCAGCTGTAAAATGGGCAATATATTCCCCTGACACTGGCCAGGCTTCTCTTCAGAGTGAAAAACTCAAATGATTTCAAAGTTATATAATATGTAGATATGTTTTTAAAATGAGGTAATAGTATTTTTACTACCATAATGTTGTAAACTAATGACACTAATAAACATGGTAACACAGCAATTAGTGCATTGTATTTTATCTATCTATCTATCTATCTATCTTCTATGTCCAGTACAAGGATTTTTGGAAAGCAAAAATTCTCCTCTGACTCAGTTTGAAGCTAACAGCTCAAGCCCTGTTATTATTCTGGAAATTAAAATGCAGCAATAGGTTTCTATTAATGTAAAAATAAACAGAAATAGGGAACAGTCAGTTTAAATGGACATAGGAACTTAACAGATTTACCATTTTGATCAGAGGTTTACCACTTTAGCATAAAGGAATGCAATGTTTCATTTAGGTTTTTGTTTTGTTTTGGAGGAGTGGTTGATTTTTTTTTTTCTGTTTTTTGTTTTTGTTTCTTTTTAGAGAAAAGAAAAGGGAGCAAGATGTGGTAAGGAAGTAATGATTATCAGGAATAAAAAGCTGTCAGAAGTCAATGAGAAGAGAATGATATACTCATTTGCAGCACCTTTCAGCCAACAGAACCTGTCCAAAACCAACTCCCACAACAAGCAGATAAAGTTCCTGCCCTTCCCAGAGCAGGATTCCCACTCCTTGTGCAAACCGCTTTCACAGAGAATCAAATAATCAAATAATAGAATTCCTGTTATTCATCTTGCCAAAGACAGTAGCACCTAAAGAGTGATAGCTCAAGCGATCCTCTTGTGCCTCTCACAAGCACCATGAGGCCTGGGATGAGATGTACCATTACGAGAAATGATGAGCCTTTATGGTCTGGTGGTATCAGCCCTTGGGGATTCAGCTTCATCCAATCCCCTCCCACACCATCTGGGAACCTCTGAAGAGCAGCCATCTCCTGCCTGGGATTTGCTTACAGTGTTCTGCATCCCCTCAGCTTGCTGGAATATGAGTTATGCTGATATTCAGCTGATCATAAATAAATAATCCATGCAAAGTCTATAAATTAAACAGTAGCAGATCTGTACTTATATTCCATTCTTAATTCTTCCTGCAAGTTTACTGCCTCTCTATAAGGCATTTTGTTAACATTTGTGTCAAGTGATCAATGGTGTAGAGTAAAATAACCATCAAAGATAATTCCAGAAAGCACTCCATAGCATTTTTTTGTTTCTCATTGAAACATTTGCAAGGGTAAAACATCTGGACATAACCAAATATGTCCATCAAGAATATAACTCCAAGGCTGATCCAAAACATGTCTAGATATTTCTATTGGGCAAACAAAATAATTTGTTTCAGGGTACCTTAAAATTAGGTTCCATCAATTTTTCCTAATGCAGTGCTCAAAGAAAGTTCAAAGGGTTCTGTCTGGACCCCTTAGACTGGTCTCTCATAGTGGATTACATTCTTGCTGCTGTGCCACTACCTGTGTTATTGATTGCCCCTCACTAGTTCACAGAAGGAAGCGAATTCAGGTTGAGCGGCTCAGAAACACCTACACACAGTACCTTGATTTGAAAATCTCATGTCTTTCAATCTGAGACTGAAAAATTATTTTCAACAAAAAATGAAAAGTAGATATAATTAATGAAAACACCACAAGTAACACCCCACCCCCCATCCCCTCCAATTTTAAATTGAAAAAGGCAGTCAGTACAGGGAATTTTTCAAAGTGTAATAGTATTTTTCATTTATGTTCTGAACAGAAAGTTTAAAAGTAGAGTTACAATATTAGAAAAATATTTTAGAAAAGTAATCAAGACATCTTATCAACTGATTGCATAAAATTTCACTTTTCTGCCTTCTTGATATACCTTGCCATCCTTTCTTTTGCCATTTTGCTGCCACCTGAAGCATTTAACACAATGCTCATTTTAACGGGCCGCTATGAGAGTACAATATTTCCATTGGAATAGCTAACGCCTACAGATAAGGCTTGAGTCAGTAACGTAGTCAATTCTGAATATAAAATAGACAAAAGAGGTTTGATGTAAGTTGGGAAATACTAATCAAGCCCTGTGAATCAAGTATTAAATACCACCATTACTTTTAAACATATCAACACAAAGTACAAAATTACTGGTTTACAGGACTCAAGCAATGAATGCATGACTTTGGAGGAGGTTTGGTTATACGAGATTAGGAGGAGAAAATGCAGTAGTTAAAACAAAAAATACACATGAAGACAATTTTTTTTAAAAAATCACTAACTTCTCTTTACCACAGTGGATTTCAAGTCAAATGTGTGCTGAGAGCTTTACAATCAATCAGAATCTGATCTTGAAGAAAAGCAGGCAAAAAATAAGCAATAGATTGCTTCAGATTTGTTTCTAAGTCATTCTTTTCTACTGAAAGGAAAGTCACACATGTCCTTAGGGGGGAATTCAAATTTTTCTCTGATGTTGCTGGTCTGAGAAGAAAAATGAATATTGAGACCCCACGTTCCTAAGTTTTGGAAATGCCATGTGGACTTGAAATACATGGTTTGCATTTGTAAGTGCTGTCACATGGATGTTGCCTCTCAGCTGAACCACAAAAACAGAGCAGCTCATACCACCAAGGACTACTGTTTGAAGAGAGAATGTAATTTGACACAAGGTCTCTAAATCTGAAAACACGGAGGATTTGAAAGAGTTCCGTTTCCCACATCTTTTTGGTTTTAACAATTTAGACAGCCTTAAACATTTCAATGACTGATGAACACATTAATTGGGAGTCACTGATACATTTTGTCATAAGTTTGCTTTCTATTTAAATAGATGGAAAACATTTCTTTTCACCCCCAATTTCTAGCAATTACCATTCTTAACAGCTGTGTTGTTAGAACCTGCAGCTGCTTGCTAAAATTAAAATCTTGGCAGTCACAATGTTAATGCAATAAAGAAATCAACAAGAATCTGAAAATATTGCAACCAACTGCAGAGTATTTCAAGGCTCTTACCTTTGAGGCAATTCAAATAGTAAGTTAATATGTTTGCAGGCAGTATAGAAGCTGATTAATGCCAATAGTGGAAGAAACACAAAAGGAACATCCATGGAAGGACAGAAGGAAAGGAAGGAAAGGAAGGAAAGGAAGGAGAATTATTGAAAACCAAAATAAATGTTTCACTATTTGGTCCCTGGAAATGTGGAGAGGTCTTACTTTTGTGGGCATAAAAAGTAGACTCAAGCTGAAGTATGAGAAGAAGAAAACTTGGGGAACAAAAATGCTTAGATAAGACTATTTTGAAGTAAATGAAGTGTTACATTGCTGAAATGCTAACTGTGATATGCTGCCTGTGCCAAAGGATGGAAGGTGACAAGCATACCATCAGACTTTAAAATGAACTTTTGGAGGTGTCCTGTGACTGACAGAATATTTTGAGCTTGAAGTTTGAAAAAATAGGATGAGTAAAAAATATTAGAATATGTATACATGGGTCATTATTATAGCCTTTAAAAGATACAACAAAATGTTTGGAACAGGGAGTCAAGTGCACAAAGCTATTACAGTTCTATTAAGTCCATAGACATGTGAAAAATGTCACTTCAGGGAGTATACAACTGCATACAGTTTCTATTTTCAAGAAAGTTCTTCCCGAGGTTCTCTTTAAGAAGGTACATGAGCATAAGAAAGGAATTGTCTCTCAAAGATTCTTTCACTGGAAAGAACACGGATGATATAATGCTACACATATAGTTATTGCAAATTATAATCTTTGTGGGCAGCTACCAAGAGGATGTCCAAGAGATTCCCTCTGCAGCCTACATTTTTAACAATATCCCTAACAGCTATGAAGAAAGAGAATGAAATTATATCATGAGAAAGTTTTCTGATAAAAGACAATAATTCAGGATAATAGACATTTGAACTGTCTATAAGATTTGCTTGATGATCTTATAAATCTGTCTAACTGGTAATAAAATGACAGATTCATTCAGTGTTGAAAATGCAAAAGATTAAAAATGAAGTGAAAAAAAATCCCTAAATAAATACACATAATTATTGGTTGCAAATTAAATTTTACCACTTTGGAGCAAGATCTAGGAGTCTTTGTAGATGGTTAACTGAAAATGTGAGCGAAATTATGATCAAAACAGTAAAAACAAAGATAGGAATTATCAGGCAAGGAATGGAGAATGAAGCAGAAAGATTCATTCTTCCTCAGTATATCTCCTTGGTGCAGACACCTCATGAAAATCTTATGACTGATTAAAACAAAGCTACATAATGGAATTGAAGGGATGAGTAGAAAGGCTTACCAGGAATTCTTACCAGAGAATTTTAATTTTTACCAGAGAAAGAATTAGGGTTCCTCAATTTGCAAAAGAACTTTTATATGAGGAATGCCTCTCTATTTCTCATCTTATATATGCTAACATGCACCTAGGGAAAAGAAAAGGCAAAAAATTTCAAAAGAACAAGACAAGGAACATTTTCACAAAATAAATCCTACAATCAGATCATCTTAGTCTCTCTCAAAAAGCCTCCAATTTATTAATGTCCAAAACAAACAATGAGGACATGCACTTCTGTGAGCTGTCAGAATACCCTTGCACTTGTTCTCAGTTTTGAACTAGAATTATTCTCTTTCAGTCCTACTCAGCATGAACAAGGGCTTGAAACCTTCCCACAAGGTATTTCTAGATGCCACAGGAGCACAAATGAGCTTATTTTAATGCACTAAAATTTCAACATATAGAAAAGAGAAAAAAAGAAATCAAACAAGAAAATAAACAGAAATAATTACAAACAGCCCTTTGCTCTGCAAATCCATTTGTTCAAGCAAAAAAGGACATTTTTGGAATGCTAGAAGTTAAAACTAATGTCAGATGAGGAGTTCCAAAACCAAACCAAACCAAAAATAGCTTCCAGAAAAGAGGATCAAAAGAAATTACAGGCATTTGCAGCAATACACTTTCAGATATATCTTGACATGGGTCAGCCAAATCAAATGTCTAAAACCTGCTTATATCAGCTACTTTACAATCAACACATGCATAATTTATATCTTCTAAGTTAAAGTCACTGAAGCATTTAACTTTATCGCCAGAAGAACGAAACTTTGAAAATAAAAACCCTTATATCATGCTTCATTTGTTCTTTTCCCTGACGGAACAACTGACTGGTAGCCTGCTCTCTTCAGGCCTTGGTTAAAACAGTGAAAGTTGTCCTGAGACTTTCAGGTTACTGGCTCATCAGAAAGGATATGAGTGGTTTCCGTGTGGCACATTCTGGATGTACCTTCTTTTACATATATGCCTACAATATTTGTGCTAGGCAACCTGGTGACATTTAGATTGTCTCACTTACCTAGCTCAGTTGAACTCTAGTCTGTGGTATCTCAAGTAGCATCTCTTTTCTTAAATGTTTACTTTCTTAAATACTCCCTCTAACAAGATCAAGATGCTTTTGTCTTCCTCTAATAACCATTGTTTCCTTCCAACAGTGAGTAACTAGCAACAAGATAGCTGTTTTGCACTCCTAAGCCAAACATTTGCTTGCCTGCAGAGAAAAAAACCTGTGGCAGCATATGTGTGGTTCAGCAAAGCACTCGGAGACATCTGCCACAGCGATATGTTTCACCAACTCAAACCACCAAGGACCAACTAAGAGCACTAAGTTAGTCATCAAGGCTAACTGTAAGACATAAGTCCCTGGTGCTGTCAACTCACAGCTAATTTAGGATATGAGCATTGAGGACCGAGTGCTGTGAATAACTAATGATAATGATTGCTAAAAGTTGAAAAATTTATTTTTGGGGAAAGTAGATGGTTAATGAATTTTAAGTGAGCGCAGTTCAGTTCTGAAGTGCTAACATGGCCCGATTGCCATCCTCTGCACACTTGTGATACTTTCAGACTTTTCAGATATCTCAAACAGCAAAAAAAATGCTGTTTCTTCCAGCAGTTCTGCCAACTCTGTGCTCCTCTATTTCTTTCACATAACTGAGTAAACCTTTTACAATATCCATTCTTGCTCTGATATTTTAAAGGACACGATTACTCACTATCCTCGTACTTGACGGGAGACAATTTATATCTACTGTTCCGTTGTTTCCAGTTTCTGCCTGAAAGTGTGACTGTTCTTTTCAGCCAAACTATTTGGGTCTGTGAATCTGCACCTTAATTCAGACCTAATTTCTCTATTTCCTTCACAGAGGTTTACTTTATCTTAGCATAAAAAATTCCCTAAAAGGGTTTGTTGATGAGCTGCATTTTCTAATTTTTTGGAGTAGTTTATCAGAATCTCTTAGAAATAACACATAATTTATAACAAGACCTCTTAAACTTTAGTTTTTATTTTTCCCTGTTTTTATCACCTCAGTGTTCTTGCTACTATCTGAACACTTTCAATTGTGCAATTTTCAGTCCTTTCTCCTATGTTCTTCACAGTGCCAGGTGTTGTTTTGTACTGCCAGTCTGAAGAGTGAAAAGGAAGGAGAAAACGATCTTTGTCATAGATTGAACACTAACAGTGACCTGAAGTTTGATGTGTGGGCTAAAAATTAACTTTGCTTTATCACCAGGCTGCATTGGAGAGCTCCTACCTGAGCCTGCTATACTGTCTGATTTCTTCTGATCCTTGTGAGCCATTCCTCAGCTTTCAAAATGTCAGTCTACACAGGAAACATTTCAATATTCCCAGCCAGAAAATGTCACTCCAAGCTGGATTTCTTTGTAAAATTATGTAAACAAAAGGCCGTCAAAGCTGGTGAAATTGAAAATTCTGTGAAGTTAAATATGTCTCAGGGGCCCATTTCCTGCCTTCTGGCACTGATCCTAAGGAACACAAGTTCTCTGAGCATATCTTCTAATATGCTGAAATGCTAAAATTAATCTATAGTATTAGTAGCAGGGAGAGGTGTGCTGGAGATAAGATTAGTTTGTTTTGAACATTATGTTTCATTAAGATGCAAAAATATAAAGCAAAAGAAGGAAAAGAAGTAATCATCCCTGAAAAAAAAAAAAAGGAACCTTTGTCACAGTCTGCAAAGAGTATCCATAAAGCCAGGATCCTGTTTGTAAGGAAATAAATGCCCCTTAAAGCAAGTAAAACTCAGCCATAGCTAAGAGGAATCTTCAGAAAGCAGAATAATTACTATATTATCTTAAGATATGAAAAATTTAACAAGATGTTTGGATGTTTCCTTTAAAATTACAAAATTACATGAGGAAGAAGTGTGCTCACACCCACACACTCCTTGTACCCTTGAAACTAAGCAGTGCAATTAGTTACTACCAGTAACTGATTTGCTTAATGACCTTTGTGGGGTTTTTAACAATCAGTGCTCCTTTACTTTGAATATTAAGGGGAGCCTCGAGATGGGGCACTGGAAGGTTAGTGCCTTCTGAAGCAATCACCCATTTGGAAGGAGACTAATTAACAGATTGCCTTCAAGACTGCAGGGTGGTAAGGCTCTGTGGGAAAAGGTCTGAACTTACTGGTCAATTTAGAAAATAATAGACAAGCTTTGGGTTTCAAAGGCCCTGAAACCAAAAATTTCAAAGTCACTTACAAGCTGCTTTGAATTTAACTAGACAATGTTAGATCAGCCACCAAAGGGAAAAGGTAGCTATATCACGCAGGGGGTAGAACTAGCAGAGAACAATAGCAAGAAAGGGTGAGATAATCTCCTGTAGATAAGAGGGTGAGACAGGGTATTTATCACCCGTGGTAAATGGAAGGACTGTCAAGAGCAGGGAGGAAGATTACAGTGTGCTTTAAGACTAATATGCCTCTTGAGTCTAGGATTTTTAGTGTCTCATAGAGTTGAAGCTTTCTTATGCCTGTCTTTCTGGAGATGCTTGCTATCTCTCCCTTGAGGATCAGCAAGAGAAGTGATTGTTTCATATCACAAAGGTATTTCCCTGTTTTGCATGCTTTATGAGGTCCTTGTAAGAGTTAATTCTGATGGATAGAAATTACATTGATTTTTTCACACCTCTCACATTTGGTAGGTTGCTGGTGTGTGTTGTGTTGCTGTGTGCATTTTGTCCTTCTGGACAAAATCTGGAGGATTTTGGTCCTTCTGCATTAGGCAATACTGCAGCTGGAGACAATGCCACCCTACCTGTCACCTGCAAGGTGGCACCATCTTTTCCTCCCTAGACAACCACTTGTCGAGGAGAAAATAGAAGAATACAACACAATAAATGAGACAAAAAGATTGATATATCCTTTAACAAAAAGAAGCTGAAAAAACCCCCCTAAACTATTTCTATGCTAGTACTGTAGTCTCTATAGATAAATAATGTACACAGTGAAGAAACAATCTTGAATTTGCAGACTAAAAACAGGTTTTGCATTCACTGGTGCAGCTCAAGAATGGACTCTTGTGGATGAAGTATTTTGATGAAAATGAAAATTCAATGCTGATCCAGACTAAGCAGTGCAAACAAGATGTAGAAGCTGGGATGAAATGAGTAAAAAACTATTAAGATTGTGTAAGGCCCACAACATCTTGAATACTCTATGCATTGCTCATCTATGCATCTCAGAATGTGTATAGTAAAATTGTAAAATAAACCAGGAAGGGCAGCAAGGATAATATAGCTACAAACAGTGAAATACTGAACAATGACTCTTTGGCATGGAAAAAGAGAAAATAAAGGAGAATAAAACAATTATGAGTGACACAGGTGCAGACACTAAGGAACAGTTAGTTATCATCTTCACAGTCAGAATAAAATGTATGAAATCTAGTTACTGCTTGGCAAGTTCTTACTGATAGTGCAGAGCATGTGTGCAGGAGATGCTGCTAGTTAATATGGGTTCAAAAAACCTTTGAAATCTTCATGGAAGAAAAAAAATGCCTTAAAGATAAGAATGCCACATGAGCTCTGAAGTTTAGCAACTGCTTAGGCTTCAGACTGCTAGAAATCATAAGACCGTCTCTGGGTACTGGACTAAATTAGACTTCTGCTTCATTCAGTAAATACATTTTTTCTGTCAATTCGCCTGTATTCCATCAGGATGTCCACTGAATTCAGTCAGAGGCCTCAGCAAGTGCCTTGATGTCTTTGTGCAGTCATACATACGAACTGAAAATGGCACCTCTTAGGTGTTTCCCTAGCAAAGATATCAGTGCCTGGAGGGAACTTACAGGAAAGAGGGGGCAAGTCTGTTTACAAGATCATGTAGTGACAGTATAGGGGACAATGGTCAGATTGAAAGAGAGTGGGATTAGATTAGATATTGGGAAAAAAATCTTCACTCTGAGGACAGGGAGGCACTTGAACAGGTTGCCCAGAGAAACTGTGGATGCTCCATCTCTGGAAATGTTTAAGATCAGGTTGGATGGGGCTCTGAACAACCTGGTCTAGCAGAAGGTGCCCGTGCCCATGGCACGGGGGTTAGAACTGAATGATCTTTAAGGTCCCCTTTCAACCCAAACCTTTTGGGATTCTATGATTCTATTATCATGAGACATAATGGCCTGAGAAGATATTATGGGAGTAGTTTTGAAGATAACAAAACCTCATTAGGGTATCAAATCATAGTTACTGTTATATCACTGATCTTTACAGATACTGTGATTATCTGTTCATATAATAATCTGAGTGTAAACAAGATATTTTAATTTTGATCAACTTTTTGTCCTTTTCCATAGCAGAATGTCTTTTGTTGGGAAAATAAGTATTTTTGCCTCTTGTATGTTTACAGCAAGCCTTGAAAAAAAGTAAATATTTTATATTAAGTCCATGCTTTGAAATCACACAATTCTTTAAGAACTTCTGCTTTTATTTAATAAAAAATAAGTTTCTTGAAGCTTGAAAAATCTGCCAGATGATAAATAAAAAGGACCTAGTGAAAAATACCCACAAGTTCCCTCTTTTTTTACACCTAAAATTGTATGGTGAAAAATAAAGAAATTGTGAACATCATGGTTTGTAGTACCGAATAAAATGTCCTTGACCCACAACACATTCTTGATATTCCTGGTAGATTCATTTTTCCCATTTATGGAATGAAAATTCTTAATAATGACAACAAAAAATCAACAAGAGTAGGAAAAAAAAAAAAGAAAGGGTACTTGGCAATGACTTATATCAGTGCTTCTTACATTACATAAAATTCCTTACATGACTACAAAAAAAAAATGCAGTAGGGACACATCAAAAAAATACTAATGCAGGTCCTATGAGTCACTGTATAAAATACATGGTGTTTTCATTGTCACTTGGCCAGAAATACAGTGCTTATGTACACCAGGGTCCCCCACAGGTGCCTCAAGGCTTAATAGAATATTTTTGACATGTAGATTGCATTGCATTTTGTTATATGCCATGCAGAAATGCATAACACACAATATGGAAGTATGTCAAACATATAACTCCTACACACCAATAAAACATTTAATTTCACATAAGGAGAGATGTAGAAACAAAATGCTACAGAAATTTTGTAGTAGAAATATGCCAGCTTTTGCTCCGCTCACTTAAATAAATATGAGTTTTGGCAAAAGTATCTTGCCTGCTCATAAGTCTGATGAACAAGTCAGAGATGCAAGATCTCACTCTTAGTTGCACAAAATGGAGTAAAAAGCCTGCAGCACCACAATTATGTTTTTGGCATCTGCCTAAAATCTGAATGACAAATAATGCATAGTTACAATTTCTCCCCCCAGACTTCCTCACGAAATAAAGTGGCTTGCCCATCAAGTCTGGTTTTATGTTTCATTCCACAACATCAGAAGAAATAACATTATTCACTTGGTCAAGAAACTGAAACCAAAGAGTATTAATGGTCTGTTCCAACATCCCATCTGATAAATTTCAAAATTAGAGGCAATGTTTATACACCAGGAAAATTGAAAATGGGAACTTGGACATAGACTGCATAAGCACTGTTGAAAACAATAGCTCCAACTCTCCTTTCAAATCTAGACTTTTCTATGTTCTTAATATCAAGTGGATAGAAGGCAGACTGGCAATGCCTGCAGATTCTCCAGAGCAAGTTTTTTGCAGTGGTACATACAGGCAAGGGGGAGAACAGAAAAATGCCAGCTGTGGAAGGGTTATTGGAAATAGCTAAAACAAAAAAGGGAATGAAGGATTCAAGAATCTCCTGACCTGGAGCAGGAGAATATTGAGACCTATGTGACATTTTTGGGAAGTTTTCAAAATGTAGGAAATGGAAAGGGGGCCTGGAGAGAGCACTGAGATGAAGTTCCTAATTCTTATCAGTTCTCTCAATCCCTGCAGCTGTCAAGTATGAGGCACAAGTACTAAAATGCTGTTAACGGTGGCAACCAATACAACCATTGCACTGCCCTGATGACAGACAGGGCCATAGAATGTTGGCAGTTCCAGCAGTGGGGTGAGGCTTGGATGGTCATCTGCTTGAGGATTCAGTGACTTTGACTGTTTCATATCTGACAGTCAAGCCTGTGGATGCAGAAATCAAATTAGTCATTCTGGAGAAACTAATTAGGGAGTTGCAAGCCTCTTGGTGGTTGCATTCATTTCAGATTTGGAAACAGCTGAAGAAAGTTTGTACATCACAAATGTTTGCTACACACTAATTCACTAATCATTATTGAGCTTGGAAGATAGCCAATAAAAGAAAAAGCAGTAGTTTCAACAGGTGAAAATAGACTTATTTAGTTCATGCCCCAGTTTGGGGGATTTTTGTTGCAGTGTTGAATGTCATAGTGGTATGCTTTTTTGGTAAGGGACTGACCAAAGAAATAGAGTCAAGAATATATTGCAGGGACAACTCCCTAGAAATTTCATTAAACAATGCCAGCTGTTTAAACAAGAAGCAAGTCCTAGTCTAGGAACATTTATATCAGACAATTTTCTTATTAACTTGTCTTCCCAGTTTGAGACCTTGGTACATTGTCCTTTTCCCCCCAAAAAACCCCACGACATGGCTCAAGATACATGATAACCTCTAGCAACATTCAGTGGCATGACTGAAAATGAAGAAGTTTATTTTTAATGAACAAAATAAAATTATGTCTAAAAATTATATAGAATATTTCTAGCCTAGATATTTCTTGCTTGTAGAAGTCAAAGTGCAAAATGCTTGACTTGATGGCAAGAGGTTGAATTTTCCCCGTTAAAAAAAACCCAAACCAAACCAAACCAAACGAAACCAAACCAAACCAAACCAACAAAAAATCAAAACCAAAACCCAACCAACCAAAGAAAATATCCCAGAAAAAAATCTCCTGCTTCCATAACAGTTGGAATTGTCAGAACTTCC
>VWYP01024157.1:0-31423 GCA_013400435.1 Pycnonotus jocosus
AAAAAAAAAAAGGAAATCTGAAAACTACACGAGACAGCACTTGTGGGAGGAATGACCCCTCAGACCATGTTCTCTGCATCACAGAGCCCCACAAAGGCTGATGCCAGATCCTGCAGCCCTTTCTACCCCCTAAGTGACTGCAATCACTGAGGAAAGATTCATTTATGAATGAGGGCAGCAAATAGCAATGAAAAAGTGAACAGGTATCACATTTCAGTTCCTTGCTGACAGTGAAATTTACCTTTGTGTCTCACCTGGGAAGCTCCTGAGCTGCTCAAAACAGCAAATGACAGCAACATCTGGAGTTAGGGCATCCCTACTTTATCAAATCCTGCACCATAATCTGTGTTAAAAGGTTACTTGATGGGGCTTAACCTTTTGAGTTGCAAACATGCCGTATTTAAATGTACTGAGCAGAACATTTTAAGGGCAACTGTAATAGTTTGGTTGAGATATTCACGTCACTAAATGTGATGTTCATGTCATTACATGAGATATTCACGTCATTACATGCTGTTCTTCCACATTTTATCCAAACACAAGTTTACTCATACCCACCACAGCAAAAGACAACAGATAATACAGATACTAAACGTGACACCAACCAGAACCACAATACAATTTTCTGGCAGAGGAAATCGATGGGGAACCTGGAATGTCCTCCTGCTGGGCCTACACATGGTAATCCACTCAGTGAATGAAAAACTGGATTGTTTCACTGGAACAAACACAGGCAGCAATGGGAACCCAGAGCTGCAAAAGTTTTCATTTAATGAACTCAGTACACTAATCGTGTTCCCATAACTCAGCCTGACAGGCTGACTTCCCACCTGAAAGGAGGCAGCTTCTTCAACCTGAAACCACCTACAGAGCCAACCACATGCTCACTGCTGCCTTTATTCCAGAGATAATGGCATGCCTGGACACTGCTGGGGAACCAGCAGAGCACTGGAAGAAAATCTGGCAATATGTCTTGAATCATGCTCCAGTGTGCTTGGGATTAGAAACACACCTTGAAAAAGGGAAAGGTGGCCAAGAAAACCTATCACAAATCTGTCTTCAGGGTGATCTTAATTCAGCAACAAAGCTGACAAAGCCCAGTTTAAAAGGTTTCAGGGGAATTAAAGGGTGCTGTTACAAAGACACACTATAGAAAGTATAAACCCAGCATGATGGGCTTATATGGGGAAACCCATGCTTCTAAAAGCAAAAACAAGTACCCTTCCTGAATATTTTTGTTGTTATTGTTTGAACATTGAAGCATAAACAGCTACCTAGGAAAGTGAAGTGGTGCTACTCTTCACATGAAGACCAAAAACTTTGTGAACTGAGCTGAAACTTCCAGAATATCAACGTCATTGACATTCCAGAATATCAATGTTTGAACATCAAGTGTATTTGGCTAGGGAAAAAAAAAAAACAAACCAAAAAAACACCAAACCCAAACCAAAACAAAAAAAAACCCAATCCCAAACCAAAATAGTGCTGTGAATTTCTTTCTCCAATTTGTGTTTAGATTTACCAAAAGTTCAGGTTTGTAACCTTCTCCTCAATGCCAAAGTGTTTTGCACTGGCAAGTCACTTTCTTTCCCATTAGAAAAGGACAGACAGAAGTGTCATGCCCTGAAATTAGATCAAAGCTCTGAAAATATGAACTGGCATGACTAGTTGTTCTTTCTGTAACAGATACTATTCATAGTTTTAAAAAATTCTAAATTCTCCTCTCTCTCTCTTGCCTGACTTCATTGTCTCCTTATTTTTCAACCTTTATTTTATGTACCTCAGGAGCTCTTGCTCTCTACAGCTCTGATTCAGGAAGTGTGTTTAAAATATACTTTAATTTAAGCACGTACCTATATCCTAAGGGGCAAGGCATATATTTAAGTGCTATTCTAGATGAATGCCTTTTTCCCTCCTCTCTGCCATTTTTATCCCCTAGAGTGTCTTTACCAGGTAAAACACAGATCCAATTGTGTTAATCCCACTAATTTAGGGTTTATTCAGACAGGATCAAGACAATTCTAAACCCCCTGCTGCTTAAAAACTTCTGTCTTTTATCATGTTGTTACTGCAAATTAGTACTAAATGTAGATGAACTAAACAGGTATTTAATTTCTGGCCTTACACAGTTGGAAGAAAAAAGCAAACAGCACTGAACTGCTTTTGTTAAAGGAATAAAATTTAAAAGGAAGCTCCTTTCGATATTAGGCCCTTAGAATCCAGATAAATAAAGATCCATATTTGAAATGTGAGGTGGTATGAAATCGTAAAAAGCTGACAGCTCATTACTGCAATACACTAAAAAGCTCAGTGTGAAAAGCTACAAGGTATGTAGAAATACTTCCATAATTTAAAAAGAGTCAGGAGAAGGTGACAATTTGAAATGCAACAATTTGCTAGCAATATTATCACTTTCTGAGGTGCAACCACAATATTGGAACCGTTATCCTGACAGGCACATTAATGCAAACACTTGCTTTGAGAAATTGTTGGCTCACAGTCTTATTTCATCATCTAATCATTACCTCACTGCTAAGGAAAATACAAACCCCCAGGCAAGTGCTTTGGTCCTCTGATGTGACTTCAATGCCACTTTAAACAGCTCCTCCTGTCCTTTCTACTGAAGTAAGGGATATTCATCCACAAATGATGAGCCTTCATATTTGTAAGATGTTAATTTCTGTGTCTTTCTAAATTAAATAAGTGTTGCTTATTTGCTCAAAAATAAGCAACCTGAAACTTTGAAAAGTTTGGGGGTTTTTTTTTGGTCTAAAAACATTACTTTCATAGCTGTCTAGAATGAAGCACAGCCCAGGTTTGTGGCTCTTGAACTCACCCCTGATTTTTTTCTATCCACTTTCTTAAGAGATTATTTCAATTTTTAGCCCTCCAGTCAATGACAAAAATACCTCAGCTAGAAAATCCACAGTGGGACCTTCCCTTTAACACAAGGGGCTGCTTTTCCCAGGAAGAGATAACCCTCAGCTGCCAAGCCTGCTGATGTCCCGCTGTACAACAAATTCCAGTCCATAAAACTCCAGAGGAAGAAAGGCCAGGTCGTAGGACAATCAGTTAAAAAATGTTATTGTCTTAAAAACTGCAAGTCTAATCCCTCAATGCAATGCTCACTAAATATAAGCAGGGAGAGCACACATAACGAATAAAAACCCTGCTGTTACAGCTTTAGCCAAAACATGATCTCCTGGAATCCCTGTAACAATCCATGTTCACATTTTGCAAATTAAACAGTAACTATGAAAACAAGCTTGAAATAACATATCTTAAATCAGAGTTTCCATTTTACTTAGGTGCTTGCACTTTGTTAAACGTCAGGGACAGAGCGTGGCCATTAACTGCAGCAAAATCACAAGTGCACCCAATAAAAACTCAGCCCTAATTGCTTGAGGAAAGAAATAAATTTCAGACCAAATACTTTACTTCAGACACAAAAAAGAAAGAAACAAAGACCTGTCAGATGACAGAAGAGAAGAACAACAAGGCTTTTGAAATATTCATAGCAGATGTGAACTGTAACACTTATTTACAATATGAAACAATATGTGGGGAAGCAACAGGGGGATTATTTAAAGATTACAGATTAAAATTAATTGTCTTGATTGATTCTTCAGTTTAAAAGAAATAAAATTATTTATTGCAAAGTATTTTCCAGATATATGTAAATCCATCTTTGGTTACTTTATTTTTCTAACAGGGAGTAAAATTACAGTGGTCTGGATTAATACCACAGCTGCACTGCCTCAGAACATCAGTGACTTACAGATATGCCTTTTAATGCAGAATGCTCTCTTTAGTGTTGCAGAAAAAAAATACACGATTTCCTGAATTCTGTGGGAACTTTGGCTTCCTGAGAGCACCATTTAGCTTATTCTCATAAATCTTCCTACCAGACGCAGAAAGCGCAGGAAAATTCACTCTTACTTAATCAAACTTATGAAACATGGCTTTTTTTAAAACAACATCCAAGCAGTTCAGCTGGGTATCTACCCTTCACTGCAGCTTTCAGGTCTGGCTTGGTTTTTTTGGTGTTTTTTGTTGTTTGGGGGTTTTTTCATATTTACATGTGAAACCACATGTGTCAAAAATAGAAAGAGCACAAGTTACCTTTGCGTGATTCGGGCTTCAATCACATGGCACGAAAGAAATACAACAGCAGACATAGGCAACCATTAAAAAAAAAAAAAAACAAAACAAACAAACAACAACAAAAAACCAAAAAAACCCAGCTCTTCCATTCATTCCCAAAAAACGTGTGAGAGCTTCAGAGAACTGTTTTCCTTTCAAATGTTTCATGTTGATTTTGCTCAAAACAACAACAGAGCCCATGGGCCGATGGCAGCCCCCTGAACAGGGCTCAGAGCTGCCAGAGATGCCCAAGAATAAATTTCCAGTGCTATGTTTAATCCTCTCTAAATTAGGCATGAAGCAGAGTTTGTGGTCTTGCTGTGCTTCTCAAGTCCCTTCAATAAAAAGGTAATCTAGAACTCATTATGAACAATACACAAAACAAAGAGAGGAGAGTGAAAAGAAAGAAAGAGACATTTCCTCCCCACATCCAATGGTTCTCAAGGGAATTTCCATTGTGACTACATGTAAGACTATATCACATTTACAATAGTGAAAGTATCCTATTAGCCCTAGGGAAGCCCTGTTGGGACTTCAAACAGCAGATTTTGAAGTTATATGCAAGCATCACTGTGCAAAGGCTAAAGCCACCCAGAAGAATTGTCATATTCCACAATTTTCATATTCCCATTTCACTTAGCAATAACTCAGTAATATCAAGGATCGCTCTATGAAAACTCTGGTGAAAACCAGCAAAGCAAATGCAGTTCGTTTGTTTATGTTAAACATTTGTTTAAGGGGGTTTTTTCTGCTCACTCCCAAAAAGGTTTCCTGAAAACCTTGGACAGAGCCAAAGCTTTCATTGTTCAGTATCAATGACTGCACAACTTCTACTTTAGAACATCATGTTCCCAAAGAAGGATCATGACTATTTATTCCACACTTTCCCCCTGCTCACACCCCACCCCCGAGACAGATTACAGTGTTTTTAAGAATAGAAAATGTGGCTGTGTGAACAAAGAAAATATTAGTAAGTTACTACCCACAGATAGCCACAGCCAAAGCCTATTCATGAGCTGTGCTGATCCTTTTGGAAAACATCATTTTAGCAAGGTAACTCTTTCCAGGGGAAGGTTTACTTGTTAAAGGATCACCTGCAAAAATATTAAAAATAGGTTTCCTCTCTTGAATTCAAGGCCCAGGAACATTGCACAGGTTTCCTCTGTTAGTCATAATTAGCTTACGGATATGCTTAACATCTAAATATTTGTTCCGGAAAAAGGGAAAAGCAGCAGCAGCTAGACATTCCATGAAGCAGAGAGAGAACAGCTGCAAAAGGGACCAGCAGAAGTTATGATGCAAGGCACAGCATCCTCACTGAACAGCCTGATAGACCTCCTTCTCCTTTCTACCAATATGTGAGCCCATCTTGTTTTTGGGCATCACAAAGAAGAACTAAATTGCAACTGCAGTGCTCTCACCACAATAGGGAACATTAGCTCCTTTGTGGGGATGGAATACTGAGGGCCAAAAAACAGCCACCAAAACCATCTGTAGAATATGGGAAGGGGATTTGGTAGAGTTGCTCAAACCTTTGACAATAAAAGCACTTTTCTTCTGAAACAACAGCAGCTTGGCCATTAGCATTTCAGCACAAGCGAAAAACGCGTAATTCCGTGCCATTCTGGGAGTGAATGAGAGCAGGGTTTGGCACAGCTTTTTCTGACTCAGCCTAGTTAATACCAGCAGTGGGAAGGGATTCAAGTGTTTTCCTTCCAGTGATCCTGCTGGCAGAAATGTTGGCATTTTTGCCAAGCTCTAGATGCAGAGAATGGCAGAGGAAGACAATTTCCTGTCTTAAAGCTGCCCCATTCCAGCCTCAGGTGTGTGGATTACACAGGAAATCACTGGAAGTCAGAGCAATCAACAGTGAGAAAGAGAAAGACAAAACAAATTCTATTTATTTCATCTCTAGCTTAGACACTTCTAAATTTGTCCTTAGAAATTTTGTGCTATGGATTTCCTTTTTTCTTTCTTTTTCTTTTAATTATTAAAATTACTATTAAGCAATTCAAAGTGAAATACTTCATGCCATACTGGTCTGCTTTTGAATGGACTTTATACCTTCATTCCATGTAGGAAATCAGTAAAATGTCTAAACAGACTCTATAGATGCATAGAACCAAAATTAAATATTGAGAGTGGTTCTTTAGAAAATTCTTTGCAGAGTAAAATAAATAAATCCGTTTGAAGAACATTCCTCACCTATTTTAAAAAAGACAAACTGATATTTGGAGAGTCTGGATTCAGCTCCTAGTAGCCATGAGAAATAAGGTGGGGGGGAGGTGGTAAAATTCTCCTGTCAAAATGCAGACCACATAACTCTCAAGGCATCAGGGATTTTCTCCAGCCTCATTTCTGGTTTTATTCAAGGATTTGGATCAGTCTTATAAAATATCTTGAAACTGGTGTAATCAATGACTTCATACCAGAATTATGCCCTACGTTCACACCAACGCTCCTGCAAACCACTGAAGCCTAGGAAGAGATGCAGAATCGATGTGCACAAGCAGTGAAACCTGAACACTTTGATTTTTCACATTCCTGACTGATGAGGCTCTGGGCAATCCAGTTTATCTGTAAAAAGAAACCAGCTGGCAGCCAGAAAACCCCTGGGTTTTGCACTTAAGACCCTCCTTCCTTACCCACAGGCGCCACAGTCCAACAGGTAGCCCGGAGGCTGCCTTGGATGGGCAGGATGCCTCCTCCTCCTGCTCCTCCCTGCAGCCAGGAGGCTCCCAGAGGGATGGAAAGAGGGCTGAGGATGACTCTGTGTCCCAGAAAAGGGAGGGAGACCAAAGGCAGCCAAGGCTGGGGCAAAGCTTACAGAAAGGACAACCAACACCCCAGCACAATGTGGTACCTGCTTTGCTTTTCCCTGCTTCAGAGCATGCCCTGAACAGAAATGGGTACAAAACCCACGTCACAGGTCAGATCTAAGAAGCTAAAACAGGTGCTAAAAAAGCCTCTTGTCAGGCCCAATGTAACAGCAAGGAGAGTTTCACCAAAGCTGCTGAAAGATGAGCCAGAGCCGGTAAAAACAGGCAGAGCCAAACAGACCAGGATATTCCTGCTGGACACAGAGGTCAGTCCCAAAGCACATCTTCAGGCTGTGGCACCACATCACAAGTGCAGTGTATTTTCCTATTATTTGTCACAGAAACCTTTGGAAGTGTCCTGAATTTAACCAGCACAGGTCAAGCAGTGTTATCCTGCTGATGCCCTCCCTGTGTCTGCCACACCAAGGCCCACCCAGCAGCTCCTGACATTTATTTCCTCCTCTATCATTCCTCCATGATTTCCTTTGGGAATTGCAGTGTGGAGGATTTGCTGACTCCTCTTTTTCTTTTTAATGTGAATATCCCAAGGCCCCAGTAAGCCTATTTCCTAGATGGGAGATGGAAAAGACCTAGGTCATCCACGCCTTTGCTTCTCCTCCCTCCCTTCTTCCTTCCCCATTTCTCCAGTATTTGATTGTTTCCTGCAATGTATTTCTTCCCTGCTTGCTGGCCTGGTAATGTCTGATTTATCCACAGCATGAAATCAGCGCAGATAATTAATTACATCTTTTCAGTGAGCGCACAGCACACTGCCTACCCAGAACTCAGCAAACAGCCAACTGAATTCATTTACAAAGCAAACAATAATGCTGCTCACCAGCTCCTTAAATTACTTCTGGAGGCCTTGAAACATTTTCTGTAACTCAGAATTTGGCATTCTGAGGATAAGGTTACTTTTTCCCACTGATCCAGTTTGATTTCTACTAATTTTCTGCTACATGTTTTACTCAGTTCCATTTGTAATTTAGTTACCTCAGAAAAAGAGTAGTCTTGGGGTCTGGATTGTATTTTTTCTCCTCTCTTTTCCTCAGCTTCTACCAACAAACCTGGCTGTGTTGTAATAGCAAGAGAGCATAAAATACATCTAAGCAATGAATAATATCTGAGGGAAAGGATGTAGGCAAGAGTTTCACCTAACAAAACTCTCATCTGACATTTTGGTTTAAATATTTTTTTAAAGGTCAACTACTCTTGAAGGACTTTAAAGGTTGAGCAGGAAGATCTCCGTATCCAAACAAAATATAATATCCATAAGGTAGTAAAGCAGTGCAAAAATGTTACGGATGGGGGAGTTTGACAAATTACAAGGTCATCAAACCTCACCTCCTCCTTTTTTGCAGTTGCTATTCACTCCAGATCACAAAAAGCACACAACTTTGCTCATGTTTGTGTTGTTGCTCCATGTGCAGTCTCCCCCCCACCCCATACAACAGGAATACCACACATATATTTTGCCACACATATATTCTGCCACAGTATATTTTTGTCTGCCAAATGTACCCCCAGCTTTCTTGAAAGAGGCAACTTTTCCTCTCACAGGTACAACAGAAACACTGCAAAATGAGGCAAATGAGCAACCCCCTACCTGTGCCCTATGATTTCAGCAGGCTGCGCTCACTGAAGGCATTATCTGGTGACCCCAGAAGACTCAAACTGTGCTGATGCATTCCTCCATGTCCAACCACATGTGCCCAGGCCCTGCTCATGGCCATAGAGCAGCTTTTTTAGTGGTTTGGGCAATTTTCATTCCAGCCTTGGGGAAACCTTCATTAGTGCTGACCTTGAGCTGTTAATAACTGCAGTTAACAGTGAGCCCACAATTATCATTCCACTCCTTGTCTCTTTTCCACATTTCCTCTGACAGTCTTTGCCTCCACACCACTATCCCAAACTCTCAGGCAGCAGGAAAGCAAGTAGGTAAAATGAAGGATATGAAAAAGTTTAAAGATTTAATATCTACCTCATCCTCCCTCCCATTTCAGCCTGCAGTTCATCTGAGGAAATGAAGATGAAGATGCTGGGGAAGCTCCTCACGGTCCAGCACCTGAGGGACTCTACAAGTAACCAGAATGGTCTGGAGAAGGCATCTTGCATTCTCTGTTCAACACTAAACACCAATTTATTTCACCTATGAACTCTTTAATCCCCATGAGATGAAAATTAGTGTAAAACAAATCATAATACAACATGAGGAACACAACAGTAGGGAGGCTGACTGTAGGTTCAGGGACCAGCTCCTGTAATGTTGGGAAAAGGCCTCTCTCTCCTCAACATTCCTCTTAGGGCGATTCCCAAAAGAAGCACCTCCATTTGTTTGCTTGTCTGCTTTTTACAAGCTGCATCCTCTGCTGTGCCCTTCACATCTCCAAAGCAGAAACAGCCAACAGTAAATTAGGGTGGGCCCCAAAATTTCCCCAAAGACTCACAGCAGAACAAATATTGACTGACCTATCTCTTGGTCTTATTTCTATTTTGTAGCAAGAAAAGTGCTGTGTGTACAGCTTTGTATACAGGCCAGTGACAGGCTAAGAAAATAAAAATCCTACTTACAATCACATTTACAAACTCCTTTGATACCTCAGAGATATCCTGAATGCATCTCACCCTTGCACACAATCAAAAAAATTCCTCTTTTTTGCATTTTTTTTGTCTTTGTTTGTTTGTGTCAGTGTAATCTGTGGATGAAAGTCCCCATGCAGTTCAGGTGATCATAAATTCAATTTCCCCACCTGTTAAAACCCAAGATGCATGCACTGTGTGCAGACACTCTTTGAGGACAGTCTTACCTTGGAAACAAGTGGGATGCTGTGTATGATTGCCATTGGTTTTTAAGTGCTACTGAAAAAGCCAGCTGAAATCCAACTATTTCTTAAAGCTACCACTACATCCTCACTCCCTGCAAAGACAGACCAAACTTTTATGAGCTGCACTTTACATTTTGGGTTGTTTTTTCCTTCTGAGAATCTCCCTGCTATCAGCAAAGGCTTTTGAAGCCCCAAATATTTGGAAGTGCAGCCTGAGCTGGGCTAATCAAGGCAAGTGCTTATTTATAACACCCCTCCTTGACTCAGTAATCTCCCCTCTTTTCTTTGTAAGTGGGACCTGAAACTGTGGGACTTTAGTTTTTAAATGCACCATGAAACCAGGACCTGATCTCTGCCCATTATACACGGGGTCATTTCTGACACACATTCTTTTTGTCATGAATTCAATCCATGTTACAGCTCTCAAGAGATTAACTGCTGTTACAGCACAATCACAGCAACTAAGGCTTACTTTGACTCCTGAAAAGTTTTGCAGGGGTTTTTTGCCTCTTTCTTTGTTTGGTTGTAGGGTTTTTTTCATTCTTTTCTTTGTTAAAAAAGTTGTGGGAGAAAGGAGTAAGAAGCACTCAAACTATTAATTGATGGTAATTGTTCTTATTTCATAAGCCTGCAAATCCTCTTTTTTTTTTTTTTCTATATAATAAAAGCCTTTCAGACCCTTTGAGCAAAAAATGTACTGGATTAACTTCTATTGTGCAGCTCAGGAATCTCCAAGCCAGAAGAGGTGACTTCAGCTTCCACAAGAGAAGTCTCACTGCAATAATTTATGGTTATTCACAAGGGGAAACTTTGCAAAACCTTCCAAAAAATGCAAGAATGGCAGCAGCTCCTGCTGGGATCAGGAGTATCACTTGCAGCACTGCTTTAACCACAGTTTCACCTCCACACTTGTCGATGCATAAATCTTTCATTATCACTGGGAATAACTGAATGACACCTGGGAACAGCACTGGAGATGAAAAAACCACCCTAAAGACTCCCACATTTCCTCAAAACAGATGAATTTGAGAGGTTTATCCAAACTATTACGGTCAGGTTCATGTTAAATATGCTCATTTTACGTTCAGAGCACTCTTGAAATGGAATAAGAGATAAAGTTGTCCCTGCCCTGCAGTTAACAACCATGGTATTGTAATTAATATGGACTGAACGTTTCACTTGTGACCATATATAGAGAAATCATTGAAAAAATCCTGGTTATTTAAATTCCTCTCACTCCCTAGCACGTTTTATTTAACATATAATACACTTCTGTTTTCAGGAATATATGACAAACACCCAGTCAAAATTGAAGGGTGTCACAATCCAGGTGTCAGCCACTAACCTTTGGAAAGAAGGGTCAAAAAACTCCTCCCAAACATTACATATTTTATGCATTTTGTTTTCAAACTAGAGTTCTTGGACCACTTCTAAGATACTCTGCGAAATTTACATGCTGAGTGATTAGTTCCAGTAAAATTTCGAATGCACACATTTATATTTGCCATGTTTTATTATAGCTGAATCAGTGTTTAGGGCGCAACTTGCTAGAAAATACTTCACACTGATATTTTTAAAAATGCTATTTATGGTTTTTATGCAACAGCTCTGGCAAAGGTAAAACATCTTCCTTCACAGCTTTGCTCCAACTAACCCACCTTCCTTCAACAGAAAGGATATCCCTCAACTGTTTTAGAGAACCTTTTTGTGTGCTTACATATAAATATTTACATATGTGCAGTCACACACACGCACACAAAAATCATATTTTGGCAACTGAGAGAATTCTGAAGGGATGCTACATGAGAGACTATTCCTCTGCTTTTCTCACCTTGGCCAGATTTTTAAATAAATAAACAAATGCAGTGTAGTGTGAGGACAGGAGAGATGTTTAATAATGCATCCATTTGTTCTGAGCCTTCAAAGGCTCAGTGACCTTCAAAGCTGATCAGGTGAGGCTGTGCTTGAATTCCCACCAGCCACAGCCCCAATAATGAAAGCTCAGCATCCCTGTGAGCATCACTTCCCACTTCAATTTGGATCACAAATACACTCTGGAACTCTGTGCTACTAGAATCACTGAGTCATGGCATTATTAAGGTTAGAAAAGGGTTAAAATTGGTCTCATATTAATAGTAATGCACTGAGGTTATGGTTTCTATCAATTTCTTCTTCTCTCTCAGGAAAAACAGAGAGAAGAACCAGTGTTTAATTTCTCCCATATTCTCATTTGAAAGGAGCAGTTCACAGAAAATTATCTCCCTACTATATAAAAACTGATATGAAGAGGATTTTATTCTTTTAGAGAACGGATTCAAATTTATCCTGTATTCCTCTGCAAATACTTCAGATCCTTGAGCATTTAGGGTTCCTTTGAACACTTGAATGAGCTGCTTTTAACTTCTTTCCCAGGAAAGAGGCTGTAGCTTGCAAGGGATAGAAGTGAGTACTCCACAGCAATCGAGAGACCAAAAGCAGGTGCCAAAAATTAACTCCAATGACTCACTGAGATGTCCCTGCCCCTCTACTGTGTTTAAAAAGCTGTCAAACTCCTTTCCTTACCTTGCAGCACCAGGAGGAGACCCAGCCCCAAAACCCTGACCCTCTGCTTAAGTTGGGATGTTTCACACCCTAAAGGCTGAGCTGGTTGGAGAGGGACACCCAGGAGAGACCTATTAGCACCTCCACAGCTCAGGCCACTCTGCTTGATTACACATTCATTGAAATTAATTAATTTTTAATTTCCCACTAACCTCAGCTAGTATAAATCAAGTCATCCAGGCCAGGGAAATGTTCACTGAAATATGAAACTGTCTGTGGAAGAGGCGCCTGAGCAGAGGTTCAAATTCAGCAATCTGTCACTTGAGAGACAAGAACAAAGCAAATTACTTTGCACAGGAATTGCTAGAAAATAGTGCCTTGATTAATTATGCTGTTTCAGAAAGAGCACAAAAAGAAAAAGATGTCACACCAGTAGTGAGCTCTCTAAGTCTAGGTCTGGTATTCCAGCTAGTTGAATGGTCTAGTCATCCGAAAAATCCATTTCCTATTTTATTTAACCATTTTGGGTTTTTTGTTTGCTTACAAATGAAGGAATAAAACTCATTTTACACAATAAAACCAATGAAAAATAATATACAATATTACCATACCTGTATCTATGAAAGCAATATCTAGGCTCCTCTGAGATGTTTCTCTCACTATCCTCAGACTTCCCTGCTATAGCTCCAGGGAAAAGCAAATAATCTTACTTTGAGATACTGGCAGGTTTGATAAACACTCACTTGATATCCTCTTTCCTGCCTCCTGGCGCTTTATTAGCATGAGAATCGTTTATCAAATACATTTATACAACAGGAGCAGGTTTCAGTCCCATCAAAATTGTTTCATGTGAGAGCCACAACTTTCTGCCATCAAAAAAGATGGGGATAGGAGGAGACGCCTTGGTCTCCAGTTTTTGAAGTTCAGATTTGTTACGTTGTAAGTATGAATCCTAGGTTGGATCCCACTGGTGTAAATGTAAGAGAAACTCACACCATCAACCTGAGTTGGTTCAATATTACCCTATTAATATTCATATATTGGGGACCACTGGTGGATAGCAGAAGAAATATGGCATTGAACACGTAAAACACCAGTTAATTTTAGAGACAAACTGGGACTTGACACCTCTGGTGCTACTTTTCTTTTTCTACTCAACACCCATTTTGCATTTACATCTGCTTACTCTCAGTGCCACTTTGAAGCAAAGCTATTCTTCTTTAAGGATAACATTTCACAGCCAATACCTTTACAAGTGTAAGAACTACTACAAAAAAGTATTTCATAAAATAAGACCAGACATCCACAGAGATTCTATTGGTTACTTGAGACTATTTTTGTAACTGCCTCTGCCTGGAAAGAGTACAGCAAGAAGACAAATGGGTTTTGATGCTTCCTCAGAATATTTCCCTACACTCCAGGTATTTGTGGTAAAGGGATTTCCTGAGCCAGAGAAGGTACCTTTGTATTTAATAACCTTTGACAACATTTTTGGCATCCCCAGTGTCTCAAGGCTACCAGTACTACAGCTTAAAGTGCAATTAGACAATAATTAAACAGGTTTAAGTAAGGAAATAACTACAGACATCCTCTAGAAATGTGAAGATAAAACCATTATCTCACACCCCAACATTTGTGGATAATTTACATTAGTTGGCACTGTAGGAAGTTGAAGGAGTATATCCTTAATCTTGGTACTCTTAGGATAGAAACAGAAATGGGAATGGAAAGGTGTGGATTTTCTCTTTCCCAGGAGATAAAACTCTTACCTCAAACTTTGTTGGTGTTAGTAGTTAATTTAAAAGTTGACACCTTTACTAATGGTAACAGTGATGCCAGTTTAAAACTATGATACCTTTATGAACAGGGAAGTCATCCCTGGTTGACTTTGGCTCCCATTCCTTTTTGGACAGAGTGGGTTTCAGTAGGAGCATTCCATATTTGAAGCAGGACAGGTATTTCTTTTCCAGAATGACTTCAAAGCTACTCAGACATGCAAGATTAGAGCTGGTTAGAAAATCCTTCATCAAACAATTCTCTGCTCAAAAATACTGGTCCTTCAAGACTGAAATCCCTCCTCAAAACTGACAGGATGTGTGCATGTGCATAAATATTTGGGTGACTGAGAAAGTCAATGATCCATCTATGCTGGAGCATACAAATCCAAAAATGTCATCCTAAAAAAAATCAGGTTATTGGAAATTTACCACCTGGTATTTCAAATATACTAATTTTTTGGAGTGTATTCAAATTAACAAAAAACCCCAATCAACCAACAAATCAAACTAAACCCAAAATCTAAGGAATAAGGAATACATAAGGAATATATATAAGGAATAATATGAATATATATATAAGGAATTCACTTTCCCTATATCATCTTTGAAAGTACTGTATGACACATGGCCTAATTTTTTATTTTCCAATNCTACCTTCACTTCCAGAATGATTTCCTGGTAAAGCCTGGCAGTTTTGTGTGGTTGTTTATTAGAACTGTCCACAGTCCTTTTTTTCACCCTTACTTGCTTAAAGTGGCCTGGAGAACACAGCACCTGAATTAACCATAGCACCACAGAATCATTTAGGTTAGAAAANTCCCTATATCATCTTTGAAAGTACTGTATGACACATGGCCTAATTTTTTATTTTCCAATTTATTTTATTCCATTTCCTCTTGACTAGCTCATTTTACTTTGTATAAACTGTTTAAAGATAAACACAGATATGTGAACACTACGGTTTCTTTCAAGCAGCTATGAACCTGCCTTTAGGAAGAGATTAATTCACCTCAGAATGCAATGTCCACTTAAGTGATAGGAGATGTGAGATGAACATAAGCATTCTTAAATTCTGTATTGTTTATATATATATTATAATCATATTAAATTCTGTATTATTTTTATATATATATTATTCTCAAAGTACTCTGAGCTACCTTCACTTCCAGAATGATTTCCTGGTAAAGCCTGGCAGTTTTGTGTGGTTGTTTATTAAAACTGTCCACAGTCCTTTTTTTCACTCTTACTTGGTTAAAGTGGCCTGGAGAACACGGCACCTGAATTAACCATAGCACCACAGAATCATTTAGGTTAGAAAAGATCTTTGAGAAATTTGATTTGAAACCTAAATTTCAAAACCAGAGCACCGTTAAGGTGTCTGCAGAAACACAGAATGTGAGAGCCTCCACTAAACTTTTATCTTAAGGATAATCGTAAGAAACATGCACCCATTATATTATTACATCAATATTTGAGCAAATAAAAGCAATGCATCTTCTGTGAGGCACTGGGCAGATGAGTTATGAAAGTGGAAACGTATTAAGTGAGCTAAAGGAAAGACATGTTAGGAACAGCAAAAGTCACCTCGCTTCTCTTGCAAGGGGCTTTCTCCCTTGATCTCATCCATAGTGATACTACATTTATTCCTTTTCATTCTAAAAGAAAAAACCAAACCAAACCCTCACTTCTGATTTGTTTCATTTTCCTCTTTTCCTCCCCTGAGAAGGTTTAAACACACATTATGAGCTTGGCCTAGCAATCATTCAAAGCAGAATTCTGACACAAGCCCACAAGAGTTTTGTCTGCATGAGGACCACAGGCTTGGCCTCTTGTGAATACTTTCATTAATACTGAAAGGCCCCTTTGTTTACTGCATGACCAGAACATGCATATGTGCCTATAAATGGGAGGCATTTATCATTCCCAAACAGTGATGAGGTGGCCACGGTTCATGAAGCAAGCAGAGAGATGAGACTCAAGAAATCTGGGTTCTGTTGCTCACTGGGTGACAGATTTATGTGACCAAGCAACTGCATCTTTTCCTATTTTAGTACTCTATTTGTAAAATGTAGGTGATGTTTTATTGTGCTGCAGAGTGCTTTCAGATTAATGAATTAAATTCCCTGATTGATCATTAAACAAAGAGACTTCTTTGCAAACATAATCATCACCATGATGAAATATGAATGAGACCCTATCCACTGCAGGGGAAGCAGGAAATCTCTCATTTAACAAAGCTAAAGCATTTCCATAACACAAAGCTGTGGCTTGGTCCATCTTCACTAAAAATACATTTCCTACGACCACCAGATTTTGTGGACCTTATATGGCAGGCAAATTTCACAAAACAAGAGAAAGCAAAAGAGAATACACAGAAATAACTTGAGCCTTTACAGGAATTTAACCTCTCACGACCCTTTTGGGGTGCACTGTGCCCACCCCTTGAGTGGTACCCCAAATCCTCTGAGCTCACAGGTGGCTTTGCTTTGGCAGCACCTCTGCAGTGCTGGAGCTGCCTGTCCTTGTCTTGTGGTCACACTGGTGCCACCACAGTCCCCAGCCCTGTCCCCAGAATGCCTGGAACATTTTTTCACTGAGCTCAGAGAGGCAGCACATTCAAAAAGAGCTCCCCAAACTGGGAAATGACTTCTCTAGTCTGCAGCTACCAGTCTGATTCTGCAGCAGTGATCCTTTTAACACACTTAGAGCATGAACAGGGCACGGTGAAGAAGGTCAGGAAGTCATAATCAATACTATTCTTAGAGTCACCTTCTCCTGGAAAAGCCCCTGAGGGGTATTTATCAGAAATTCTAGAAGTAGTGATTGTCCTGAGTGAGGAGCATGAGCTACACACAGACAGGTCCTGAGCTCAGTTGAATCCAGAGGATAAGAAAAGATTGTATCAAGGGTGAAGAAAAAATAGGAGTATGAGTGAGCTGTGAAACCACTGGACACCAAAAAAAAGCAAAAAGAGATGGGGAGTGGAAGGAGACAGCTACAAACAACTGCAGAGGACAACACTGAGCACCTCAGCTCAACAAATCTGCCAGGAAATGGCATCTGATTAAAATAACCCAAAATTCAGAATTAAAGAGAATGAGCAAGAGACTGCCACTTAAAAAGAGAACATTTCAGCTCTCATAAAAAATACATAATACTTATGAACAAAGCTGAGATGACATAAACTATAAAGTATTAAGAAAAAACACCCATTCAGAGCATAATAATTTACTGCATTATTTGAGTAATTACTTTTAGGTTCTAAATTAATTATGAGCTTTACTCATGGAAAACCAACCTTAAAAAGCTAAATTTTAAGTATTCCAATCACAGTTCAGCTTGAGCCCAGCAAATAAACATTTTTTTGGCTACAGACACAAGAGCCTTTAGGAGCTTTCCATAATTCTAATACTTTATTTCTGCACCAAGCTTTTTTTTTCACTGCACAAGCCTTGGTAGCTTGTTCTTCAAAACAGAGTTTTAAAACAGACCTCCTACATTTAAAAGCATCAATTATTATTTATGCCAACAATTCATCAATTCACATACACGCCTTTTTCCTTTAATACTATGTTTTTTCAGATGAAATGTGTAACTGTTATTCATTGCTTTTTGTTTCATTTTTTCATTGATTACATAACTCGCATTAGGCAAAATTCTGCTATGTTGTGGCAAGTTTTGGCTTTATGGAGAGTGGATTGAGAGGCAGAATTCCCTGGTCACTAAGCCCCCAGCAGGGGCTCACCCAGCCTGATCCAGCAGCTTCTGTTCAGGTTGAGGTGGAGCATCCCATGCTGGGCCAAGTGGCCTCTTCAGGCTTCACCCTCATGGTTTCCATATGTTTTCAAATAAATCTCCCTGCCCTGTGTTCTGCAAATTGCTCTCTCAAGGCATGCAAAGAGAACAGACTCTCACTTCTCCTCTTTGTGGGATCTCTCTATGCATTTTTATATATAAATATACATATATATGTACAGAGATATAGGTATGGCAGAGAGAAAGTATACATCAAGATTTAAAAAAAAAAAAAAGGCAGAAAAAGACAGATTTTCTCTTAAGGTATTGCATCGACTGATTTGAACCAGAAGCCCAGACCCAAAGCCCTCAGGCATGCTGGAAGTTCAGTCCCATGAATGGAGTAATTTATGCAAACTCCTAAATTACAGGGAAGGAGCAAACCATTTGCAAACCATTTCCATATATTGCTAATTGGAGCATTTTTCATGCATTTAAGCTGTAATGAAACTGGGACCGCGAGGACTCTGTAAAATACAAACCCAAAACCAATAAAAACAAAGCCTTCAGGTTATCATAATTCTTCTGTAACAAAACATGTGTGGGCCACTGGTGATATTTTTTTTGTAACTGATAAAAAACTTTTTTTTTTTTAATAAAGCCTTGATGTACAAGCATTGCATTAAGTTTCTCAGTGGCAGGGCTGGATCCTGAATAATGAGAGCTGTAAAAACACCAAGGTGTATATAGCTTTCTACAGTCTAATCTAACCTTCAGCCAGACAAAATTACATTTAAACACACAAAATTATTGCAAATGCTTGTGCTGGTGAAGCTCAGCTGCTGCCTTTTTTATTGTTGTGGGAGATACTATTTTTAGATTAAATATCTGCTAAAGAATCTCTTTAACTGCATATTTGTTTATTAAATTGATCACTTGAAAGCTGGACTCCATCTATTAATAAAGTCACACAGCCAAATGCTTTTGTTTTTTTTTTAATTGGGGAACATTCCCTAGAATTAATTGCACACAAATGGTACACATTTCATTGAAATATTTCAAAGTTTATGTTGATGTTAGTCATAGAGGCTGGAATCTAAAAGAATCCCACTTGATTAATATTATTAGCACACCAACTGTCATGTACTTTAAATCACAACACAGAGAAGTTATTTTGAGTGACTAACAAAGCTAAAAACCTTCTCTTGGTAAATTAGCTAAACTATTAATTCGTAGTTTTGCAAATTCCATGATCTGATTCATATTTTGATTTTGTATTTCACACATGCAAAAATGTATTGACTAATGTATTGCACTGCTTTCCTGACTGTAGAGAGATATGTTGTTGATCAAGAAGAACAGCATTTTATCAAAAAGCCACACATTCTCATCCATCCAAGAGCTAATTGTTTGAAAATTCCTGACCCATTCCCATTAAATCAACAGGAACTGATTTCAGTGACAGCACAAGCAACAACCCTGACACGTGTTTAGAGACTTCGCATCCAAAACGTAAAGACAAAAGAAAATACATCCTCCACCAGGCAGCCATTCCCCAATGCCCCACCTTCACAGGAGGCCAGAATCAAGCTTTGCTGATGAGGAAAGCATTCCTGCTCATTCTGGCCCCTGCCATTTCCCACTGACAGGCTCTGGTGTGCCATCATCTGTCTCTGTCACCGGTTCCAGTGGCTCCCACTGCGAGCCAGCCACCAGCATCAATCCTGAGCCAAGCTTGCCAGCTCTGAGGGGGGAAAGCTGCCTTCCCCCACCCACCCACTCCCTCTTACCAAAACAGGGACACACAGGCAGGAAAAGCAGCCTGTGCCAAGGTCTGCAGGTCCATCACAGCGGGAGAGGGTGAAGTGGAAAGTTATGTTAACAACCACAAAGGGAGGAAGGAATGCTCTCACCTTGCAGATGGCTGCTGCTGCAGAAGGTGCTCCTGCTCCTCAGGGAAAAGGACTCCCAGAGCCACTGGTCATTTTTAAAACTGGTCATTTGCACTCATTTCTCTTCCACTGAATTCCCCCAGAATGAACAAGCCTTTATTTGTTAGTTAAACAGCTTTTGTAACTTCCAGTGGACTGGAAGTTACAAAAGTCTTGCAAACACACTTTTGGTAACTCTCCAATGGGAGTGTTGAATACATTCCTATCAATATTCCATTCTCTATCAATAGTTGTCTTGATAATTTTTTTCCCCCCAATCTTTACATAAAACCAAGAGCTGTCCCATCTCTTCACATGTTCAATTTGGCATAAAGGAAACTCCTAATGGGAGCTTTTGTGAATGATTCTGCTCACATCCCAGAGTCTCCAGTACGTAACAGTCAAGTACATCTCACTCCAAAAATCTTCCCAATTACTAGAGGGGAAGTAAGGAAAGGAAGGAAAAGTGATACATTTTCTTTTTTCCCTCAGCTAGAAACCTTCTCAAATTACTGCAGGACGTGACTGTTATCCAAAACCAGTTAGTGTTTCTAAATTGTTTGCAGAGAGACTATATAACACTGTTTATTCCTTCAGTTGTTTTTAAGTCAACCTTTGGACACAGACAGATTTTCAAGTCATGGAAACAGTCTATAGAAAGTCAACAAACACATCATCAAACACCACAAAACAAAGTGAAGTGCCCCAAAGCAGATTTACAATCTGCAAGGAAAGACCAAGTCTTAACTGTATCAAAACACGTCACTTCTAAGATGTCAGGAGAATTTCTAAAGTCCTAACTCCCAGCAACTTTTCTCAGAGTCTCCCACATGATCCCACAAAATCCACTGAATCCCAGAGCAGGGTTATGAATGCATAACCTTGTGTTCACATTTGAGCAGGGGATTTGGCAATCTGATAGACTTGACCAAACTGACCCAGGATAAAATCCCCTTCCTGCCTTCAAACCTCCAATCTGGCAAAAAAGATGAATGTACAAGGCAGGAGCACAACACAGAATCCATGTACCTCAGAAAAATAACTTAGAGGAGCATGGAATCACTAAGGTGAGGCAAAAACCAACATTATCCAGTCCAACCTTTGACCAAACACCCTCTGATGCCAAGGGGCAGGCAGGAGGTGACAGTTTGGCTGTCCTGACTGTAAATCAGACAAGGAACCTGGCCAGCTGATGGATAAGTGACAAACTGTAAAATAATCCCTAATTATGAGAGAATTTGGGATAGAGGGCATGCTAGGTTTTAAGGCAGTCATTTAAACACACAGGCTCTGGAAAGTAATTATTGCACAAAAAAACCCCAATGCATCCAATTCCAAAGAAGCCTTTAATCCATGTTTAAATAAGCTCTTTACTAAACAGGCTTGTGCCTGAACACCTGCTTTTACCACAGGATTTGGCAGTGCTTTGTGTATTTTTCAATTAAAGACTAGTATTTAACTTTTGGGGGGAAGCAGGACCTACTTGCTCAGGGAAGAGATTAAAAATTAAAAGGTTAGGTTATCACACTGCAGATGTGGATCAGAGGTAAAACTCAAAATCCAATTGAGTGAGAACTCCTGCCAGCTGTATTATTGTCATCACATTTCAGATTTGCTGTGGATTAGAACGGATCAGCAGCATGGCTGCAGTGTGAGGGCAAACAAGGATTAACTTTTACCCAGCCCAAAAAGCTCTGCTGCCCTCTTCCTTCAAGCCTCTGAGGGATCCATCCATCACCTGATACCCTCCTCTCACCTTCTGTAAGAAAGCAGGGAGAGGAGGACTCTGATGCATACACATCTCCTCCCTGGCCACAGCAGCTGCTTGCCCATGAATATGGCATGAAGCAGCTGTTCCCAAAGGATGAGGACGATAAACTGCACCTCTGAGTCATCCCTACAAAGGGAAACCACGGATGTGATCATGGTTTCTACATCACATCACTGACCAGAGCTTTATTTCATGGCCCTCTACTGAGGATGCTGCAGAGCAGGGCTAAATCCACTGGACAGAAAACTTTTCAAGCTCAAAAAAACCCCCCTCCAGTCCACTGGGTTTAGAACAAGATGAAGTCTTCTAGCTTTCAAGTTAACACAATCACAGAACTATTTTTTTTTTTTGTGAATACTAACTGCAGCATTTAGGTTTTGGTGAAATAAGTATATTTTATTTCTCATGGTCATTTTTTCTCTCTAGTCCCCTTCCTCTCATTCTCTTTCTTATTCTGACCCTCTTATAAAAATGCTTTTAGCTTTCTTCCACCATCTGCTGTGGTTGGTGTGGGCAGAGAAAAGACACAGAAGCTGATTCCCCTTTTACTGTTAATTTCACTGCCAGTTCATCCCCTCACACAGCTTGAGAAACAACACTGGCATTGCTTATTAAATGCCACACACACATGAAAAATTGATGTTTTCCTAATTCCATCCTCTGCATTCACAAATATTTGTATGAGCTCGAGGTGAAGGCTCTGGACACTCAAAGTCAAAAAAGTCAGAGATATTATACATTGCATAAAAGTAGCAGCTGAAGGAATGGTTTATTAATTAACAAAGACAAAGGTTCATTAGCTGTGGTTACCTGAGATTTCTAGCCAGCTACTTCTTCAGCTAAAATGTCCTGGTTCCCACCCAGCCTCCTTCTCCTCTTCCTCCCCAGGATAACTCCAGTTTTGCAGCTGCAACAGTGATCTCATGCTTGTGGTTAACACACCTTGACTCCACTTCAAGTCACAGTCCCTCAGCCCTGTTTCAGTTTTCCATTTTATCCTTTTGGGAGCAAAACCTGAAAAATTCCTAGAACAGATTTGAAGAGTAGCTTCTTAAAATAAACTGCCCAGAGCTGTCATCTCAAGTATTAGGATCACATTACCAAAATCAGAAAAAAAAAAAAACAACCAAAAAAAACCAACAAAACACCTCTTAGAGCTTCAGAGAGTTCAAGTTGTTCTGGCATCTAAAGAGGCACATGACAGCAACTGGAGAGGCTCCTTTTAAATCTGAACTATATATTATAATGTGCTTGTATTTCTTTTTATAATAATAAGAAGAACTACATTATGCCATTCATTAGGAAAACAAAGGAGGAAATTTTTACTTACTAGATTCTACACAATCTTAATATTAATGTGGCACTAAAAAAATTTCTACAGAAAATATTTATAAATAAACTATTCTCTATGGGCATACCTAAATCTCACAATTACCTCTTACAGAGACAAAAGGGCTGGTCAGGTTAGGTCAAATTCTGCATAAGTGACCTCTGTATAGGGTTGCAAAACATCAAAGAACATGTTTAATATTTCACTTTAATATGTTTGCCACACTTTAGGTCTTTTCTTAGCTCAGCTGGGTAACAGATGACCATTTCAACATATTTTACTGCTTTACTATAATCACCTCAGAGATTTTTTTTTTCCCTAGGAGAAGGAAAGACAATTCTTTTCTTCTTGAAACAACAGGTTTTTCTCCCATCCTCATTATGGGGGGAGACAGGGGAATGGGACACACCAAAAATTTGTATTTCTAGATAGGAGTGCACTGCTGGTGGAAGGTTTTTGGTCACTTGTTTAGTGGCATTTTTAAAAGGTAAGAGCTGGGCACTCCAGCTCTAAATAAAGTAATTTATTCTGTTACTCTCCTTACCTTAAAGATCTGTGCCATATCAGAAAGAATTGGTGGGGTTTTTTACATAGAACTAATTATTGTGACAAATGATCCCCTTCCTCCATACTGGAGGACAGATGAATTCTCCATAAGATTTTGAACTCCTGATGTACTGACCACTACTGTTTAGGATGACCACTGGGAATTACTAATTTCATGAGGTTTCACACTATTTCACATGCTCAATTTACTGAAATTTAAGTATGTGAACAAAAGCAATGTCACTTAAGTGAATTACTCTGCTAAAAGCATCTGAACTCAAGTGTGGCACATACACTGTAAAATTACATGGCAAGTTACTTGAAAATTTTGAAGCAATCATTCTATAAAACTGATATGTTCTTAGAGTACAAAGAGTGGTCTGGATATGTCATGAATAAATTGTGTATTGTTAAAGCCCTCCAACCCTTTTCTGTCAATTAATCATCATTGTTAATAAAAAGTATTTATATAAAAATAGCTAGAAAAAAGTACTTGTACCTCAGTTAAGTTATGATTCAAAAAAGCACACAGATTGGGAACACCAAGTAAAATACATTACTTCAAGCATATTGTTGAAGAGAACTGTCCTGTATCACTTCTGCAGCTATTCAGCCCTGGCACAGCATCAGCTTTTACCATATGGCTTTTCCTTCCCTTGCTGAAAGTGAATCTTCCTGTCAAAGAGCAGCTGTTCTAAATTATCACATCAAATTTGAACCTTACAGTAGACAGCCACTGAACCCACAGAGCCATGACGGTGAAATATTTCACCTCCTTGACCTGTGAAGGATTTGTCATTGTTTAGGTCTGTCCCTGCCTTAGAACATCACCTACACTAATTGCCAGGGTATCTCATGCAGGTACTTAAAGCCAAAGCTGCAAACAAATTCTAGGCAGTGAACTTTGTTATCTTCTCTCCCTAAACAGACTGTGTGAAGTCCAAGCTATTATTTTCTTGGCATGCCACAAAGAATAACACTGCAATTTCAAACACAAGGAGGATGAGGCAACACAAACGAACTGAACGTTACTCCATTTGTCATCCAAGAAACAGCAAATGCTGATACTTCTCCCACAGTCTGAGTGCCTCAATAAAGTCTGCTATCAATTGCTGCTTATTTAGATGTCTGCCAACAGCATGTTTTGACAACATCTTGTGCTTCACACTGAGGAGCAGCAGACTGAGAGAAGATTCTCATCATCTTGTACTCCTCTTTCAAGATGGTTCTTACTCCAAGAGCTTTTCCAGAGCTGTGTGTTATCAAAACTCACAGCTCTTGCTGCAAGTGCTCTCTATTTAAAGCCTAGTGCCAGCTGCCAGTGGTAATGCAAACCCCTGTTAGCCTTTATAAGTCCCACTCTGGAACTAATAAGGGATTGTCAAATGGCTCTATAAACTCTGCCCAGTGGCACAGAAACCAATGGAAAAAAGTTCCCTGAATTCCCACTGAGAACGCAATCTTTGTGCGACTCCAAGATGGAAAAAACCACCCAAGGCATGATGAGCCAAACCTGCTGAGGATGATACTCATTATTTAGTCTTTAATCTTTTGAAAGCCTCCAAAGAAGGGAACCCATTACAGTGAAAAAGTTAAGGAAATGCCAGCAAGATCTCTTAGGATTCCCAGGGACAGACATCCAGAAGATTCCTGCAGGAAAATCCTGCACACAAATTCAGTGGTAGTGCTCTCTAACTTGTGAGTGCCAGAGAATTAAGGGAAATATTTCTGTCTTGAGAAGAGCCAGTAAATGTTTCACAAACTCATTAAATTGGAGAGAGTCTGGGTTGCAGGCAGTGGGGTGGGGTGTGTTGGAAGAGGTTTTTTTGTCAGGGTTTGGAGTGGGATGGTCATTTTGTTGCTTGAAAAGCAGGTAAGGGAGACGAGGAAAAAACTATCAACACACCCACAAAGTGGCAGAACAAACACACTTATTAAGTGGATTAAACAAACATACAACTGTATTAAGTTGCATTTTCTGAGTCATTAACACTTTTGAAAATATTTCCACATTATTTCTGAGTGAACCCTTCCATTTCCCACCTGGTTTTAAATACAAAAATTCAGTCTTAAATTATCTAGTCCTGCCATATATTGACACTGTAGTACTGAACAACTTGGAGAGATGTATCGCTAAGTTTTCTAAGAACATTTAACAATAATGTTACATTCAACCTCATAATCATTGAATGTTAAAAACTTTATAGTAATATTTATAATCATGTTTTTAAATACTTCTATCACAATCTCTAAGAAATTTAGTAAAGATTTTTTCCAGAAACTAAAAAGGGCTGAAAGAACACTTTTCTTACATGTATGAAAGAATGTGCATAGTATTGTATCAAAAACCCTCTCTTTTCCAGTAATTTCAGACTTTTTTTTTCTTCAGGATGTGTGTGACAAACGTGGTCCAAAAACTACAACATTGTGCCCAGTAAATTTTGCCTTAAAAACTTGCATTTTTATATCTCCTGCTTATGATGAACAAATTGGAGCCTATTTTCCAAATTTGTAACAGTCAGAAAATGTTACATAAAAAGTTGGCTGGGGATCTTTAGGAAGTATTGAATGCAACATAATTCTTCTCCCATAAAAATCATCTGGACATCTTTGACATAACTCTTGTAAGAGTTAAATAAATTCTAAGCAGGAAGGTAAACCCTCTACTGTTGTGCTCTCTTTATGTACTTATAGAATATAAAGTGGATAAAAACAATGAATATTTTACAAATAAAGTGATTTATAATTTATAGCTGCTGTCATTTTAGTTTACCAGCTTGAAAGATTAGGACTCCTTTTAAAAAGCATCTCTCCTGCTTTTTAAAATCAAAACAATGCAAGCCAAAGGAATAAAAAACACACCTCAGACCTCTGCTTTTGAAAATTTGAATCTCCAGCTTTTTCAAATTTCATGTAAAAGGAAGCTTTTTTGATAGCTCCATTATTATTATTATTTTGATAACTCCATTATTATGATCTCCATATGATCAGTGTCTACATTTTATTAAATACAATTTCTCCTGTGCAGAGTCTAAAAGTTAAGGCCACACATTTTTGCAGTGTAACACATCCAAGCCACTCAATTAATTGCAAGGAAAACTTTGCAGTTGCAAAAAGCATTTCTGCCTTTTCTCTTTTCACTTGCACAAAAATTGAGCAGTTCCTCCCAGTATCTTTTTCTCTTTACATGTATAGTCAGATTTTTTCTCCTATTAATCTAGAGAAGTAAAAATAAGATTTACTTATGCAGAGACAAAATGGTTATTTAAAGCATAGAGAAAAAAAAAAAGAAGTCTGAAGAAATGCTTTGCTTCCTTGGTATTAATGATGTTTTACATATTTTTACCTCAAGTGCAGCAGTCATTGCACTCGAAGAATTAAGCAATATATGTGATGGTTCAGATTTAGCAGCCACAGATGGCATTCCTTTCATATCTCCAGAAACTCAGAGAGAGAAATATGATTTAGGAGATGCTCACTGCACAACTTGAAGCACTGAAAAATTTAGTGCTAGGGGAAATTTTGTGCAGTCATTTTTGCAATAACCAGGCACAGTGGGTGAAGTTATCCTCTCCCTCCTTTACCCCTCACTCCCCCTTTTCTCCCATTCAATCCACCTGATTAATAGCTAAAATTAAACACATACGGAAGAACTGGTGGGTTACATTCCTTTTCCTTCTGGCTTTGTTATAGAAAATGTATCAGTCACTCATGGTTAAAACTTACAACTTTATTACACAGCATTACATAAGAAATCCGCAGCTCAGACTTACTCAATTCCAGCAACTAAAATTTAGAACTATACTTTGAAACAGCACCACGTAGAAAATGTTATTCTGTGCTTTTTGGGTCATTCTGTGCAGGCCCAACAATTTAAATTTTTCATTTGATAACCAGAGCCAGAAAATCTGGTTTTGGCCTTGAGAGTCACTTGTTAGAACCTTCAAAAAGAGCATTCAAGCTCACTCATAGTCCCTCATGGATAAACAATTGCCCACTGTACACTTTCTAATTAAGTATATTGCAATGAAAAACAACCTTCTCCATGTCCAACTGGTCTTTCTGAAGTGGACCAACAACAGAATAGACACATTCAGGATGGAAAAGATTTATTAGTCCAAACCTGCCAGTGCAGGATTTTCTTTATCACCTGGTTACTGCAATTTTTTAAAAAACAACTCCTGAAATGAGGCTTCCATTATTTCCCTGAGGAGCTTTCTAGATCATTACAGAACTACAGATAGATTTTCTGCCATTTATCCTACATTTCCCTATTTATTTTGGTATCAATACCCCAACTAACCAACCTTCAGAGAGTGAGATCTATTTCTTCTGTAGTGTTCAAAATAAAACTGAGTCAAGCTTTTCCATGTACAGAACCCTCACAGGGCAGGTGATGCAAATGCTCCTTTTCTAAACTCCATCTATGGGCTGTTCCTAACTCTAAGACACTGTCTAATCTCTTCCTGCACTTGAAACTTAAATAGCCCACATAAGACTCATTTCCATAAAAATCCTTTTTTTTTCCCCATAAAAAGCCTTTTTCATAAAAATCACATTGTTTACTTTAAATATGTACAGATGCAGTCAAAAAGAATGAGTGTAGAGCAATTAGTCTGTCCTTTAAAAAAGAAGGCACTAGTAGAGAGGAAAAGCTCACAAAAGAGGTATTAGAGATCTTGGGATTTGTTAATATGGAAGCTGGAAAGGGAGCAGTTATTTCCTCACTATACAGGACCATGGAAAACCTTGTCCCAGTGACTCTAAAAAAGGGTTAAACACAGCAAGTTTTGTTCTCCACACAAAGCAAGATATGGCATTCATTGCCATAAAAATTGAGAGACTAAAAATATAAATTAGTCAAAACATAGACAAGTTACCAAGAGACTGGTCACTGATTCCTATTGCACATAGTCTTTCTTACAAAATTTATCTTAAAAACTCAGCAGTAAGAGTGGCAGAATATTTACCCAGGAAAGCAGCACTTCTTTATAGTTTCTTATAGTTTCCTTAGGAGGATGCCATTAGTCACTGTCAGAGAAAGAATATTAAGACAGATCTGACCTGGTCTACTCGGCCTGTTTGATGGGGAACAAATTGAAAAGATGATTTTTATCTTGTTGACAGAGGAGCAGGATGGTGATTATTAGAAAACATAAGCTTAGTATGTAGTTCCAGCCAGTTGGGGGTTTCTCCCCCTAATTTAAACACATTAATTCTAAGAGAGAAGATGTCATAAAGATGTAGTTTGGTCAGAGTGGCAGGAAAATTTGTAAAATTTATAAAAGAAGTCATGAAGAAGATGTCCTGTTCAACCATGAAATATTAAAATAAGATTAAATAGAAAGGATCACTGTGATGCTAAAAAAGCTGCAATAACAAACAGCCTATGGTGTATGATATATATTGTTCTAATTAACTAATACATGTATTAATTAAGGTGAAAAATGGGTATGAAAGGGTGGTTTTTCCAACTTGCTCCTCAACACATCTTACTTTACTTCAGACAAACCCTAATCCCTCCAAAACACTGAGCATGTGCACAAGCCTTTGCTACAGCAGAAATTAAATCTTCAGATGTTAACATTCAGTGTATCATTTTTGGGAAATCTTTGCTCCACAAACACACAACAAAGAGGACAAGGATGGCCATGGCAAAATTCTTTCACAGGTAGAGATTTTGCTGCTGTACATGTAAAAATCAGTCAACAGGATCCAGAACAGAACAATATTCCACCCAGCAAGAACCCATCAGCTGAGCTGGCTTTTCACAGCTTACATACAAATGTGTTACAAAAATATGCACCAATAACAAAAAATGGTCTGAGTTTATGTTGACTTTTCCTAGCTGTGCAGAGAAAAGAAAGCAGTCAAGGAAATGGTGAAATTTGTGTTATTTTGGGGGCCATGACTGTGCCTAGTTTTCCAAGTACAAAGAAAAGCTGTTCTGAGTGAAATTTAAATAGGCTGATCTTATACCATTAAGGTCCTTCATTTTAATCCTCAGTAATAATCTCGTGCTAATGCAAATTGACATTGTTTATGAAAACAGCATTATGGAAACAAACAAAATCAGAAACAGTCTAAACACAGGATCAAGTAGTGATGGACACTAAGCTCTTAAATGTTTTTAACTACCGGGAAGACAATAACCTCTGCTACCAATTACTCCTTCAGACCTCAACTGAAACTTATTTTTCCTAAGTTATGCCTTCATTCCTGCCCATGCTTGTAACACCATTTTGGGGTTATATTGCCACAGTCCTGATTCTACTGCCCTTTTGGTGACAAAAAAAATCCAAAAAACGACCAAAACAAACAACACAAAAATCCCAAGATATTTAAACTCCCTAAAAGACAGAGCAAGAGAAGGAGAGAAGAAAAAGAAAAGGAAAGACGCAGGAGCAGCCTTGAGACTGAGGTCAAAACTGAACTTAATTTCTGAGTTTTCCAACTCCTGCTGTGCCACTGAGGCCGACAATTGTGAGGTTTTGAGTTCCTGCTTTTAAAGAGCCACTTCAATCAAAGCACACTGAAAGAATCTGATCAATATGACTTCCAATAACAGTCAGCAGAACATTCTACATTAAATCAGAATAAACCTGTTGCTATTGTTAATGGCTTCATTATACACAAATCCCTTGATCAACAGTCAGTGAGGAAGCAAAAAAAATACAGAAAATAAAAGGTACAGGAGGAAAAAAAAGCAAAATATAAAAATATATTCATTCTATGGTCTGATTTTCTCTGCAGAACTCAGTAGGAGCTGCCTTGCCTGCCCCAAGCATTTGAGAACTTGTTTTTAATAAAAGTTTAGTTTGATTTATTTAGCTTTACTTTTGCTCAGTTGTAGTCTGTCACTTTCTGGAGTGCTTGTCTCTCTTGCTCACATGGAGCTGAAACTCTAAACCAACAGCTTTCAACCATTTACAGGAACACAGGCTCTGCAGCAAGCAAGAATATGCACAGTGGATAAAAGATTCACTCATGTCTTAGCATTTCTAAGTGCAGCTACAGGAGGCCCTGGATAAAGCATTTCTGAACAATAAAACATCCTCCCCTGAATTCAGTCCCTAACAGAAGAGTTTGCTTTGTTTTTTGATAAATAACAGTATGTAATACCAGAAAAGCATCCTCAGATCTGGCTAGTCAATTTATTCAAGGGCAAAAAACAGTTTAAAATCTACTTAAAAGAAAAATCAAAGCAAGAACACTCTTACCCCTTCCCTCAGACATTTTCTGAGAAAAAGTCATGGCTATGGTTTGTTAGGTTCTCAGTAGCTCCCCAGGACTTATTTGACATAAATATTGCCGTAGGACTGATTAAAAGGAGTAGGCACTGTCCCAACCAGGTTCAAAATACTTTAAATTTCTGCTCTACACATATACACACCCCTCAGTAAACATCTCAGCTATGCTGCTTCCAGCCATGGGATTTCCAGACGTTACTGTTCAATTTTTACTTATGTATTTAATGGATGACCCTTTGCCACAGCCAGCACCCTTCAAGGCACTCTGTGAAAAGATTGAATCAGCACAAAATTTAATGAAAAGCATAAAAATGTTACCTGCTATCATCTTGGTTGATATTAAAACTAGTAAATACAACATGCATTTCTCTAAGATTTAAAATATCCTTTCTATAAAAAAATCCAAATCCCTGGTGTACTCTTGTTCTTGGGAGCATTCACATAACCACAGTTCGGAGAAATCAAAAGTTTGGAAAAAATTGAGTTAAAACACATGAGTATTTCCAAATAAACATCAATTATTAATCTTCCAAATATATCTGCATTTAGTAATTATGCTACAGGAACAATACCATGTGATTTTACCAACAAATTCCAATTAATCAACACAGCTCAGTGGCAAAAGTCATGTATCGAGATACAAAGTTTAAGAGACAAAAAAGTCACTTTTTTTGACACAAACATTTAAGAAAACCCATGTAAACTGGAAGAAGGTCCANTAAGAAAACCCATGTAAACTGGAAGAAGGTCCAAG
>VWYP01024158.1:0-50501 GCA_013400435.1 Pycnonotus jocosus
TGGCTGCATCCTGTCTGTTCAACGGAGAAGGAAAGTCTGCTTGTGACAAAGCCAAGGGCACTGGACCAGCTCCTGCTGTGCAGAGGAAGCAAAGAGGGGCATTTGCTGCTTTCATCTTTTCCCTCACTATCACTAAGATGGTGGGAGGTGCCTCCCAGGATGAGAAGTGGGCTTCTGTCCCTCAGCCTGCACTGCACCAAGGAGCCCTTTGCATACTTGCACAGATGGTTCAAAAAGCTCTGAGTATCCAAGGGAGTACTTTTTCCTGCAGAAGAATCTGAAGCTGTATCTGGTGCTTTTCCAGTCAGTAAAAATAGGAATTCACAATCATGCAAAGCATTGGAGGACAATCATCTTCCCCCTCTGGCTCTGTAAATCAGCCCTGGGTGCCAACAGGAAGGCTGCAAGGCATGAGAAACGGGGCTGTCTTGCTAAGGACAGAGAGCCAGGCTTCCTCTCTCTACACACACTTCCTTTCCAAAACTGACTAGTCTCGGTCAACATCAAAAAATATACAATGTTCTCACTGATCTTTTTTTGTGTTATTATTAGAATGATTATTTTTACATCACATAAGCAGACTGCAGCTTCCCTAGCTGTGGCCTAAACATGGAAATCACAGAAAATGAGGAATCAAAATTGACATAACAACAGAGCATGAAAAATATTTTAAATGCAGTTAGACAGTTTCAGAGTTACAGTTCAGAGATTAACATTCTCTCTTCACAATGCTTGCACCAAGGGAGATTTGACTATCTTCAGGAAAAGTCATATAGCCTACTGTTAAAAAAAAATAGTTAAGGTGGGAATCAGAGGGGAAATAAAATGCCAAGGCCAAACAGTTGTGTACTGAAGAGATGACATTTCTCTTTGCCTTTTTGACTAGTCATTAAAAGCATGCCCATATTACCTTAAATTAGCCCAGCACTGCAGGGAAGCCTACGGTAATCCTTTCACGATGACACCATCATGGACTGTACCATTGCCTTGGTTTGGTCCATCCTATCAAAGCTTATCTGATCAGCCATGAACCAGGGAAGAGCCAGGGGAGAAGATGTTTTACTGGAGCAAAAATTCCATTTCATCTCAGCAGCTTTTACTTCTTCAGTGGCTCCTAGTGGTAATGCTAAGGAAGACATAAATTCTATGCTCCACACGTCTCTTCATCTAACTCCTGCAACTTCAGTACAGAGTCTCCACAACTAGAGTATAAGTGATCTTGTGTTTTTGCTTTTTATTTTGAGGAAAATCCTATTTTATTGACATTGTGGGATACCCATAAGCAGAGGGAAAGAGTCAGGTCCATGAAACTTGCTAAGTAGGTTTTGGAGCAGAGTTGGAAAAATTCCCTTCTGCAAGGAACAGATTATAACTTACCACTGCAAGGCTGTCGCTTTTCTGGTGTTTAGAGAGTGAAGGAACCAGTATTTTAATATTTCCTTATTTTGCAGAAAAGTAACTGGTAAAGCAACAGGGATGATTCATGTATATGTGATGTGTTTTCCACAGAGTACCTGCTCCTCTTGTTTGCAGTGTGGGGTAGAAGATTGAAATGTAGTCAGCTATTAAAAGTTCCCCCATGTCCGTGTAGCTTTGCTGGACACTGGACATGCTCCGTATTGCAGTATCACCTGCCATTACAAAACATTCTGAGGAGAACGAGGGCACTGAGAGAAATGTAACATTTCTGATTCAATTGCTAGGATGGGGAGTTTTTTAGGACTGGCTGGCAAAGAAAACTCTAGCCTGTGTTAGGCTTCTGTTAATAAACTTTGCATGCTTTCTGCTTTAGGAGCATGAAACAAGGGAAAAAGAGGGATTCTTTTTGTTGTTGTTGTTGCAGTTATTTGCAGTCCAATTTTTCAGGCCAAAAGATAGTCTCAATGATCTAAATTATAAATATGCAACAGCACCAAGGTGAAGCACGAATCACAGAGGATCCAGTAGCTCTGTTTTCAATGGATCAGCTTCTCAGACATCATCCTTTGGTTGAAGCTTTAAGATTAGTTAACTAGGTTGAAAACAAAATGTTCTTTCACGATGTATTTTTGGTTCAAAAGGCGATTGGTAGCTTTCTTCTGTCTCCTTGAAGCCTGCTGAGCTGCATGTACTGTTCTCTCTCAAAGCTTGGTTCTTTGCAACTCTGAGAATAAAATACTGCACTTGCTCCCATTGACTGACTGAAGTAAAATAATCTATGATGCCTGAACAAGTCTAAATGAAATAATAATGTCCTTATTAGTGAAAACCAGATTGTTGATACAATAATTGAGCAGATTTATTGTCATCTCCTTGGACTAGTCTGCTAAAACTGCTGCTGTTCTATTTCATCTCGTATCAGAGGAACTGTGGGTTGGTAATCCATCATTAAACAACATTTAGAATGATGGATGAAAATGTCAGCTCTCCCAACATAATCAATCCATATCTCATTAAAACATATTATTTATGTTTCTTATAATGGAACCTGCAGGGGTTTTGAGAAGAAAATGGAGACATCAGCTGTTGTTGAAAGATGAGATAAGATATACTGTAGTTTGTTAATTAATAAATGCATATGAAAAATACTTACCCACACTACCTATTGCCCTTTACCATTTTACAAATAAATCTATTTCCTTGGCTTTCCTCTTGCTGTGGATGGCAGTGCTTTGTTATGTTAATTTTGTTAGTAATAATTCCATGAGAAAAATATTAAAAAGCATGTAGGAAGACCATTTTGCAGATTATTTCCAAGACATGGTGTCAGGAAAAGCCTTTGAATGCAAATGAGTAAGAAAGACTTTACTGTTCTGTTGCTGTTTGCTAAGGACAGCTTTTGCCCCTGTTATTCTCCATGTAGATAAATCAGTGCATTTCTTTAACTACAACAGAGTTCCATTTTAAGGATACTTTCTACTGTATGCTGGCTCAAAGGTGAATGAAACCTTGTTTTGTGTGGTTGTGGTGCTGCTGTAGTCGTGGTCACAATAGTAGCTGTTGCCTCACTTTAATGACACTTGAGGATCACTTTATGCTTGAAATCTTACAGATCAATAAAGCAAAGTAAGTAGGAAATGACTGCCTAGTGTACAACAGACCAACTCGTATTTCAGATGAAAATGAAGACAANCTGCTGTATCACCTTTGCTGGCTCAAAGGTGAATGAAACCTTGTTTTATGTGGTTGTGGTGCTGCTGTAGTCGTGGTCACAATAGCAGCTGTTGCCTCACTTTAATGACACTTGAGGATCACTTTATGCTTGAACTCTTACAGATCAATAAAGCAAAGTAAGTAGGAAATGACTGCCTAGTGTACAACAGACCAACTCGTATTTCAGATGAAAAGGAAGACAAAATGTAGCTTTGATTTGATGTGGAATTACCATTATCTGCACCATTGGCAGAAGAGAGTTGGCCACAGAAACAGTGCCTGTCTGTTCAGCAGCCAATGCAAAAGAAAAACTCTCACAGTGTGATCTTTATCAGGTCATCTTCATTCCATCAGACCAGTGACAAATGTGTATGCTGGTCAGCTAGAGGAGCTTTGAATTCCTGATCCTCTATGGACTCTGGGCACAATGCACTTCCAAAATTTGTTTCTGAGTTTATTTTACCAAAGGCAATGCTGGCTATGAAGGGAAAACAGTGTCTACAAGCTGTTAGATTTCCAGGTAACAGCTTGTGTGTATGGCAAACGAGATCTAAGACATAAAGATCTTGTATTTTTCTCCATCTTAGCCCTGCAGAGGAGGGATATTTTACTTCTTTTCAATTTTCTTTGATTCATATAACTTCACCTTAGTGTGTATGAGGCAAGCATCTATATACACAAGACAGCAATTTTGGCTTGGTTGGTGCATGGTTCTTGGAAGAAAAGGTTTTCAGGTTTTAAAAACGTTACTACTTGTACATCCTAAGGAAGAAGAAAAGAATCACTTCTTCATACAATGATGACATAAATTACATTAGCAAACCCCCTAGCCCAATCATAAAAACAATCACAATATTTTCACATTTACTCAGAAATCTACCAGTAAGCTACTACAAAACTGGTTATGCAGATTATATGTCTTCTGAAATGACAATGATACTCTCTTCAAATTAGACAAAGGTACATTTTATGACAGCTGGAGGAGTAAGTGGAAGGCAGAAAAGATGTCCAAATCTTATCAGTGATGTCCAGAGCAGAAACCTGAATATATTATACAAAATGGCAGAAGTGAAAAAACCTATTTGGTTTCATATGGCACACATACATCACAAATGTCTGGAAGTTACGTGTGGGGAATTTTTCTTATTCATTCTTCTCAGGCAAAAGAGAATGAAAGGGTTTTTTTTTTTAATATTATGTTCTCTCCCACCACAGTTTTCTAGGGGGAAAATATAAGATCTTTCATCCCTAAGGAATTGTTCAATTTGCTTTATGGTAACAATGAGAACCTGTATGAGATGACTGTAAAAATATTAGATGAGGCCATCTTGCATAGCCAGCCCTTTTCAGTTAAGCTATTGCCAGGTTCTCTTTTATCAGATATTAAATGCATCAGCAAGAGGAGACACACAGTCTACCTTTTCTAGTCATCAAAATACTTTTCCCCAAACATTCAATTTTTTTGAAAAGGCATGTTTATCTTTTCTCCAAGCTTAATTTTGACAATATTGTAAAGACTTCAAAGCAACCTGAGGATTCAGCCAAGTTGTTCCTGTCTCTTTAGCACTATTGTGCTATGCCAGCAAATGAGTCACTTTCAATAAATATGCCATTCAACTTCAAAAAACATGGAATAATGTTAGTCTGATACTTTTAGTTGAATTTTGTTTATTTGTCTGAGCACAGGACAAATAAAAAAGCACCAGCAGTGTGTGGGTTTTGGAAAGAAAAACCTGGGCAGCACTGATAACATTGAGACAATCAGTGAAGCCAAATTTCATTCTGCTGCAAAGAGAGGCAAAGTTTTAAGTAAGTATAAACTGAAAACATATGACAATCAAAAACTATGTCAGAAATGAGAAGTGTTGAGAACCCACAGGTGTCAATCACCCTTTTAATATGTTAATATTTCACTTTTAGTGAACAAAAATTGTCTGTTTATTTAACCACAATGCATTCTTCAGAAAAGTTGCCATAGAGAAAGAAGTTTTCATGTTTGTTTTTATTAAACTAGGTATAAGCTCTAAACAGAGCTACTAGATAGGAGGGATTTTCTGGTTTTTGTTGTTGTTGTTGCTGTTGGTTTGGTTTTTGTGGGGTTTTTGCTTGTTTGTTTGTTTGTTTTGGGTGTTGGGGTTTTTTTTTTGTTGTTTTTGTTTTTAATTTGTTTGGTTTTTAAATAGTCCTAGAGAGATTAAATGTCAGAACTTAAAACAAGCCACCAAATAAAAGCAGAGAGGGAAGTGGGACAATGGATCCAAGGAGCAGAGAGATTTTAAGTTATTTGGGATGAGAGTTCTGCCAGATGCAATTAGGTAGTATCTTATTCCTCTGTGGAATGTTATTTGGTGATAAATACTTCAGAGTACTCCTATTTTTCATAATTTGCTATTTGCTTATAATTAAAGCTAGGTTGCTACTTTATCATTAAAATAAAAGCATGGCCTTTTTCTTTAGTAGCAATGAGTGATATTTTAATCAACTTTTGAAAGAGTGGATGGTAAAACAAGGAAGAATTGGATGGTGAGCTTTGAGACTGCTCAAGACCTGCCCCAAACATCTTCAGGGCACAGCTATGATACAGGTGAGTATCCTTCTAAGGCACAGTTAATATGGTAAAAAGCTTTCATAAAGATTTTACAAGCGGTTGGAGAATTTAGTAGTCTTGCACTAAATATTTGCGCTAGAGTATTTTCTGCAGTAAGATAAAGAAGCAAGACAGCATCAACTTTGATACTTACATTCCCCGGCTAGGTTTGGATGGAGCTCCACACCAGGAGTGAGGAGCTGCCAGGTGTGGGATATACCTAGGGCAGGACCTTTGGGGTTGGCAACCCCAGGCCAATGGAGTGAGTTGTGTCCAGCACCGGGTAAAGGGGAAGGAGGAAACTCTGGTGTGAGATTCCAACTACAGCTTTAAGGCAGCTGAAGGGTCCAGGGAGAGAGAGCACCGATCACAGGGAGACAGGTTTTTTTAAAAAGGGGTGGAACAAGGGGTGNCCAGGCCAATGGAGCGAGTTGTGTCCAGGGCCGGGTAAAGGGGAAGGAGGAAACTCTGGTGTGAGATTCCAACTACAGCTTTAAGGCAGCTGAAGGGTCCAGGGAGAGAGAGCACCGATCACAGGGAGACAGGTTTTTTTAAAAAGGGGTGGAACAAGGGGTGGGCACAACACAGTAACCAATTCAATGGGGCAGGATCAGAGGGAGCGGCTTACAAGGTTATAACCAATGAGGGAATACAAAGGGAGGGCACAAAGCCGAGGAGCCAACAGGGTGTCGAGGAGCATAGAACTTTCTAGAACAAGGAGAAGTGGCAACCATTGACTGACAGGGGAGGGGCTGGAACAACTAGGGGCTGACATGGAGGGATCCAGAAGAAGGAGCAGGGTTAAGCTGATGGATGGAGAAGGGGAGGGAAACGCCTTTAGGGCTGAACCAATTACATGGGGGGGCTTGGGAAAGTCAGGTATAAACCATAGGGGAAAACATGCACCATTACATGTATTATCTGTATAAGCCCACAATATTTCAGATCCAGTGTCTTTTTTATAATGAGTGCCTTTTTTGTAACGAATTTTACAAATAAGCATTCTAAGTAAAAATATATTATCTGTATGAGCCCATGATACTTCACATACAATGTCTTTTTTATGGATGTCTTTTTTATATATAATGAGTATCCTTTGAATAATTAATTTTACAAGTAAGCATTTTAGGTTAAAATGCTACAATATAAATATTTACTACTCTATGCTATCTCTATAAATCACTTTCTGACTTATTTTGTCAGGAAGAAACCATCCCTTTTTGCACTTACGGGGTATGCAGTCTGCAATATTGAATGAAAGCACTGGTATGCACTATTTTATGCTGGAAGCTGTCAATAACATGTACCTAATATATTGTATTGAATGAAAGACTACATCAATCAGTTGTACAAAGGATCGTACAATGCTTTTAGTGGATTTCCAGAGAGTCATAAAATCTATAAATCAATATATTTTTTAGCAATTCAGTGTCAGTGGGTTAAATTAATTTTATTTGCCTGAATAAAATTAATGATGTGTTTTTAATATTTGGATTTTTTAAAAAATATTCAGGATGACATCTTTTATGTTTATAATGTTAAAACATAACTATTAGTTAGCTAGTGGATACTGTGCATCCACAATGTGCCAAGCTAGTTTGAATCAAAGCTGAAGTCTCTGGAATTGAATTGTGAGAGTAAGAGAAGATTAAGACACCAGAGTGCACTGAAGAAGGATTTCCACAGAGTATCTGGGTAGACTTTTCAGGTCATAATCAGTAACGATTTGAGGAATACAGTTTTTAATTGTGATGGATGACTTTGGCTGCATGCCACACACCCACCATACTGCTCAGCAGGATGAGGGGTGGGGGGAGAAAGTAAGAGGGAAGGAAACTTGTGGGATAACATAAAGGCAATTTAATAAAGTAAAGGTCATACAGAAGCAAAGGAAAACAGGAGATTTATTCTCTACTTCTCATCAGCAGGTTATGCCTACCTCCTTCCCAGGGCATACAGCTTTAGCACTCATAGGGATTGCACTGAAAAAACAATGTTGTAATAACAAACACCCCTCTCTTCTCCCCACCCTCACCCTTTGTTTTATCTGCAAACCATATTAATATGGTATGGAATATCTTTTTGGTCAGTTTGGGTCCTGGCTCTGTCCCCTCCCAAGGCCTTGCCCATCCCCAGCCCAGTGGTGAGTGTGAAATGTTGAGAGACAACACTGATGCTGTGTCAGCCCTGCTCAGCAGGACCCAAAGGTGAGTTATCAACACCTTCCAGGCACCAGTGCAGAGCAGAGCTCTCTAGAGCTGCTGTGGGGAAATGAACTCAGCACAGCCAGACCCAATACATTAGCAAATCTGGTGCTCTTCAGCTCAGACCAGCCATTTGGAAAGCAATTCTGTTGTGGGATCATTGGAAAAGAGCCTTCAGCCATGCAGAGATGCTCTGATTTATGCTCCATCAAAGGACATAACTCCCTGGCTGGAGTATTTCAAGTGAAAGAATCCAGTAGCTTTGAACAACCTTCCAGCTGGGTGCAGCTGTCGGGAATTATTAATCTCATTGCAGATATGAAACACCATGGAACCAGTAACCCCTATTTCTGCCTCAGATAGGTAGAAGTTGTTCTAACTCTAGAATGAATTGCTGTGGTCTTATCTTCTCCTGTACTGATTTGTTCTGTTCCTCTCAATGAAATACAACATACAGTGCAAGAGGGCAGAACACAATATCATTTCTGTGTGGAATAGTACTTTCAAATCCAATGCAAGTGCTTTAATATTATATTCTTTAGGTCAAAGTTACAAAGTATTTATCTTCACTACTAGTTTGGCACAATTGCTACGGTTAGCACTCAGTTTATGGTGTTGATGACAAAAAACCTAAATGCATGTAGTCTGTGGATTTCAAGGAAGACAGTTCAAAAATGTGGGAGAATACCATGCTTTCTCTGAGCTTCACTGAAAAGAAAAGCTATTTTAGTACTTAAACTAAAGTTTAAGTACTTTTGCTACCCATGAGCTACACAGAATATAAAAACACTTGACAGCAAACATGGTATTTCTTCATATATGTCTCCAAGCAAAACTTTAAACTGAAAACCAAAGAAATGCTTCTAATGCAAGGATAGTAGAATCTGCCTCTTGATTTTGTGAAAACCATGAGCAAGTGGTGGCACATGTTGTGGGACTGATACAGAGAAATGCTCATTCTGATAAAGGCAGAAGTTTCCTAGCTCCAGACTCACAGTCAGTAAGCAGGTGGTTTTCTTTGCGTGCGTGTTTTGCTAAGATCGAGGCATAATAAGTTTTTAATTTGACTTGGCTTGATTTGATAGAACCTTTATGCTCATTACAGAGAATCTGGAGAAAAAACAGTTTGAGAGATGAAATATTTTTACATCACTTACCAACATATTTATATTAGGCACAGTGTAACTGTGTAACATGTAAACTGAAAGTATTCAATATGTTTTTATTGTACTGCCTACAAGAAAACAGCATTGAATTTTTTAAATAGGATGTTGTGTAGTCACTGCCATGTGTTGAAGGTCATCAGCATTGTCTGCTCGTTGGAACATCTTGGAGATATCACAAAAGCTGAAGACCTTAGAGATTTGAGATGCTTCCACTTGAAATTCTATCCAGCTAATGACTGATTATTGGTTATTTAAACAGTGAAAACAACATACTTATGACTTAATAAATGTTTATGAGTAAAGATGATGTTTTACCAATGGTTAATCTAACATTGAGATAGTGATTAACATATGCCACATGTGCTTCATTTTCACAATCATTAGGAAAGATACTTTGCATGAAATAAAAATATCAATTTTATCATAATAGTAAGTCCATGCTATATTCCCTGTATCTCAGATATTTTCATTTGTTTGTATTATTTCACACTGAGTAAAACAATTCCATCTGTTCATATCGTGTTTCCTGGGAACTCATTCTCGACCATTTGTCAGCTGGCTGCTGTTTTTTTAGTGAATGATGCTTGTCATAAATCCAGTAAAAGTTAATGAGTTCTGACTTCCTGGATCAGCTTGCAGATCTTTGTGCACTGTCTCTGCTTTAACATGGTGTGCTGTGCTGAGACCCTCCTGCCTCCAACACTCTTCAAGAAGCTTTGCAGTAATGATTTATGGGAATCCATGAAGTCAGACATGGCAGGTTTAAAGAGGGAGCTGTACACACCCCTCTAGGGCTCTGTGTGAAACCACTGTTGCAGGCACAGAGCTAAAGCACACCACTTCTCCTCTTGAAAATATTCTGGATGTTAGGACCACAACATGTATAAACCTGACAACGCATCACAGAAGCCTTGCTACTGGCATAGACCCAGAAGGAATTTAACCTTCTAATATCCAAGCATTTGCAGGAACAGGATACTGGGTAAGTAGCTCCAGTTGCACTGGAGTTGTAGCTCCAGTTGCACTGTCTGAGCTCTGGCTAGCTGGTGTGGGAGCTCAGTGACAGGCGTGGGGAACTGCAGAGGCACAGGGGCTACCAGCTGCAGAACCTTTGGGATACATAATCCCAAGATAGGCAGGGAGGCTGACGACAAGGACCCAGACCAAGGAGGAGAGGGAGGCTCTCTCTATGAGGTTCCAGTGAGGGTTTATTGAAGCTGAAAGGTTCCATGAGAAAGAGCACAGAGACCAGCGGTGCAGCAACTTTTAAACCAGCGGTGGTACTAGAGGTGGTACAATGCAGCAACCAATGGGGTGTCAGTGGGTGTGGAATTCAGGGGGAGGCACAAAGAATTACAGCCAATGGGGTACATGAAGGGGAGGATACAGGATCAGAGAACCAATGGTACATCGAAGAAGACAACTTTCTGGATGAAAGGGAAGGGATAAATCCTGATGGACAGGTGTTGGGCTGGATTAACTAAGGATTGACAGGGAAGGGTCTGGAATGAAGGGTTGGGTTTACTCAGTGGACAATGGAAGTGGTGGGAATTCTCTTCAGGGTCATACCAACTCTGAGGGGGTTGAAAGGGGATTCAAGGAATGCACCACAAAAGGTAAGAACTGCGTTATTCTCTCTTGCAGTAATGCGTAATCAATACTTTTGTTCTCAGCCATAATCTTGAATGTAAGAAAGTGTAATGGAAACACTGCACGCTTTCAGTCCTCCAGATGCTCAAAGTAAGTATTGCTTTTCTGTTCCTGCCTTTCAGAACCTGCTTGATAGTTACCAGATGCCAAGACACTGGTAGTGCCTCTGACTGAGTTATAAGATATTTAGAAAAAAACTTGTAGCAGTTTAAAAGCCTTAACTGTTACTGTAAGCACTACTTCTGGATTAAATTTGGTACCACTTTTTCAAAATAAATATTTTCACCAGGCCTTGCAGTTAAGTGCATCATTATGATTAATTTATGCAGAATGAAGCAGCCTTTTTAATTGATAATGATTAGCGAACTTTCTAAATCTGTAAAACCTCAGTAGGCTTAAGCTTTCAATATATAGCACTGTCTATTTTTACACCACAGTCTTCCATTTAACAGAACAGGAAGCATCTCATCCTGAAACTGCTGATGCTGCAAGCTCCAAAAAAACCCCAAAAAACAAATGCTTTTACTTCACATACAGTGCAGCAGGAGTGTCAGCCCATAGCAGTTTTTATCTGATCAGAAAGCAAAACCTAAGAATTTTTATCACAGTATTATCTAGAAATGAACAAAAATCCTCTTGCTACAATCTTGACCTAAACTTACCTTGAATTCAGTGATTAAACAGAGAAGAAATGAGGGCAAGTAAGTTTAGCTTTACATTTTTGTTCTCTGCCATCTAATTACGAACATTGCCTGTTTTGTACTTAAATTTTATTAAAAACTTTTTGTGTAAGGTCCAGTAATTTGACATTTCTCAGCCCAAACTTTGAAAATTTGGAAAGTAAATGCATACAATTATGTGGCACCACTATGGACTCAGCTGGAGCTCTTGTCTAGGCCAAGGGTAAATGCACTGTAATGCTCAGGGGGAAACTGGTGTGACATCAGTGTAAAAGGCAGAAGAATTAGAGCTTTTTGGTAAAGTGCATTCATAGTCTCACCATAGCCTTGTCTCCTCATACCTGTTCAGCATTGTGTCTTTTTATGAGCACACTGGGGTCAGCCTGGAAGGAAAGCTGTCACCTGAAGTTAACATGCACATGAAAGAGTAAGATAACACCCTTCTGAAATGCTGTGAGACCTCAAAGCCATGTTCCCCTGTCCTGTATTTTGGGAGCTGCAGTGTCTTTATGTGTTGTGACAGGATCAGCTGAATGTAAAAACTGTTTTTTTATCAACTGCTCAAAATCAATTGGTGCAGTTGCAGCTCATTTTCAGGTTTCTCATAGCAGCAGGGAAGCTGCTTGGGGAGGTCAGTGTCACAGCCTCTGCACAAAGCAGTTGTCAAAGAGTCTGAAGTACCTGTTCCTGTCCTTAAAGAAGATTACTCTTAGTTTAATACAACTTCACTTTCACACACAATGTTGACCTCATAATTATCTATAAATGAAGTTCGCTGTGCCCAATATATATACATTTTTCCTCTTTTCTAGTTTTGAGAAGAGAACAAACTTATATCCCATACTAAACACCATCCGAGTCCCTCCAAGTCCATTTAGGAAAAGATACTCTAGGTACTAATTAACCTCTGTATTGTTCCTAGAGCCTGTAATAGAAGCAAACATGTCAGAAAAATGAACACACATCTAAGTTACTTCTATGCCTTTTTGCCCTCTAGTGCCTAGGATAAGAAAAACCCACAAACCTATGAGCTGGTTGCTTATATCTGAAGCATAAATGTCTCCAGAATAGCTGCTTAAAAATCCATATTGCTGAATTGTGATTTGCACATGACTTACTATAATTAGAAGAGGAAGTTACTAGGGGGAAAAAATAGAGTGTAGAAGTAGAAAGCAATAAGGACAACTTTTCCATTTAACTTTGTTTAGTGCAAAAGGTGTAAAATGGCAACAACATTCAAACTCTATTTGTGCAGATGTCAAGGGTACTTTATCTCTCACTGGTTAACTCCTTTAGTCTGTTTTGGAAAGATACTACGTGGAAATATTTTTTATCTTTCTCTAGCAATGTTTTTTCTCACAAGGTCAGATTTACCAGCAGGACACCAATATCCACAAAAGTGCACTAATGAGGCAAACAGGGACTTGGTGTCATTGAGTTCCTCCCCTGTTGCCTCAAATGGCACTCTTATGTGGGTGGATACAATGTGAAGTGACAATTACATCCTGAATTGCTGCATTCTGAAGTGAAAATGAGACAGACCTTATGCAGTCTATCTGTGAAATGACTCCTGCTTGTGCAAGTTCAGGTGCAAAAGGAGCTATTTGATCGAAGTGGTCCTGCTGTGTAAGATACCTGCAAGTAAAAGGAGAGAAGACAGGATTGCATTTTTACCAATTATTAAGCATTAATAGAAAATCTACTTGATTAGAAGTGGGGCTATTTCCTTAAACACGATCATTAGAGTTTATAGGGTTTTTCAGTTCCTTCAGCTCGATTTCTCTGACTGCTCCATGAGAGTTACCTTCTTCCCAATAATTTCTCTTGTCTGACCTTGAGCTGCAGACAGTCTTTGGCATTTAATGATATTATGGCTTGTGGTAGCAGAAACTGCAGAACAGGATCTTCCCAGTGGCCTCAAGCCAAAGTGTTAGTTGTCGGCTAATGTTTAGAATGGGATGGTGACAGCCATAGGTAAAAGAAATTTGACATTTTGCATTTCTGTAAGCCTGAAATCTGAACAAAAAACTGCACTGAAAAACCCATATCCTTGCAAAAAAAATTTGATTCTTCAAAGAATCAAAAGCCTTTGCAAGACTGCGATAAAAATGTATTCCAATATTTTTGTTCACATATCTTAGCATCCATTTATGTCTCAGTTGTGTAACTAAGGAAAAGCATGCTTTCTAGGGAAAAAAAAAAAACCAAACAAACAAACCAAAAAACCCACAACCTAATCATAAGCTCAGATTTTTAGGCAAGGTAGGGAGTCAATATTTGCCATAGATGCAATTATCTGTTGAAGTAGATAGTCATAGAAGGAAAAATTAAGAACTTCAACCTGTAAGTAAAAGAGCTTTTCTTCTAGCAAATCAATAAAATGAAATATATAGTCAGTTAATGTCAAAGTCAAACCCTTCACTCTGCTTAATACCTTGCATAATTTCTCAGGTTAGAAAAGACATTAGGCTCTGCTGCACAACACTTTGACCATTCAAACTTTAATTGTTGGTATAATGATGCCTCTTGATACTTTCATTAAGCTTTTGGTGCCTGACTGTAGTAACCCCAGTTTTCACATTGAACTTTATGATCTGCTCCTCGTTTTTCAGTCAAAAAATTCTCATTACATACACAGCTAGAACACAGGTGATTCCAGTCCAAGGCCTCTGTCATTAGAATGAGATCCATCACTCTTTTAACAGGCTGAAAATAATGATGGCAAGACAGGTGTGGTAAAGCATGAGTCTGCCTGGAAGGAGTGGTGAACTCCATTTTCCATTCTCAGCAAGTGCAATTGCTCCTGTGTTTGGGCTTGAAGGCTCTGACCTACCCTGAGGCTGCTTTCTGGACACAAGTTGTTTGTGAATACACGAAATTGCACTGGCAATCTGTTAGTACTGCACATGGTTGTGGGTCCTTCTTAAGAGAAAATGTTTGCTAGCTGAAAATGACAAGAAATTTTTGTGGGAGGAGGACATCTAGTGATCTGATATGTATTTACATGAGCTTGCACAGCTGAGTCAGCCAGCTAACCAGCTACAGGATTTTTTGAATAATAGTGAAGAAGGGGGCAGGTATGCTTTGCCATAAATCTTGAGGTTTTGCTGAGATGACACGCAAAACAACAGCAACCTTTTAACTTCCTGATTTTCAAATCAAGGCTCTTGAAATTAAATGTTGCATAGAAGTAGTGATTATGGCTACACTTCTCATCTACAGCCATGCCATCTCCCAGCCTGTATTTTGCTGACATTAATGACCACTTACACATTTCTAGCAGAATGGCCATTAAGATCCCAATACATTTACTCTTAAAGCTTCCCACTGGACTACAACAACTGGTCAGCATAGCAGCATCTCTGTAATACACTGACAGCTCTTCTATAAAGATTTAATTTAAAAATTCTTCTGAAAACATGGTTTATTACATCTCACAGTGATGAAAATTAGTTATCCAGCATTGTAACTGCAATGGGTGAATATCTCCATAGTTCATGCTGTTAGCCCCTGACAGATTGCATTTCTTCTTCCAGATTTCAACTTTGAAAAAACCCTGCTAATAACATGCAACTTTTTGTGTTGTTTTTCTACCAAACTAGTAACTGGTGGGGTTTAAACTCCGTGTCTGTGTGTGTTACAGCCAAACACTAACATGAGTGATTCTCAAAGTCACAGGGAATATCCAGAAGGATTAAGAAAATCTCTTCAAACCATGTTAAGAAATCATGTCCCTGATTCAGGACTGAAACCCACCCATTCTTATCAGAACAAAACCTAAACACAGAATCAATTTTTTAAAGAATAGCTTATACCCGTAAATCCATTACAGTATGAAAATTCTAAATCTGCTTTAAATTCGAGAGGGATCAGTCCTGCCCGACATAGTCTTAGACTTGTTATGCTGTATCATGCTTGTAGGGGGCAGTCTCTCATTTTCCTAATACAAATATTCCTCTGAATACATGATTTTTCTGGGAACATAAAAGCAGATGATAGATGATAGCACTAATACTGGTGTACAAGTCATATAGCCATTTTATATAGAGAGACAATTGCCTAATCTTTTTTTTTTTTTTTTTTTTTTTTTTTTTTTTTTTTTTTTNTTTTTTTTTTTTCATTTTAGCCAACATAGCCCATGGAAGTTGGCAGCAGCAAGAACTTTTTAAAGAGCAATAATCCTGGGTGTCTTATCATAACTTTTTCTCAAACTCCTTTGGCTATTGAACAAGGAATTCAAATTTCCCTGTACATGAACGATTTCTCTCAGGGTTAGGAAATCATGCAGAACATTTTCATTCCAAAGTTTGATAAACAAAGTCAGCATTGACCTTGCTGTGGTTATTAGTCAAGCTTCTGGTTTTTATATTTTCAACATGACTGGTATTTTATCTTCTTAAATAAAGAAAAATCCTTCTCAGAAGCAAAATAGATAAAAATATATTGCTTCCTACTATTTCCTGATTCTGAAAATTACCAGGTGCCAAGCTCTGAACAGAGTAAAATTGAAGACGCTTGAGGATGACCTAAAGAATCACAATGGTGAAGAACTGTGACATAGTGGTTTAGCTAATTTTGTAGCAGCTGCTTGACACTAGAAAAATGAGGAATGAGTTTTCTGTTGCTAAATATAATTAATTCCTTTTCTGTCCTCTCATAAATTGTCAAACTTCGTAAGTGAAAACAAAGATGTGGTGCATGCAGACATAAAAGTTAATATGAATATACATATTTTAAATGGAGAAATGCTGCATATTGCCACAGAAGGATTTTCTTGCATCAGATATTGCGTAATTCTTCTAAATAAGGTATTTTAAAATTAGTAGATTGATGTAACACAACTTCCGCGAGCAATTTCTCACGCAACTTCAGAGCAATTTTCTATTATTTGCAAAAATTACTACATATTCAACAGCATAAATACAGCTGAATTACTTCATTTCAGGATATTTTCTAAGCCTCATTTACTTCTTTTTACTACAATTTGTGAGTATGCAATAGAACAAGGCAGCCACTTTTATTTAGAATTAGATTTAAATACCTTTCTGAATCAGACCATGAAGTGCCTGATCATTTAGTGGTAACATGACTTACTGTTTTAGTTGTATTTGCAATTCTATTAAATTCAGTGCAGCTGAGATTGATTTTGAAGGCAGCAATAGGTGTAATTTATTGTTTTATGCCATATATGGATAAATGTACTGTCAGTAAGAGGTGGTCAGATTTCTCTTGATGATCACTCTAAAATGCTCATAACAACTATTTCATACATGTTATGACAACATTATTATTTATGGTATGACTATATCATAATGTTATGACAACATTAAAACTGGAAATTTGCCACCTCTAGGCTAGGCTTTTGCTAGTCAGACTGTTTTGAGTGTACAGTGGCAGTCACTAATACCCTCATATTTCATAGAGCTCTTTCAACCCAACCCAGCAGATGTCCCTAGAGACATTATGAGTTCATGCTCATGAGAATAAGTTTCCCTGTGAGCCAAAAGCCTTTCAGGCACAAGACTCAAGTTGCATTTCCTAACTCTAGTGATAACAAATTATACTTAAGCTTTCCAGAATGTGTAAGTAATATTTAAACATTTAGTAAAGATAAGACTTCAGCAGATACAGAAATTATATGTCATTTTCTTTTATGGTCTTTGCTGGCAAGTGAAAGACAGTGGATTTCTTCTCTACAAAACTGGAGGGATGCTGGAAGTCATTGAGCAAATCACACAAGTGAATGCAGTTGAACAGGTGAGGACAGAGAGTTGTCCCAGTAAATCTTGCTTGAGTCAGTGACCAAAACCTTCACTGAAATTAACAGGATTCAAAAGGAGTGCAACCAGGATCTGCTAATAACAAAGAATGTGTTCTTGACGTGAGAGATCTCCTGCTAGTCCCTGCAGAACTCTGGTGTAGAAAGAGCTGCAGGGCTTCAATTTTGTTGGAAGCCACAAAATTGAATTTAATTTGTTAAACCAATCTGGTAAACAATGTGTGCTCTAAACAAAACACATAACATGTTTTCAAGAGGGCCTCTGCAATGGGCCTGGGAGCAGCCAGGGCAAGTTATTATACAGGCTCCTCCTGCTGCCATTGTTTCTCCGTGGTCCTTTGTGGATGTGCACTGGAGCTTTTACCACCTTATCTAATAGGCAGTGCATTTATATTTTGACCAGTTTTAGAGTGGCTTATGAATATGATCTCTCATTAAGGTCTTTTTCCCCCAGAAGTATCAAATTAGATGTTGTCAAAGTTTCCTTCACTTAGAAAAATATACTACAGTGAAGTTAAATTAAGGTTTATTTTTAATTTGTCAAAATTTACAAAAACCTCTTTAGGTAATATATAGTTAAAATATTCCACATTTACTAAATAAATATCTAGTTGGAGCTTAATGGATATGCAAGTCTGAAAAAATGCCATTATATCCATTCCCCGCCCCCACACCACTTTGCTTGGCTTTACTTTTCAGTTTTGGTTTTTGGTTTGGTTTTGCTTTGATTTGTTTTGGGTTTTTTGGGTTTTTTTGTTTGTGTTTTTGTTTCAAAGCAAGTAGACCAAGTGTAGGAGTTGTTTACAGAACACTGCCTTCAATATTTGTGGGCAAAGGCCTTGAAATGTTCCCTGAGCATGGCCCATCTTGGATGCACAGTAGTGACAATGAGGGTCTCTGTTGGGAAACACTCCTGGAAGTGCAGTCCAGGCTCCAGCACATGGATCATCCCTGCCTAGTAAAGCTGCTTTTGTAGGGCAGCAGACAACCAAAGGGTGGCACCCTGAGGATTTGCTGCTCCTGGGCTACTCCCAGCTATTCAGTAAATTTTAATTGATTGGCTTGCCAGTTCCAGTATTTTTTCCAATTATACAAAAGTGAATAGAAGGAAGACCACACACACTTCTCTACTTGTGCACTAAATGTGCATCTCAGCATTTTTTTAACACAGAAGGCTTTCCAGGACATGACATATTTTTATGCATACTTGTGCTGAGCACTTTATGCCTACAAAGGTCATGTCTACATGATCTGATAGACAGCACAGCTTCCATTTGAAAACAGAGGCACAGTGAGAAATAACTTTGCTTTGCAAAGGCAAGAGAAGCCTGAAGCAATTAATCCCCCACCTCCCTGCAAGCAGCATTGGTGCCAACATCGTAGTAGTTGTTCAAAACATTAATACTAAAATTTAGAGAACAGTTTTGCATAAGATCCAAGGGTAACAAGTCAGTAACTAATTTACACTGTCGTGCTTATTTAAGTACTATTTTGTGTTTCCTAGGGACACGACATAACTTGGATAACGCTTACTGACAGATGACAGATTGTCTCTGTAGTTTTATGCAACCTATGCTCTGTAAAATACTGTTCACTACAAGCAAAATCAGTACTTAGGATAAAAACTGAAGAAAACATTTCTTTCCTCTTTTGCCAAGGTTCTCATGTTAAAACACTCCAGCTCAACACAGCTAAAAATGGAGCAAGTAATATAAATTCAGTATTATATAATTATACAAATTTTTACTCAATCAGGTGCCAAAAGATGAAACACAGATCTCATTTTCTTCTGGATTTTCATAGTAAATTAACACTTAAATTCTTCTCAACAAGAATAATACAACCCCAGAAAATTAAAAATAAATGAGTTTCACATCATAAAACCAGTATTAGATAACTAATAAACTCCCCCACTCAGAATTAACAGGTCGTATGTCATTTTTGATAACATGATAAAATGAGGAATCCTATCAGGAATTTTCGCAGAATGGAATCTTGGTAACAGTTAAATGTTGCACAGGTCCTGTCCAATACTTTTTTAAAAGTTGTTATTTAAGAGTGGTGTATTTCACTTGCCATTTATCATGAATTCATGCCCAGATTACCTGAAGACTCTGCAGCATTTTTATTCTGCTGTCTCACCTGAGCCTGAAGGACTTTTCCATGGCATGGGTTTATTTCTGCTGAGCAAACAGGCTGTACTCTTAGCTGTGCCAAAGCATAAAATTGTCATTAATGAATGAGAGGCAATGAGCGGGTAGAGGAAAGCAGTTTCTTTCTGAAGCTGCCAGCCTTGGGAGGAACAAGACTGATGACTGGTATCAACAGCCAAGATAAACCCAGGGTGCCAAGCGTTGGAGAATCCACATGACAGCATTTGGCAGCCCTGTCCCAAAGGCCACCTGAGATCTCTTATGGCTTGCTGGGCTGTGGGCAGACAGCTGCAGTTCTGCTCCTGCCACACATCCCCAGTGGGCAGAGGTCTCAAACAGGTAATGTTTTATGTTCATTTGCTTGTGTTTTTCTGTGGAAAACCAGCCCAGAGTCAGTTGTAATTCTGGGCTGGAAGATATCCAACACAAAATAAGGTAGAGTTTGGGAGAAACTGGTAAAACAAATTAAAATACCCCAAGATTAGTTATGCCACAGGCTAATAATTCAGAGGTTAGAGAGAAGTGACATATTCCTTCAAGTCAGATGTATGCATTCAATAGTCTCATCTAGTAGGTGGCTATTCAAGATTGTAAGGTTGAGTGGGAGTTGCTGGTTTTTGGAAAGGGAGTGTTATACCAGTCAGGAAGAATATAGTCTTATCTATCTATTTATTTCCACTTTGATTTATTGTGTATTTATCATTAATTGTTTGTTTTCAGCAATCTTAAAGTCTAACCTGTCTCTGGGAAGTCTGGTGCTATGTGATGAACCCAGCTCTCTTAGTGTTTTGTGCCCTTCCCAAAGAAGAAAAAGCCTGCAATGTGCAAAAAGGTTACCACAAAATGCATCACACAAACATAGATCTTGTGAATTATAGGTTAATATAAAATACAACGTTTCAGTAAGACCTAATAGTAAACCATGACAAGACATGTCAATCAGTATGATATAAATGAAAAAAGTTACACTATTCCCCTGTGATTATTCTGTGAAACTTCTCAGAAGTAGAATAAAACAAATGCTTATATGTCCCTTCCTCACAACTTAAATTAAAGGAGTATAATATTGCTGTGCTTATAAAATGATATTCATCTTCTTTTTAGAAGTCAAGTATGTAAGTGGTGAAGAACTGGAATATGATACGTAAAAAAGACAATTGGCAAATGAGTAATTCCTGTAGAATTTTTGTTTATTCTGTATCTCATTGGTTCACAGAAGTATTTCATTTAGTGTTCTTGTGCCTTTGTTTCGTGTTCCAGAAGATGGCAGTAGTCCCACAGCATCTTATGGATATATAACAGCTGTTTTGTCTCGAAACAGATAAATATTCATTAGCATTACTGCAGTGCTGATATGCAGTTTATATGTGAATTTTTTAGCACCTATTCAGAATTTGCTTTTAAAAAATTCTAAATAAAACTAAAATAAAACAAAAACAAAACAAAAAACATTTGTGTTAAAATGTCTTATTTAAGGCCATGTAAAAAGACATGCAGTACTGTGCATCTAGTACTCCAGTATTAGGAGTTATTAATGTCTGTTTTGTCTTGGGCTAGAGAGCAGAAAGGCATTATTAGGTTAATGATAGTTGAAACAGGTTTAATTGCAGCCCTGAGCAATCAGAAAACTTAAACCTTTGAGCAAACATTATCTATGTCTGCTGATGCATAAACTGAGGTACAAAGAAAAGCTTTTTTATTTTCACATATGTGTTGCTAATTCTCCCTTTCATCAGAAATCTTGTATTTGACATTCTCTTACATTCCATAAAGTCAAACCATAACACAATAAAAGCATTAGGTCGTCTTTTTGAAAAAAATAAGTGTATTACACTGTAGTTGCAGTTGAAACTGAAGATACAAATCTTCAGAACCTGATGCCAGGTGGTAACTGCAAAAGGTGGTGTCTGTAAATGTCTGTAGGCAGCAGCATCACATTTTGGAGATCACTGGTATGTTATGAAGTTTAGCTTTACCACAAATGCCATCAGAGGGAGCATGAGAACATGGATGGAATGTTTCCTTTGACATTGCCTGCTGCATTTATGGTCTCTTGCTTACTGCTAAAGTTTCTGAGTTGCAAGTGCATTACTTAGCTCACAGTAGTCTCTGGTGCATCAAAACCCCAACAAGAGCTGCCTGTGTGTGTTCCACTGAAACATGCCCTGTCTCTTTGTCTGCATTTTCTCAGCAGTTAACACAAAAAACACCTTGAGTTTGATTGGAACATTTGGATCTTACTTGATTAAATGTAATGTATTACTTTAGTACCATCTTCAGTATTCCTGAAGATCAGTTCCTTCCCAAGTATCTTTCAGAGTCTGTAGTTCCTATGTTTTTTAATCTTGGAGCCAGCAATTCATTCCATTGTGATTAATACATTTTTGCCCTGCTTGCTGTGTGAACTGCAGAATAGATGGAAGTTATTTTGGGGACAATAGATGAATTGTAAAGCAGCAATTGTAAAATTACCATGGTGAAATCCTAGCAAGGTTTTCTCCTCTCTTCTTGTTTCTCCTTCTCTTTCTCTGTTCTCTGAACTCAATTGAGTTCCTGTCATGATGACCTGAGACTACTTCAAGGATGAGTAAAGAATGATTAATCAATCAATAATGTCTCTTGACCTTGTTTTTGAAAGGAAAAGGAAAATGTGTTCAGAATAATTTTGAATCCTTCTCCTGTAACTTCAGCTGCCTGGAGCTGAATACATCTTCATTATTTTTGGAAAAATGACTGAAAGGCCCAATTTCCCTCTCCAAATCCTCTTGAGTGCCTTCTACAGCACTGAACTGCAATAAGGAGGATACAAGGCATAAGAAACTTGTGCAAAGTCATGAGGAGAAAGATTAGCTCAGTTTCAAAAGTATAAGAGTTTCAGGTCCTTAAACTATTACCAAAAGATGAGGATTATCTGGTGAGAGATGACTTTACACCCATACACCTTTACACTTTACATGTGCCCATGACAAGATCTAATTTACTTCATTAATCACCATTTTTAAAGAGAGGAAAAATTTAAGTGCTTCAGGGCCAGAAGCTGATGGTGACTGGCTTAAGTTGGACTTGAAACCACCTCTGATGCAACTGACTGTGGCCCTGTGGCTCTGGCAGGAAGAGCTGCTGCACGCGTAAGGTGGCAGTTTCAGAGACAGGAAAGGCATTGTGTTCTGTGACAAAGCTGCTAAAGAAAAGAATGAGAGCAAGAAGACAGCAGCTAGGGAACAGAATTAAGCATTCACTCATTTATTTAGAGCAACTAATAAAGGCGGTACAGCAGCACAAGACCTTAAAGATCATCTAGTTCCAATGGCTCTGCCATGGGCAAGGACATCTTTACTAGACCAGGCTGCTCATAGCCTCGTTACTGATGTGTTTGTTGCTGCTGTAGTGGGAAAATAACTGCTGAAGTTTCCTTTATTCCTTATGAGCAGGAAAAGGACTCTATCCTTTTGTGAGGATGCAGGGAGCTTCACAGGGGTTCTGGTCAACAGGAAAGTTATAGAGAACATCTTCCTGGAGGTCATGAACAAGTACAAGAAGAAAACAACAGTGATTTGGAACATCCTAATTTCCTTAACTAAAGGCAAGTTAGATATGACCAACCTGATGACTTGTGAGGCAGGGACAGGTTCTGGTGACTAGAGGACAGGAGTGGCTGTTTTCTCACCTCAACCCTATTGAAGACTTTTTACAGTTTCACACAATTTGCTTACAACCAAATTGCTGAAATAGGATTTTTGATAGGTCGATGGAAAATCAACTGGCTTGCCAGACTCCAAGAGTGGTATCCTGTAGCATGAATTCCTACTAGAAGCCAGCCAGCCCATAGTAGTATCCCTCACAGGTTAATTTTGAAACCAGATTTAAGTCTAAAGATTTAGACATCGTTATAAAGGGCCTGGACAATGGGATGTAGCACAACCTCAGCATGTTCACAGCTACCAAATTGCAGGTAGCAGTGGATAGGCAGGAGAGCAAGGCTGATGCAAAAAGAGATCAATGCCATAAGAAACCTCAAAAGCTGATACAAGGTCCTGCATCTGGAACAGGTGAATCCCATGCAAGAGAACAGGATGGGGGCAGCTGGCTGGAAAGCAACTTCATGAAAGAGGTCCTGGTTGACAGCAAGTTGAGCATGAGCCAAGTGTGCCCTTGCAGCAATGAAAGCCAGCTACATCCTGGGATGTGTGAGCATAATCACGGCCCTCGTTGCTTGCTAGCTCACTGCTGTCCCCTGCTATCACTTCCCAAGCGGGGGAGTGGTTCTTCCCCTCCATGAGGCATTTGAGGTCCTCTCTGTAGCACTGAATTCAGTTCCCCAGACCAAGAAAAACTGATAAACTGAAGCAAGTCTAGTAGATAGATGCATTTGATATGACTCTTATGCAATTTCCTTTTTGTCTGAAATAAATTGCTTATGGGGAAGTGCAGAAGAGGTAATTCTGAAACCCACTGGGAATTACTAGACAACATCTACATTTGAATCTATTTGCATAATAAGAAGAAAAGAAGACTTCTCAGCTGTTTTTAACCAACATGCTACACCTAGAATTGCTAGCATTCTCTGTTGAACACCTAGGTCTTATTCTTTTTATTGAAAGTTCAAATATAGTCAAGAATGCACCAGCTTGGTAAGTAAAGAAATATGAAGATTCTTAGTTCTTCTTTCAGAGCAGGAGTTTAGGATTTGAAGGTGAAGACCCACACACTAATATGAGCACAGCAGAAGGGACAGAGAGGCACATCATGAAAGTGAGGTGATTCCAGCAGCAGCAAGCTGGAGGGCACACTGTGGCTGATAAAAAGAGTCCAGCAAATACCACATCACTTCCTGAAGAGTAATGCCATAGGACAGTCATAACTAAAACCAAAGTGAGTATTTTTGATACGTGCTTGGAAAGAAAGGATAGATGTTTATGGTGTTTACTATAATTAATTGGGTTAGTTCACAAGAAATCAAAATTTTCAAGTGTGTCTACAAGAACCCAGTGTTGTGCTTGGTAAATGTGGCAGTCTGGTTGAATGGTTGCACTTGTTGAACCTTGGCTCATGATGCTAGGGGAGGACAGATGCAGGCTTTGTGAAAGTCCCATGGCAAACTAATTTCACATGCAAGTTGGCTCATGTTGGTTGTTGCACATCTTACGCTTATGTTGTCTTCCTATAATACCTCCCAGGGATTTTCTAAGATAACTGAATCCTAAAATCCATGCTGGGGATGAGGAACAATAAATACTAATGTTATTTCCTTCCTAGCACTCTGTTCTTTCCCTTAAATGAGCTGGCATTGGTGATGATTAACAAAACATAATCTGTGTAAAACACATTGACGACAATGTTACAAAAAGTTAGAAAAACTCTTTTCCCCCTTCACTTTTGGAAATCTATAGTTAATTGAGAGGTAAAAAACCTAATATGAAACTCCATGTTGTCCCATGTTGTCTTGGATGCTTTCTTTTACCTTGTAGAGTAGTCCTCATAAAGCAGCACAGCTAAGATAATGAAGTGGTAAGAGTTGAATTTACTTATTTTCTGATACATAAACACATCCAGCTTTTTGAAATTTCATACTTACTGGGCTTAAACAGTGCCATATTTTGCTTTTTCATAAAAAAAGATGAGTCAAGGGAATCCTTCTTTCTTCTTGTCATGCTGTGTGTACACATTTATAGCAATAAACCAAAAATTTTGCAGGAAGCTATGCCACGTATCCGAAGGGATTGAAATTTTCTGCTCAATGTCTTCTCCAGACCACTTAAGCATGGACATTTTTACCAGGAGAAGATTTTTATTAAAGGAAGTACACACAAGTGTGTCTGAAACTCTTTGATGTATGTCCTTCAAAATTGCTTCAATTTTCCCTGTCTGAAAGGTATTTTCCCAGTGCATGCTAAATTGTTGCAGATAAATATTTTTCTCCAGCCACTTAACTTTTATCTTTGCTTTCACTCTGCTCAAGAAAATTAAGTAGGGCTGATTCATAGAATCTACATTCTCCCTACACAATTAAAGCAGCAAAGCAGATTTAGAGGTGAGAAAAAAGGGGGATTATCTGGGACTTCAGTCAAGGCACGTTATCGAATAGTAGCTAGGACAAGGGAAAAGGACAATTAATAGCATTAGATAGCTGTTCCCATTTTGCTAATTTAATGTCACCTGTGGCATTCAATTTTCTTAGCATTGCATCTGTGGTTCTAGGAAAACACAGCACAGGACTGCATCCAGCACAACAAACCTTGCAATACTTTTTTTACTGTGAAGTGACATCAAAGCTCACTGGTCTTATCAGAAACCCATGAGGCTATGTAATCTGTATTATACATGCTCAAAGCAAAAACTGCAGTATTAATAGTCAACTAATACTTGGAATTGGCCAGACTAGGAAACAAAATGTCACCTAAAGAATACTTCACAAAGTGAGCCATGTGAGATTGCTGCAGGATGTGAAAGGAAAGCAAACACATCAGTGCACAGGTCCTCAAACCTGGATTGTCACCTCCTTCTAATCCCTATCTGACTACATGTGTCTTCACAAATCATTTCACCTCCATTGCTGACACTCTGCTCACATTGCCTACAGAGGCTGTAAATTGTCTGTTAAGTGAAGGAGCCTATTAGAAGGAAGATGTACATTTTCTGTAAATTTTTTATAGTAAGACAAGCAGCTGATGAAGCTGTCACCACTGATGGGAAACAACTATTTTATGGTGACAAACAACAGAGGGGGCAAAGTGAGAACAGAGCCAGGGGAAGACCAGAAAGGAATGACAAGTGCTTTATGTTTGACACCGTGCCTTTGATTTAATGAGTCTGCTTACAAGCTTCTGTTTCAAAGTGTACTTGTGTGATTTACAGGAGTGATGCTGCAGTTTCAGGTTGGATCAGCTACAGAGCAGTGTTGATCAAAACACAGGAAAATGGTGGGAGCTGGATACTCTCTGAGCCTGGTTTTCATCAAAGCTCACAGCAGTCTTTCTTGCTTATCAGCTCTGCTCCTTCTGACTGTCTTCTAGCTTGCAAGTTACACAAATGGGAATCCTGGACTTGTAACCAGAATTCTCAGACACACACATTTTTGTTATCTTTTATTTTCCTTCCCCCCCACCCCTGCATTGTTTTTTATCAAGCAACAATTTTTTGCCTGCAGTTGCAACTATGGATTCAAACCTTTGAGAAATTTCTCTGTATTTGCTTGTTTCAACAAAGTATGCAATGCTAATATTCTCCCCTTAATTGATGCAAGCTAAGTCATCAGAGAGACAGAGTTAAAATTGTATAAAATACAATAAGGGAGAACAAAGATTTCAAAAGAGCTCAACAAATGAACAGTTTTGTTGTTTAAATGCTTGTACCAGTATGAACATAAGTTCCTTGGTGTCTTACTTTTTCCGAGTCAGATGTAAGCACTGTGGAATATGATGGGTGCACTTACGGGGTGTAAGTGCACTCTGAGGGAACACTAGGATAACTAAAGGAGGGAATCTCAGGTTGCTGGGTGGTATTTTTCAGTATTTTCACTGACAACTTGCCTGACAAATCAAAGGTTACTTTTACTCAGCTGGTAAGCAATATTTTGTTTTTTCACGGTAAGCAATATCAAACTGTAAAAAAACCGACCTGAAATTGAAAACAGCCCTGACTAAGTGGAGCTGAAATAAAATTCAGTGTGTCACAGCTAAAAAGAATGACCCATAGTCAAAAGATAAACAAAATATAAATGCATATGCGAAAACTGTTGTGTTATACACAAAAGAAGTTATTGATATCACTGTCTTTACAACCCTCAAATTACCAACACACCATACAAAGAATTAACACTATGTCAGTGATGATTCTGTGTTTCTATGTCATATTTTTGTATGCAACATCAATAGGATGGCAATACTTTACTAAGAATCCTGACATGAATCTAACTTCCAGCAGGTAAAACTAACCACTAGCTTCTGAGACATATTTAGGGTGCAGGTCCTTAAAGTTGTCTATCCCTGGGGCTTTCTTCTTGTCTTATCAGCTGTCTCATGCCAGTTATCCAAAAGCTGTGACTACAAGCTCATCCAATTGCAGATGTTTAGATGTAAAAATGTGCAGTTCACTAATTTTATTTACAATCCTTTTTTCATAAATAAATGTGTTTTAATTTCAAACAACTTAAAAAGAGAAAGCTGTAGAGTTTGTATAATTGTTGTGACAACCAAGCAGCTGTTGATATGCTTGGTAAATTCCTAAGCTTCAAATAAAACCTGCTAAATCCTACTTTTAGTGCTCGTGGACTTTGAAGTCTGAGAAATTCTAGCAAGATACATAATTTTTCAAGTCTTGCTCACTCTTTACTAATGAGGCAATGTGGGGTCCAAAAATGTCTTCATAGCACCACATCCTAGTAGGCCATCTGAAAACATCAGTTCTGCTTCAAATCTTGTGTAAGATTTAATCTACATCCACAGATTTATTGTTATAAATCCATATTTTTATAAGGTTGCAGATCCAAATGACATCAACATGCCTACTTTTGCTACTTCTTCCTCCACTTTGTAAAGCATGCATCCTCCTTGTAAAATGACCTGAAAGCTTTCTGTTTGCCCCTAAATTGTACCATTCTTTTTCTACAAGAAGTGTTTAGTCTTCCATGTCTGAGTCACTCTTTATACTCAATGATTTTTTTGCATCCCTTCCCACTCAGGATATTCTATGGTTCTAGGATTTTAGACAAAATATTTGGAGGGTCTCAGGACTCTCTCAGAAAGCTACATAACAGAGCTGGGTGTCCTTACACATTTACTCAATACATGTTCTGTGTTTTCTTTGAATTAATTGGGTGGGAAAAGTTTGTAGGGAGTGGTGGTATCTTGATTAATTTTAGTCATACAGGGTGGAAGAAACACAGGAGCTTTCAGCACAGAAACCTTTCTCCCAGCCTGAAAAGAAATGTTTCCTCATCTCCAAACCTCATATATGATTGGCTTTTCCCCCAAAATACAACAGTTTAATTTAATAAATGCTTTTTATCCTTAGACCACTGTAGTAACCACAGCACTGTTACCACTGCTGTAGAAGTAGAAAGAGGTTCTGACTCCAAAATAACTGCAGAGGGCAGCATTAATTTGTTATTTAAGCCCTCTAGTGACAGGTAAGATCAATGTCCTTTGAAAATCTCAAATAATATTTTATATGTAAATAACCCAGGGCTTCGACAAGCAATTTTGGCGTGTATTGCCAAAAGCAAATATGAGAGGATTTTGTGATACGCTATTTCTTGAAAAAGTCTATCACAAATTTTCACATTCTGAATAGACTGAAGAGTGTGTTCTGTAAAAACCTATTTTGTTTATGCCTTATAATAATATGTTACAATGCAGTGGCATTCACCAACAACTTTTTACAATATGACTAAAACTACAAAAGAAGGATTGGCAGGAAAACAAATTTGACACTCTTGTTTGTCCCTGGTGAATGTCAAGTTAATAAGACTTATACCAACTAGAAACAAATGCTTTTAAACATGATGTTTATTTACACAGATATCAAATCTTTAGTAGTAGTGAAGTTATTGTTCCCTTTGCAATTCCTGGGACTATAACATTTTTTTTCAGGGCACAGGGCAAACTTGAATCTTTGGTTATGAGTAAGTAGTCTTGGGAGCACACACTTCATGGGAAAGACTTCAAAATATGCTTTGTACATGAGATAAACCAGAGACTTTTTTCTCATCTCCTAGTGCTCACTTATTTTCTCACTTGCAAGTATCTGGTTTTATGGGTCTCCAAATATTATGGGAGCTCATCAGCAAACTTTCAGTGCAAAAGAGCAGAAATAGTGCACCCTCCATTCAACAGGCACCTGAGAGATTTCTCAGTCTTGCTCAGTAAATCATTACTTTTCTAGGACCCTTTCTAGAGTCCTTTTGTAGTTTAGAGAACTCATCCTTCCTTTCTGTTCTTATGGTACTGTTCATTCCATTTAATCTGATCTTGACTTCTCTCTTTCATCACTGTCTGACCCTGCCTGCAGACTAGCTATTCTCTGGTTATTAGTATAACAGTACTACGTAGTTGCACATTTATCAGTGCCATGCCTATGTGAATTTGATCTTCCATTTCAGTAGAGCAAAATGTTTCTGGTTTTGTATGTGCAGTGCTTGCTGTGTGTGTGTGTGTGTGTGTGTGTACACCGTGGTCCATCTGAAAATGCTCTGAAGCTCACTCCTCTGAATGCTCATCTCTGTGGATTCAGGTTATAAAAGTCTGTATGGAAACCAGCTTTTCTTCTGAGGACACTTCAAACCAGCTACTTGCGGCTGCCATATCTGCTTCACTTTTAAGTCCTTCACTGAGAAATTTCAATTTTATTTTATGTCTTTCGTTTGAAAAATCAGAAAGCAGACACTGAATCTTGCCACTAAACTGCGATTTTAAAAGCATGAACTGCACCTGATAGAATAAAGATAAAAAGGTCTTCACATTGTAAGGAAGCACTCCAGTTCTCTGTCACATTTGCAGCACAAAATGGGCTGTCTTTAGCCTCTGACAATATTTGTTTAAAATTTATGACCTTCACCCATCTGCATTTCCTATTTCACAATGTGTACATATAGGGAGAGAAAAAGAGACGGAGAGAAATTCCTCCTAACATATATTTTAATAGAAAAGTTCCCTGTTTAAAATATATGTTGATGCAGAGTTTTACCTAGAACTTATTTATAGAAAGACTCCACAGATGCAAGTGGATGCTAAATGCCTGCTGCTACAACAGTTTGTCCTGCAGCCTAAATAATATATCTAACCATGCCAGAACAGCCACCAGCGTGTTGATTAAAACTGCTTCATCCTGCACGCTGTGTATAGACTGCATTGGGGCATGATGATAAGAATGGCAATGGATTTAAATGGCAGCCAGAAATTTCATATCCTGGGAAAGAAGACAGAGCTTTTCTACTTTCTAACCTTGACACATGTAAACTACTAAAGAGTGGCCAACATGGCAGTTAAAATAATAAATAACAGCACTATGATATTTGTTGTTGTTTTCCAAACATTTTGTCACAATGCACATGGAAGTAGATTTTAGGATTTGTGAAGATTAAGTTTTTGTTTTCTAACAATATGTAAGACTGATTGGAGTCTTGGATGTATGAGTTAGGTAAGTCCTTATCAATGTATGTAGACAATACATATGCAAAGAAGGGTGATGTGTTTCATGTTCATACCTTAACAGCAGCATCACACTGCTGGGTATTTGTTTTAGATTTGAAACATATGCAAACCAGGTAATGAATGTATTTCAACACCAAGAGTCCTGATAGACATGAAAGGTGCCTTTATAGTTACTATTTCGTGGCAATAGTAATCCTGATGTCATTATGAGGAAGATTTAAGTGAAACTTTTTTTTAAGAAAAAGGTATTTTCTGTATTTCACTAGGTAAACCCCAGTATTTGTACAGAGATAAGTGATTCAATGGATTATGGATTAAAAACTGCAACTTTGTGTTTTTTATTCTGATGAAGGAATTGCTCTTTTGATAAGGGCAGGCAACTGCTGCTCATTTTTTCCATTCTCCACAAAGCCAGATAGACTCTAAGTGTCGCGGTGTGCCTCTCTTGCTTCCTGGCTAGCCCCGACACACCAGCAACACGAGGGGTACGGCTTGGTCTACTGATAGACCTTGCTGATCCCGTGGGCTCTTTGCTGCTCCTATGCACTCGTGTGGCTATGGTGAAGAACGATGGGAGGTCTCACTGAGGGGATGACAGCTAGGAATTACTGGATACCCCGGCAAAAGGACAACCTTGCTCCCATGATGTCTGCCTCAGCACAGAGCACCCCGGTGCAGCAGCTTTTATAGCGGGGAGGAGTAAGGGGTAGAACTGGGGAAAGGAGCAATGAGGAATAAACAGGGAGTGGCTCTCAAGAGGAGGGACAGTATGGCAGACGAATCACAGAGGGAAGGAGGGAACTCCTCAGGGCTCTGTCCAGTCACTCGATGCTCTCCCTGGAACCTTTGGGAAGCAGGGAAAGGCCTCGTGATGATGGACAGGCCCTGGAGGCAGGGGTTACAGGAGATTGATAAGGAGATCTGAGGGAGAGTTGGGGTAAACAACTTTGAGTGATGGGTGCAACCAAATGAAGGACAGGAAAATGCAGAGGGGTGTGCAGGACAAACCACTGGGGAATAACTGAGGTACAAAGAACTCTTATAATACAAGGAAATGAATGTCATATATAAATCCAACCGAAAACATACATAAAAGCACTGCCACATCTAAGCATAATAACACAGTTAGGATAATGTTGTCACCATATGTTGTAACAAAATTATAGTTGCAATGTTATAAGAAGACATGTTAAAATATGTCTTGTTATTTTTACTGTGCAGTAATTTCTGAAATTCTTTTGCCCAGTTTCATATGACTGCTTCAAAAGAGGAACCTAATTAAGGACTAGCTTTAACAGCTCACAAAACTTGTAGCCAGAAGGAATATCCCTCCACAGGTTCCCTGGCAATCAGCTCTGTAAAGGGTTGACCCTGGCTGGACTCCAGGTTCCCAGCAAAGCCACTGTGTCATTTGTCTTCTCAGAAGGATGTGGGAGTGAAAATACAACTAAATGCTCATGGATCAGATAAGGACAGGGAGAGATCACACACTGGTTACCGCCCCAGGCAAAACAGACTTCACTTGGAAAAATTAGTTTCATTTATTACCAGTGAAATGAGAGTAGGATAATGAGATAAAACCCCAAATCTTAAACCTTCTTAATCCTACACTTCCCTTTTTCCATTCTCAGCTTTTCTCCTGTGTTCTATCCTTCCTTCCTGTCAGTGGCACAGGGGCACAGGGAACTGCAGTCAGTCCATCACACACTGTCTCTGCTACTCCTTCCTCCTTGGAGGGAGGTCTCCTCACACTGCTCCCCTGCTCCAGAGTGGGGTTCCTCCCACTGGAGACAGTCCTTCAGAAATTCTCCAATGGAAGTCTTTCCCAAGGGCTGCAGTTCTTCACAGCTCCGGTTTGGGTCCATTCCATGTGTTACAGTCCACAGGAACTGGCTGCTCTAATGCAGCTCCTCACTCCAAGGGGCTCCAGAGAGCCTTCTACAGTGTGGGCTTCCAAGAGGGTCACAGCCTCCACCTGCTCCAGAATGAGGTCCTCTGTGTCCCCCTCCCTTCAGGGGCACAGCTGCCTAAGCATGGTCTTCACAAGTTGCAGGGGAGTCTCTCTCCAGCACCTGGAGAACCTCCTGCCCCTCCCTCTTTGTCTGGAGAGGTGTTTCTCTCAAATATTCTCACTTCTTTCTCTGGCTTTACTGCTATTTTGCAGCAACTATTTCCCATTTCTTAAATCTGTTATCCCAAAGATGCCACCACTGTCACTGATGGACTCAGCATTGGAGAATGGTGGGTCCATCTTGGAGCTGACCGGCATTGGCTCTGTTGGACATAGTAAACCTGGCAGCTTCTCATGGAAGCCACTCCTGTAGCTGCCCTGCTACCAAAACCTTCCCATGCAAACTCAATACAGGCTTGTACTTCAGAAATTTCCCAACACCTTCTCCATGAACTCCCTCTCCACTGCTCACCTGACCTGACCAGGCTGAGGCCACTGGGGCTGTGGGAGCACCACAGTGAAACATCTTTGGGCAAGACCTATTGTTCTTCAATGATTTTAGCAATGTTTAAGCCATTAGCCATTTCAGTCTCACACACCTCTCTGGGAGATATAGCATATGGATCTATTCAGGATCTTGTTATATGGGATCTACTGTCACAGTAATCCAGCTGCAAATGAAGGTGTGAAGGGCTCTGTTGCATGCACCAAAAAGGAGGCAGAATTTTAAAGCAGTAAATTCAGTAAATTAATCTGTGTCCTTGCTACTAGTGGGGTGTGTGTCACACTGAGAAGCAGTGGTGAAGCAGGAGCAGCAAGAGGGTTGATGGTCATGATTGGTGAGTCAGTGTCAGAGGCAGAGCCTCAGCACGACGGCTGGGGAGACTCTGACTTCTCTGTTGCTAGAAGAGGAAAACACACACTATGTTCTTATCAGATGACAAATATGAGCCTTGTTCTGCTCCAAAACCTACTCTATGAGATAACAGAGTGAAGCCTGTAAGTAATTTCCCTTGTGGCATCCCTGGATGCCTTGTTATTACCATTTCAATGAGACAAACCTTTTGTTGATGGGGTACAGTCACATGTGGCCCGTTTTTCTGTGATTGGATTAATCTCCCTCAGCTATATTGGCAAGATAAACTCAGAGGTTTTCAGGAATGCTAAAATATCTGCATACACCTAGGAGAGGAAATACAGTCATAGAATAATTCAGGTTGGAAAAGATTTCTAAGATAATCAAATCTAATTGTTAACCTAAGACTGCAGTGTTCACAACTTAACCATGTCTATAAGTGCTACATCTACACATCTTTTAAATATTACCAGAAATGCTGACTCTACCTTAGGCAGCCTGTCCCAACACTTGACAACCCTTTCTATGAAGGAATTTTCCCTAATGTCCAACCTAAACCTCCCCTGATGCAACTTGAGGCTGTTTCCTCTTGTCCCATCTCTTGTTATTTGGGAGTAGAGACTGACATCCACCTGGCCACACCCTTCTTTCAGGCAGATGTAGAGAGTGATAAGGTCCCCCATGAGCATCCTTTTCTCCATGCTGAGCACCCCTAGCTCCCTTAACCACTCCTCACAGGATTTTGTAGATATATGTAATCCCTAAGCATTTTGCATAACTTACCTACCTGCTATGAAGTAATTAATTTCAATATGTTTCAGCTGATTTTTTTGAGGTACAGCTGATCTATCCAAAGATGTCAAAGAGCTCCTCCCCTCTCTTTTCAATGTGTATTTTAGCTATTAGGCTATTCTTTTGTGGATAGAGTAGTTCCAGTTTTTTAAAGTGAGTGTCTATGACACCAGAAAACATCAGGATGGCATTTAAACCAGAAGTTTTTGAAAAAGAAATATATACCAGAAAGTCAATTTAGTGATTAGTCATCAACAATCTTCTGAAATGGACCATCATAATTTGCCATTTCATGTAGATATTAGTTCTTTTTGAAATGCAAACCAGGTAACTTTCATTTGTTGTGTAACTTCAAATTTACTATGCAGAAAATACAGAAATTAATATATTTGTAGTAAAAAGTGTTAGTAAACAATGTTTCAAATGACAAGCATAGACCATAACTGTACTTCTGCTGTTTAAATGCCATTGGCATGTATTGCTAGTTGGCAAAATGTTTGGAGGTACAATCATGTTATGGAAAGATGGAATGGAAATATTTCATAACTGGAAAGGTGAGCTAAGAATGCTGCCACCTTGGAGTGCCAGGTAGCCCTTCAGGCATTGGTTTAAATGTCGGAGCTGTGTAGGGAAGGAAAATTGCTGTCGTTGTCATTATTCCCTCCCCTCTTCAAATGATGTGTGTTTTTCATTCATTTCTGTCAAGGCAGACTCAAATAAACACAGCCAGCATATTGAAACAAGCCTAATGCAAGTGTTTAGCCTCTCCTGCTTGTTTTGCTGGTGTGTTTTCAGATGAAGCATGTTGCAGTCACTCTGGGCACGGTATGGCACATCCGGGTGTGCTGCAGCATCGCGCACACAACAACACACCAACAGGAAAGTGCCCTCCAAAGTGACTCTGAATCTTGGGTGTTTCTTACCCTTCCTTTGAGCTCGTAAACCATGAAGGGAGGAGGAGAAAAGTGTTGTAGCTGTAGCTGTCTCTTGCTATAACACACAATAATGTCTTTGCTACCAAAGGAGGGACACCTGAAGGGTCCAAATGCTGGCCTGTGGGACTGGGCAGTAGCACAGATGGGAAACTGAGAGCACTCTGACAGAGTTCAGCTCTGTGGAGCCAAGCACCAAAGACACAAGATAATTACAACCTCATCCAAGTTTTTATTTCCTCGTTCCAGGAAATTAACTTTGGAAATTTTTTTTATGGACACTGGAGAAGATTTTTTTTCATATATGCAAATAATTGATAACAGGGGAGAATTTCCAAATTTTATATCCCTTGAGCAGCACAATAGGCTATATTCAGGATCCTTACTGATGGTTGATAGCTTTTTCTCTGTCATCCCCCAGATATCTGATAAACAGCCAATGTTTGCTTGCTCACCTGGTATGGCAACACAACATGGCATGTATGTTCATTTTCTGTAGCAGGTGCTTTTATCAACTATCCATACAACTGCAATTGTCACTGGTTGCTTGCTGTCATCCAGCAGTAAAACTGTCCAGGAACACAAAGAACAAGCCAGATAATCTTATTTTCATAATTCTTATTGCTAAAACAAGCAGTAGGATCCAAGGAATTAGTTATATTTACTGAAAGAAAATAAAAATACACCAAAATGTAAAATAGGAAAAGTAGCTTAGTGTTCCCACTATACCACAAATCAGGATTCTTGTTCTGGATGTTACTGATGATGTTAAGACTTTAGGCATTAGGAAAGCACCATATCATATTTTTTTATATTCCCTGTGATGTGGATAATTCCCTTTATTAATGCATGCTTGATAACAATTATTTTAGCCAAGCTGTAGATGAATATAAGGACAAAGGACCACCCTTAGTTAGGACTATTAATTGAATTTGACAGTAGAGGTAATCAAGGTAATCAAGGAGGAAGCACTGGAAGAGCAGAAGCAAGTCCAGCTGGCTAGTCAAGAGAGACAGGCATGTGTGACATGGCAGTGCTTTGAAAACTCCTCAGTAGATGTCACCCTCAGCAGGAATTTACAGCCCCTAAGCAGCCTAGAGTCAACACAAACTGTTAATGAAGGAAAGACCATCGTTTCACCCCTCAGCATGCAGTGTGCTGAGCATTTCCTGGGAAACAGCAAAGTGCAGATCACTGGTCTGATTGATTACTCTGGGAACACATCAGCAGCATGGCAGTGGCCACTGAGGGAACATGATTTTCAGATTTGCAGCTTGGCTGGCTGTAAGTGTGCCAGTGCAAGGCAAAAGGAAAAGGTACGATGGCTCTAATGCACATACACAAAAGCACACCGTGGCTTGTCACGGTCATGGTGACAGCAGCAGGCTCCACAGCAGCAGCAGGAGGTTGCCATCCATCCATCTGGGCTCTCCAGGCTGCCAGTCACCCTGTCCATGTCGAGCATTCCCCAGGAGGCATGGGGTACAGGGCAGCAGGACAATGGTGCTGCTGCAGCTGCTGCTGCCACCCTGATGTCCTTGCGCTGGCAGCTGAGGCAGCATCACAGGGAAATATCCTTGGCAGGCTAGCCTTGCCTTTGGATGCTCTCCACTCCAGCAAATAAAGGATTCTCTCCGTGGTAATTTCACATGCAGCTGATTGCCAGGTGCCTCACCAGAGCTAACTCCGGTAAGAGAGCTTCTGCTGACTGGATACAGCTGGCATGGGACTGAAAGCTCAGCGTGCCTTCACTGCTGTCCTTGACACACTGCAGCACCCCAGAGAAGCTAAGGACAGCTATCAGGGGGCTGCTGCTGCTGCTGCTTGTTCCCCCAGGCTCCTCTTGCTGGGTGTGCTAGGAAACACTGGGAATACAGATGGTGGTTGTTTGCCTTTCCTGGGCCTCTTTGGTAGATGACATCAGCAAGTTAAAGCAACAACAGCCCCAGCTGCTTGGAGTTTAGGATTTTTGAAGGAAAAAAGAAAAAAAGAAAAAGAAAAAAAAAGGCAGGTAAGCAGTAACTATTCATTGTCACTCACACCAAATTTGGATCTTTCTTAGCCAATAAATGATGATGGTGAGTCATAAAATTCCAGTTCCAGAAGCTCTCCTAAACTGGTAGGTAATCCAGGGTTGAATCAAAACACAGACGAGTTCATTTTACAGATCTGCTGCTGGCAGGTATCTGAGCCAAGAAATGCACATCTCATACAAATGCCACCTGTGACAGATAAGGTATTTATAAATGTTTGCAGAACCTCAAGTCATTTCCAGCTCACTTCCTTTAACTCCATTTATAATTTCAAACCTTTGAGTCTTCCAGCAGAAACAAGCAATGGTGGGGGCAGAAGCCAGGAGTTTTCTATTCAATTTCATGGATGGCAACAGCCCAAATGCAGTCACTACTGAGATTTGGCTTAAAATAATCTCCTTAATCTACACAACACTCTCATTCTCTAGAGATTTTATTCCTCCTGAGGTGGCTTTACTCAAATTCAAAGGCAGTAATAACATGTACAGAATAGAGTGGAGGGGGGCAGTAAACCAAAGACAAACTGGCAGAATAGAGGTCTCTTTTTTTTGGAAGTCAAACGAGTAATGTCTAGAGGCCGGGTTCTTTTCAACATTCAACACTTAGAAATAACTAGTAGTAGTGGGAGCCAGGTTTTCTGGAAATCCCTTCTCTTTCTCAGTGCCTCTGAAATTTTAGTACTTTCTATAGGATTCAAACTTTGTTAGAAAATGATCATTTAGATGTCTGAAGTCAGGCACCAAGCAATGGGATCAACCTCCTGAGGTGGTTTCCTTTCATGCAACACAAAAGAGTAAACTACCACAAGCGAAAACTGTAGCTCAACTGGCTGTGTTAGCTGGTCCTCTCCAGTTACCCTTTTTTTTATGCCAGTGATTGAAAAAAGGAATACAAAATTCAATACAGGTTAATCTGAGGTACTACTAGCCCTAGGAAAATATTTTTGTACAAATAAAACACACAGAAAACATTAAAGAGCTCTCAAAGGTAAGTTACAAATTAATAACAAACCCACAAAAGTTGCAGGGAGGAAAATTAATTTCTAGAGACTTTGGTCTCTGTCTAAACAAAACAGAAATAAAAAGGAAAACAGAATCAGAGCATATCCAAGCTCAAAACACATCAAAACTAAGAGCAGTAACTGACAAGAATTAAATTAAAGATTATTCAAAAAGTTAATTAACAAGGCATAAGGCAAACTGGGTTAATTGTTGCAATACATTTGGTTTAATAAAAACTAAAGTCATCAGATTGGGGCTTTCCCCATGTTCAGTTTTTCCTGTTCCAAATTCTAATTTATTTTTGATAAATTTGGAGACACATGTTTAGGAATAGGAATTGTTAACCTGCCACATGGCTGAAATTGCTTTTGCTGTTGCAATTTTATGGTGAATGCAAACGGGACAGTAAGATTCTGAATGTGTATTTGCTGAATTTGTTATTCATAGTGCTGTTTTTTAAAATACACAGAGGAGATGATAAGTTTGTACTCACTTACCTGTTATCTGAGGGACCCAGATCCATTTACTTTGAAGACAGTCACAGAAACAAATAAGAAACAGCTATTTGCAAAAAGTTTTGAATAAAAAAATAGATTCAATTAATTTAGTTGCCAGGGACTTGGGTCTTACACTGCTATCTATTCCTGTTGCCTCATGGAAATACAGACTGCTGGTTGGCTGCCCCAGTTTTCATTTCCAACAAGTTTTGCCTGTTCTGGTGCACTCAGTGAGATTCTGATCTAGAAGGCTGATCCTCCCAGGCTCTCTAACCAGACCAACATCTCACAAGAAGGCTGCACCAATGGTCACTGACCCAGTGAAGACATTGCCCAACAGCGGATTACTCACGTGCTTTGGAAATCAATGTAATACTCGCTTTCAGATGAAAATACCCCTTGCTGTGAAATTTAAATTATTTTCTGTGTCCTCTGTGCATTACATTGTGGGTATGAGCATGAAAGGCATATTTTTCAGACAGTTTAAGCTGGTCTAAAACCATGGTGCTGCAAACAATTTCACTTTCCCTGGCTGTGACTCTATATTCACATATGATGGCAAAGTCTTGTGAGCTTGACCATTTAATTACTCCGGCTGAGCAAAAATCCTTCTTTTGTGCATAAAATTTGCTTCCAGTCCTTGCACAGCTAAATCAAGGTCATTAACTGAAATAAGAGCAAGTGAGGAAACACAAGACCAAAATGTGGATGGGAACACCTGCATCTCCTTCCCCCATTTTGGTGGTATCATGTCTTTAGATTGGCTGGAAGGGAACAAGACTCCTACCTTCAGTTAGGGTTTGTTTAGTAAAAGGTGTTAACATTTGTTTAGTACCTGATGTTTTGCAACTCCAGCTAACATTTAAACTATGCAAAATGAGGCTGAAAATCTGATGTTCAGTTAAAACATTTTACTTTCACAGATTTACCCTTCCTCACAGCTGTTTGCTGCATCAAATTTTATTCCTTTCTTTCTCATCATGTGAGACTGTCTTTTCATCTCTTCCATCCCCCAGATTCCTTCCATCCTGGAATACATCACTGAAATCACATTAGGTTTACCCTAAAATAATTTAGTAGCATTTAACAGACTGTGGATTGAAATTCATGTCTCACATGGTCCTGGTTTTGCAGTGCAAATTATCCTGGAAAATATGGCAGAAAACTGCAGGAACTGAAAGACAAAGGCAGTTGTTACAAGAATCTGTGATCAGTAATATCACAATAATATATGGAGGAAGAGCACAACCGAGCTGAAAATGTGGAACTAATCTGTCCCATGGGCCATTACTCAGCTGCAGTGCTTGTGCCACATGTCAGAACAAATGTCCTTCATAAAAACGTTGTTTGACAGGACTTTGGGGAGTAAACACATTGTTGCTGCTGCAATGCCAGTAAATTCTCTGCAGATTGTTCTGACAAGTGTGTTGTTCGTTCCCACCCACTCCACCTGAGAAACAGCTCTCTGGACAGGGTCTCCACATACTTGCTTGAGCTAGAGGACCAAGAGCTGAGCACTCTGTGCATGTCTGTGCTCAGACCCACCAAACTCCTCAGGGTGATGTCTTGGTGGAGACAAAAAAGAACCGGGAAAGGGGGTCACTTGTATGCTATCTCTTACAGGAGATCAGAAAGAGTTAGAGAAAGTCTGACTAAACCCTTTGTGAACATGGCAGGTGGTTGCTTCTGGATGAACACTTACAGGACAAGAATAGTGTTCCTGGGTAAAGGCCAGGAGGGCAGCAAGGGAGATTGATGCAGTTTGAGTGCAGGAGGCTGTTTGAGGGGAGCAGTGTGAGCCATGAGTGTTGCGACAGGACTTCTGGCTGACCTCTCCAGTATTTCTTCTCGTTACTGGGAGATCATTTGATTGATGTTAATGACTGAGCTGGCCCCATCCATGTCATATTGCCTCTCTCTGCCAATAGATGTGAACAAAATTAGCAGCTGGTATTATTCTCTGCTGTTGCCCCAGCTCTCATTAATGAGGCAGCCTGAGTGGAGTCCTTTATTCCTGCTTCCCTGCCAGTCAGCCCCTGGGCCAGGATAACAGCCCTTGCCTTTCTGTTGGCCTCATGCTGTAGTCCTCAGTAATTTTGTTTCAAGGTGTTTAGAGGCTAGGACTATTTAATGTGCTACCTCACCATTTTAGTTTGATTCCTGCTATGGACTTTTTGTTCACATCTCAAGCTCCAGGAGAACACTATTTAAAATGTGAAGTGTGAAAGCACCAGAGAGCTACAATGGCACAATGTGCTATTCTTCTCCATGTAATCCAAATAATTCATCAGCTGAAAAGTCCAGGAGTGAGTTTTGAATTTGCCATTCTCCCCTTTTTTGCAAAAACCACCTTTTTGAGCCCAGGCCAGTTACTGGTTTGATGGCATTGAAGGTTGCTTTTGTAGCTGAGGACTGAAGAGAAGCTGCAGTTGTGTTGGGCTGTAGTGTAAATGACCAGATACCTGGTTAGATACAGGCAGCTTGGGTGCAAAATCTGAACACCCACTTGATTCATTCAAACACGTCGTAACTGTGCAGCTATCAGAGAGCTGTGGCATATTTCAGTTCTGTATTGCACAGGTTGATTTCTCCAGCGTGGTGTGTTGCTGCCAGAAATGGGAACTAGTGGGACAGTGGATTTGTGACCACTGGTGAGTGGGAAAAACAGAAGTGTGATTGTTTTACATCTTTTATAGTAAGTGATATTTTTTTATTTGCAGAGTTGAAGAACTAAAGAAATGATGCTGTGGCCAAAAACATAAAAAAGACATCTTTTACATAGAAACTCCATAAGAATTAGTATGGTTAACGTATAGAAAGAGTAAATAATTCTTTGTTTACTTACAAGATGTTATAGTATTGTTCTGATAGCTACTTGTGGAACATTTTGAAATCTGCCATTCTTTCAATTGCATGGCAGAGAAGAAACAAAGATGGTAAACAGCATCAAAGGAAACTATCCCTGAATTTATGTCTCTCTGAAACCCCCGGATACAGATCCAGGAAAGTCATGTCTTCTAAAACCAGCCATTTTTATAGCTTTGAAGACAAGTGGCTATAATCTGTGCAAACACACACAGATAAAAGAAGAAGGCAAGGCAAGATCAGGCTCAGCATTTTCTCTTTCAGGGATAGTGCATTGTTATCTCTTGAATTAAAGCAGCTTTCTCTTAGCTGAAATTGTGTTTTCTGAGGTGTAATTGTAGGAGAAGGAGTCAGGGATATATGAAGTTTTATGAGTAGCTATGTTAGTATGGAACAAACAAATACCAGGTTACCATTAAGAACTTCTACAGTTCCAGTGACAAGGAAAAAGTAAATTCATATTTGGAGATTTTTTCTATAATAATGTTGATTAATGCTTTTAAATAAAAATTAATGCAACTTCTCACTTACTTTTATATTAATGCATTAATTTCTACATTTTGAATTGGAAACACTACTTAATTATTCCTGTTATAGTAACATAATAGTCATCACAAGATGTTGTTGTTTGAAATCAAACTCTAAAGCTTTAGTTCCCTTTTTGTCACCACAAAAGGTCAAACTGGTAGTAGTAGGCATTTGTAATCCCAATGGGGCATGTTTACTGCTTGTATAACCAGCATGGTCCTGCTTTAAGTTCTCTGCTTTCATTTTTATATCAAAGAATCATGGCCACAAGCTGGTACAGATTCACAGTCACAGACTTCTGCAAACATTCCTCTGGCAATAAGAATTTCTGCTTTGTCTTTTTGCTTTCTTTCAAATTAGCTCAATAAACATCAGAGGATTATTCACATGAGACAAAAAAGCACTGACAAAAAGTGTTCAAAACAGCTGAACACTTACCATCTTGCCCTGGCTCCACCTCAAAAGTCAAATGTGAACAGGAAGCTTTGTGCTTAGTGCCAGTAATCCAGAAAATAAACACAAGGATGGCAAGTGTGACCTGCTCCCTGCTCATCAGGCACCTTCTGCAGAGGAGGAGAGGAGAGGAGTGGAGAGGAGAGGAGAGGAGAGGATCCTCTCTTTAGAAAAGGATCAAGCTGGAAGTTTGGACCAGCCGATCTCATACCTGACCTGTGGTAACACATTGCAGGACTTCAGGCAATGAGCCTTTCAGTTAATATTTTTTATTTTAAAAAAGACTGTCCCACACCATTTAGGCTCAGTTGTAAGTAAAGTGAGGTTTTCATTTGGCATGTATTTTCCACAAGTGAAATAAAATATGAAGGCAAAATAAACAAAACAATATATCAAAATGTCAGTACTATGAAAAACGTACCCTAGAAATACAAAATTATTTCTAAGCTCAGGCTTCCATTTGTGTGCCTGTAATTTAGTAAAAATATCACTATAAAAATTTGAATGCCACTTCTATTTATGTTTCATTTTTAAAAAAGTGCTTATATTTGTTATTGGCTTTCTAGCAATTTGTTATAAGTACCTTTAACAGTTTCTAAGCATGATCTAATTATTTTTTAAAACTTAAATGATGGAACAATCATATTGTGTTTATTTGTGAAAAATAATCTTTAAAAGTCTATATAAAGAAGCAGAGAAAACTTAGGCACTATGATTGAAAATTGCTCTGAGGTAAGTAATTTCTGTGTTACGAAACTTTTGACTTTTTGAACACATTAAATATTCATTTTAACAATTCTCTCTTATCTCTCCAGTCACCATGGAGTTTCCAAGGCAAGTCCAAAGGACAAGTGACAAGAAAACCTCTCCAAAATGAAAATTATCATCTCCTATTATACGCTGAGACAGGTTCAACTTTATTAATACAAGTTATTTATCTTTGAAGAAGATACATGCCACTTAACTTCAGTCTTTCTCATTCAGAAAGTATAAATATTTTGCCACTTCCTACACAGTCAGTACTTTTTGCCATTTCCTACGCAATCAGGAAAAGCAAAATTTCCACAGTGCTTTATGAAGATACCTAACATTAGATATATTTTCAAACACTTTCTTTGACACAGAGAAGAAAATTTGCCAGTTAGGCCATAGCAATCTTACTTCTCAGCTTACTCTCTACATCTATCTTAGTATCACTTAGATTAAAGTTTTGCTTCACTAACTGGTATAATTAATATATCACAGTGAGAGGGCTTAATTTGAAATGTCTCTGTGAGCTAAATTAACTGTGTATTCCCAGACTGAAAGTCACACAGGAGGATTTATTCTGTACAGATCTAGTCTGGTGCAGTATTTTGTAGAAGGCTTTGTCATTGGGACAATGTGTTTTGAAAGAATCACTCCTCAAAAAGCAAACTGTTATATTCATGTGGGCTTTCCACTAAACTTCTCTCCACTAAGAGAAGACCATGTTTCACACAATCTCTTTTCAAAGGGAATAGCTCCAATGGAACAGAGTTGAAATGGTAGGCAAATGGAAAAATTTATAAACAACAGATGCTCTTAGCTTCTAAACAGAGTCACAATACAGCTCTTTTAGCTGAATTATCTCAGGCTGTAAGTTCAGCTGTAGCCCTGCACTAGGTGGAACCCAGGCCCACTGGGACTGTCATTTCAGCAGGTTGTGACCTTGCTCACCTGTGGCCGGCTGTGCCAGCTCTGCCCTCAGCCAATGCCAGCCAGCAGAGCTGCACAGCTGCAAACAGAGCAACAAATGCAGCAATGCTGCAGAGATTTCCCAGCCCTGAAGACACCTCTTAGAACTTTGCTGTCCTCTTCTGACAGACCGTGTTGTAGGACATTTGTGACTGATTTGTATTGGCACTCCAGACTGAAACCACACTCTCCAGTTTGCTTTCAAGTGAGAGCTAGCTTAGTTCTGCATGCATTTATCCCCACAAGTAAATCAAATAAAATTATGAGGTTATATAGTTCATGTTTGAAGACCTTTCTGTGACAGGACAGTTTCACAGGAGATGATGTGATTTTTGGTCACTATGGTCCTGCCCTTCCCAGCACTCCTTTCCTCTGCTGTGCTTTCACCTTGCCCCCTTCATGCTGGACACAGCATTCATCAGCCTGCAGTGAGCTATTTCAGATCATTAACCAAGCAAAAAAACATTTGTTATTCTTTGTAGCTGGATTTATAGTGCTCAGAAAGAATTTAAATGAGCTTCAGAGCTTCAAGCACAATACTCACTGTTCTGTCTCAACCATACCAGAAATCTGATTTCGAACCATTTTTTATAAATCTGCAGAGAGCAACCCACTGCTCTGCCTGATTTTAGCTGTTGATAGACTGCATTCCACAGCACATGCAGGGTTGTTGTGAATACATATTCTCTTCATAATCAAACACCCTATAATTCAACACTTAATTTTCCATCTTAACTGAGAACTTCATCACCAATACTTAAATTTGTTTCAGCACACAGATAAAATCATTACACATTGGAGGCTGAAAAATTTCTGCAGGGTATCACAAGAAGCACAAGCACTCAGTAATAATTTCTTATTTATAATTACTATTGGGACTTGTTATTTAATCTGTCCTAAGTTCATTAGTGCCATGTTGGTACTGTACCACCCTGGATAATTAATCAAGATGTCATGCAACACTAAGTCAAATGCCTTGCAGGAGCAAGTCTGCTACATCAATAATACTATCTTTATCAACCAAACTTGCAATCTCATCAAGAAGTAACTGTGCTAGCACCAGAGAAAAGAACATCTTTAAAACTGTGAAAACACATAGAGGCTGGTCTTTTATTGTGTTTACTTTGCTAGCAAAGTCAGCTTGTGAAGTTGATATTGAAGAGGATTTCAGATGGTCTGTAAAGTGAATGAAACTTTCAGGAGCTTATGTAATATTTCTTCCTATATTTTTGCTCAGCTGTTTTGTGCTGTTTTGATGATGAGCTGTTGGTTTTTTAAACTTTTCAAGTCTTGTCTACCTTATTTGGCTTTGGGATTTTGCCTAAGAAATGGTGGCCACTGACCCCACTTACAGGTATTTTAATTTAATATTTTTTACTGTACATGGCCTTTGTGGAATCCAAAACAGGGCTGCTAGGCACACCAACTTTCCAATGTCCAATTGTTCCTGGAAAGAATTTGGACATATATATTTTTTTTTGAAAGATTATGACTGGATGTGGTCCCAGGAAGGAGCTTTACTGAGTCTGTAGATCTAAGACTTGCCTTCCAATACTTTGCTCCTCNCGATCCCTGCCGGGAGGCATCCAAGATTTTCAAAAGCCACGGGGATGCAGAGAAGAAACTCAGGCCGACAGATCTCAGAGCAGCTCGGCTGATAGAAGGGTCTCTCCTTCACCTCCTCGGTTTCAGGTCTCATCGAGAGCGAGCGCAGCCCGGAGCTGCTGCAGGCTGCAGGCTCCCCTGCCCNTATATATATATTTTTTGAAAGATTATGATTGGATGTGATCCCAGGAAGGAGCTTTAATGAGTCTGTAGATCTAAGACTTGCCTTCCAATACTTTGCTCCTTAATCCTCTCAGCCCCATCTTTCCTAACACCTGCAGCAGTCATTTCTTCACTTTGTCCAGGATCAATGCCATGACTGATGGACTAAACAACTTTTACATGTCTTTTTCAATTTTATTGACTAGTGGTGCAGTGCTGGTCTTCTGTCAGCTTAAGGATCTTCCTGGACAGCTGGTTGTTTAGAAACCCTCTGGAGCTGCTGTTTTAGAAGCCTGTGTCTTGATCACCCTGTTATGAGTGACAGTTTAATTAGCACATATTTATTAATCAGTTTTCTTCAGCAGAAATTGTTGGTTTTCTCCTAATTTCAGAACATCAGCTTCACTGAATTATTACTGATGTCTCCACAATATCTGCCTAATGACATGCAGATGCTACTAGTCCATTTTTTTAAAATCCCTGGAAATTTCTTTTGGCTCTCCTTAATCCTTCCTAGCTATTTTTTTGCTTAATTTGTATATTTTACATCATTCTCTGCATAAAACTCACAGCTTTTGATATCACTGTGCAAATTTCTCCATTTGAGTAGTGGTGAAGGTCTTCTGGTTGAGATTATGATAGCTTCTAGTTAACATCAGCCTTACTTGAAACTTCCAGCCAAAGCATTTTTAATTAGTGTGGCAGACAGAGAAGATTAAACGATAGATTGTGTGTTTAGAACATCTCATTTTTCTTGAAGAAGAATTGTTTTCTTTTTTTAGAACCATAGAATCATAAAATGTCCTGAGTCAGAAGGAACAAGAAAGATCATCTAGTTCCAACCCCNTCAAAAATGAGACAAACTCTGAGATGCCACCACGAGTATCTCCAAAGCTGCACTTCCTTTTTTCCCGAGTGGCCAAATGACATGCCAATCAAAAAGCTAACTTTTGATTGGCCCAAACCACGACANCATAAAATGTCCTGAGTCAGAAGGAACAAGAAAGATCATCTAGTTCCAACCCCCTTACGATGGACTGGGAGACCTTCCCCTCAGACCCCCATCCAGCCTGGCCGTGAACACTTCCCAGGGATGGGGCAGCCACAGCTTCTCTGGGCAGCCTGTTCTGACATCTCGCCACCCTCACAATAAAGAATTTCTTCTGAATATCTAATCTGAAACTATTCTCTCAGAAATCTCTCCTTGCCCTGTCACTAACTCCTTTTGTAAAGAGTTCCTCTCTGTCTTTCTTAAAAGATCCTGTCAAGTACTGTAAGGCCACAATTAGGTCATCCTGAAACCTCCTCTTATCCAGGCTGAATAAATCCAGTTCTCCCAGCCTTTCCTTGGAGGAGAGGTGCTCCACTCCTCCAAGCTGTTACAAAAAGAAGGCTTCTGTGATCATGACAAGCGTTCATTTGTGTGTGTATGTATGTGTGTCTTTCCTTCTTCTATACCCCCACTAATATTTGAACCCATAGCTCAGTTTTTCCTCATTTTGCCAGGGTCCCTCAAATTTGTCCCCGCAATGGGCAACAAATTAATGAAAATGCAGTAGCCAAGGTAAAGCAGGAAATCTACCTGTGGAGCTGACAGCCACCATATTCCCCTATGCCAGAAGATCCATGTGGCATTATATCTGCCCCATATGTAAGAAGTGCTGCAGCCAGTATTCATGCATTGTTGGCAGAGATCTGTGAGAAACCAGGCTTCCTCATCTTGTGTCATCACATGTGCAATCTACAGAGTTTGTTCAAAAATTACTTCTCCTCTTTGATTGTAATTGCTTTCAGTGCTGTGAATTGGCCTCGACCAGCACTGGCAAATTGTATGACCCCCTGTCATGTTCACTGTGAAGTTGTTTATTTAAACCCTAACAACTCAGTTAACTAAGCTAAACCAACACGTGTGCAGTAAGCACTTCTGCAAAATAAACCAGATGAATCACTCTCCAGAAGTGCCTTTATCTCTGCTGAATACTAAGGACACTTGGACAGCTAGCTTAGATCAAGCACCTAACTTTTTGACAGCTAAAATTAGTGAGGAGAATCTGGGAAAATCTGGGTTACTGCAACATCCATTGGATGTATATGCTTTTTTTTAGCTTAATGACAAAACTGTCAGAGTCCTAAGACAAGCCATTATCTTATCTATGGTCCTTTTCCCACTACACTAACATTAGGTTTAGTAGTTTAGTAATTGTCAAACTTAGGCTGGAACATAATGTCATGAAGTCGTAGCATCTTTGTACATGTATATCTCTATACAGATCTTCCTCTCTTTATTACATATATTATAATATATAAGATATACCGGTATTTATATTTCTATGTGCTTAAATAAATAAATAAATAATGATTTTTGTATATATACACACACACACATATATATATGTGTGTGTGTAGGAGAGCAGCCATTCAGAGCTGGGTATGTAGGATACTGACTCATCTGGATTACGTCTGAAATAAAAAGGTATTTCCTTTTGTAAACTCAAATACTGGAGTTCCCAATTACATAAAATGGGCAGTCTGTGGCCTATTTGCCTTCTAGGGTTAGTACAGGGTTTCCTGTTGAAAAATATAATGTCTTAGAGCATCACTGGATGCCTGAGGAAATATTGTTTCTACTGTCATATATTTTGCTGTGATTCGTTCATCTCTACCACCTAGGGATAATTATTGTTTAAAGTAGCACACTGATCCACAAACAGCATATATCTTCTAATTACTAGTTCATGCAAGCAATTAATATTGGAAAGTTTTAACTCTTATAAGTATAACTCATAAATAAAATGTCTAACTAATATTTTTCTAAGTGATAGAATATTTGTACAGGAAAGAAGAAAACAAAGTTTCAGAAAAAACAATCTGAAGTGATTCCTGCTCAATATATAGTTTGATAAGAATTGCTAATACAAGCAAGACAGGATTTTGTGAAAGGCTCCCTGAAGTGGAAAAATAAGTTGATGACATTCTCCAAAATGTAAAAATACTGCTCTACTTGATGTTTCTTCACTAAAACCTGCCACACAGTACTGGCACCTAGTCCAGTATCCCAGAGGAAACCAAAAAGATTTTATCTAAAAATGTAACAAAAAATAGAAATAAGAAGAAATATATGCAAAGCCAACATTCCATTGTTCAAACCATTTTTTTCATGTCTCCTTTATTAGTCATTGGCTTATTCAATAATACCTGAGAGTCCTCATCCATTTAATGTGTTGGTGACTGACATGATTGAATACACTTACTAGCCATAACTGAAAACAGTATTTCATTTACACTGAAGGCACTTGACATTATCCCAACCTTGCCTTAATGTGTGTGCCAATGTAATTTACATCTGCTCTATGATCTCTTTTGTGCTGCTGTAGTGGCTTTAAATGATCTAGCAGATATGAAAATCTGGTTCTGCCTACTCTCAGCTATGTTTTAGGAAAGAACACTGAAGGTAAGTAGTGTTATTCTAAAACTCCGTATGTTTTTATCAGTCTTAAATATCTTCATGAAAATTTGGGAGGATGTCTAATTTATTCTTTAAATTCAACGTAGACCATTATCGATTGTTTTAAAAGAGTGAGCCTTCTGCCCCTTCCCTCCCACGTGGCTCAATGACATTCAGTTTTGCTGGATTATTTCTCCACTGGGTTGGCAGGTTGAGTGGGCTACCTCAGCAGTCAGACAAATGTAAGCATGTTATTTAGGTTGCTTTTCAACCCTCTCACTTCTGCGCTGACAGAGAGGATCAGAACTGTGCCTTCGAGAGCTGGGCAAAGCATGAATCCAAACAATGTCATCATGCCCTTTCTTTTGTTATCTGTTCTCTGCCTGAGAATTACTAGCACTTGATTTGCCTCTCAAAGGTCAGTTGATTCACGTAAGGCTTCTCACGAGCTACACTCATCACTGATGAATGTGAGAGTGCTCATGACTTTACAGACTCATGCAGAACTCCCTGTTATATTCTAATCATTTGAGGGGAAAAAAATAAAAAAGAAAAAGACCTGAGATTCATGCCTCGGTCTGATCCATGTCGTGGAGAAACACAGCAGCCCTCCTACTATTTGCTTTCCATGGCATGGAAACCTGAGCATTCCGGCTGTATGTGAAATGCAGATCACTCAATTACAAAATCCCTGTAAAATAAGGGAAAGGAAAAGATGGATTTCAGCATGTAAGTTAAAGTTACATAATTACCATTTAATTTTCTGCCTGATTCTGAACAAGTAATATTTGCCTTGGTTGACATAGAGATCCTCTTTCCTGTTTTAAATCTCAGTGTTTCTGAAATGTAAGCTTAAAAAACATTTTGCATTCTCTATTTTTCCATCTCTGTTTGCTGATCTAATGCAAGATATTATTCCTTCTCACAGCTTTGTCTTGATTTCTGGATATTTATGGTACTCTGGCAAGAGTAAATAAATGTTTATCTTAGAACTACATGTTCAGAATAAAAGATAACATTACCACTTTTGAATATAAACACTTCTTTTTTTTTTTTTTTAAAGTCAGTGAAATCTACCGCTGTGAAATGAATGGCAATTTCATTTGGCAGTGACTGTGATTTTTCAATGTTTACTTCTGATTTTCCATATTTATAGCAGTTTGT
>VWYP01024160.1:0-24566 GCA_013400435.1 Pycnonotus jocosus
ATATTACTCTTCCTTTACAATCTTTTTTACTTTTTTTCCTGCGTAGGGATGAATGGAAACTTTACAGAGAAAATCTCCTAATGAAATAATTTTTACTCCCTACCAGTGTATTTTCCCTTTACCACTATATCATTGTGTTCCCTTCAGTTACAACTCTACAGCCGTGTTCATTTTTTAGATTATTGAACTTCTAGAAAAATTGAAACAGGTCTTTATAGTATCCAAGAATTCCTTCAAAGAAAAAAAAAATCAACAAATTGATGTGCTGTTTTCCTGCTTTTCTAATAGAAAACAAGGTATTTGAGGTTATTTCAAGTTGGTTAGGAAGATTGCAAATTGTATCCCCAGAACAATAGTTTCACCAGAGGATGGCTGTAATGTACTCCTCTGTGTTTATAAGCCAGCCTGCAGAGCAGGCTGTCACTTGGGAAATTTCTACCTCTCGTTCCATTAGGAAGCAAGGAAATAACAGATCATTGCAAGAAGAGGAAATATTCAGAAAAGGTTGTAGGTAAGACTTCCAATTAACTCAGCTAACACAGGTATTACTGAAATTTGGAATCTTTGACAGTTTTCCCCATTGGACTTACATGCAGTGTATCAATATTCATCTTCCTCACAGGGTATTTTTAGATACATTTTTTGCTAGGTAGTAGCTAGTTTATTCTCTGTAATGAGGTTTCCTCTGAGCATACCGTTCACGAGACCTTGGCTTCAACAATATGGTATGCTGGCTTACACATACCGAGCTTGCCCCTCTTGCACAAAAATTTGTATGTGGGCTTTTTATTGACTATTATCTAGTTATCATAGTTTTCAAAGCATTAGTTTGAGGGTAGTAGTTGTAATATCTCCACTACAAATGATTAAAAATCAACAACTTGATGTTAAATTTGCATATTTGTGTAAATTGGTGGGGAAAGTATTTAAGACCTATGTTGCTGTTTCTTCTTATGCAACTTGGATGAGCATGTCTCTTTGCTGTGTAGCAATGTGTGCAGTGTCATCCAGTCACACATTTTCATCCCTAGGCCCCAATTCATACTGACCTCACATTTTTCCTTCTACAGAAGGATGTCTCTGTGTACATTACTGATGCTGTGGCTTAACAGGATTTTCTGGTTGCTATTGCTAGGTAGGGCTAAACAGAAACCTCTTTAAAAAATCCTGCAATGAAATGCTTATTTATCTTTAACTGTCTATCTGCCAGAACATTCTCTTATGCTATAGCTCTGCCACATAGCACCTCTGAGTTCCTTTGCTTTGGCTCTGATGTTCCTTGAACTTTCCAGGAGACCACTTCCATGACTCAGTTTCCTTAAACAGCAGGGGAAAAAAAAAAAAAAAAAAAAAAAAAAAAAAAAAAAAAAAAAACCTCCTCTAGACTGAGTTTCAGGGTATGACTTCATCTGGTTTGTTAGTGCCCAGATGCAGAGCTTCAATTCTTGCCCCTCAAAGCCTAATGTCTTGCTCACACCACCCACCTTCTGCCAGCTTGAGTCCCATCTACAGCAAACCAGTTCAGGTCACTGAAATGGCACAAAAATAAGTTGGTAAAATCTGCTTAGACAGACCTTGCAACTTCCCCCTTTGTACAGTATGTATCCCTCTGTGAACAAAACATCAGAAAAAAGCTCCTGACTCTTGCTAAGTTGCCTTGTTCACCTTGCTGTGATGCTGGGGATCTGTGTTGTGCCCACAATAAGTGATGGGGAAAAAATAGCACAATATGGCAAGACAGGAAAATGTAAGCATTTGTCCCAAGCCTATCTGGAGGTAAAAAGTCTGCAAGAGTTTATATAATGTAAAAATATTCTGAATTTACCTTACAATTGCAATAATATAGCTTGGAATAATGCAGAGAATCTGTGTCAGCATTCATTATTGTCCTCTGAACTTTCAAAAATAAGCTTGATCCTCAAGGCTTATAGTATTGCATCCCACTGATTTAAGCAGTTTAGAAATACACAAACATACACCTCCACAGCTGTAAAACATTAAACCTGTAAAGCTCTTAGTGCTACTGCCCAGGATCAATGTTTCATTTCCTAAGCTCTGTAGTAACCTGTATATTTTTTTCACTAACCTGGACAGATGCAGATTGCTCAGAATATGCTGGCTGCTTTAATGTCTCTCTTGATAAGACTATCCTATTAGTATGTGGAAAAACAAAGGGATTTAGTACTAAATTTTTCTAAAAAGATAAAATCAATAGATAACAATAGCATAAAAACCCCACAATATGTTGAAAAGAAAATAAAGGACTCTCCTTCAGAGCATGGGCATGTTTTAGGTGTGCAGCTGGTTTGGATCTGTCTGAAGGCTTTGGACAACAAGCATTGAATGGGCTAGTGCTGAATTTGTTTAAACTGCATGCAGCCATGCCCATCTCTGCAAGCTCATATGGGGCACAGTCCTGCACCACAAACCTCTTCTGAGTCCTAGAGCATCATGCCCATTCCCTTTCCCTCTGGAAAGGCTCTGGAGACTCAAATGGGGCATCAGCCCTAGGCAGTGCTGGGTTGCAATGTTATTGTCCTGCTACTCATGGCAGCTAGCTAATCCTGTGATCCCAGCTGACAGGACAAAAGAATCCTGCTCTTACCTTTAACTGTAAGACAATGCTGAAAGTACTGTAAGCATTCAGCAACATATGCATGCTAAAATGAGAGATAATGTATTTGTAGTGTATTTTTAGATTATTTTCCCAGGTCAACAAACTGTGAAGCCAAATCACTCAGTGAATGAAGAAAGTGCTAGACTGTCTCTAGTAAAATCCACCTTTTATATGTCAAGGCAACAGTATGAATCTGACTCCTGACTGACAACCATTTTTTCCAAGCTTGTCACACAAAAGGAATGGACAGTTCTGCAGTCAATACTTTCAGGTTCTGATAAGCAGATAATAAAAGTCAATCTGAGTAAGAAATAGGCAGGATTTGGCATACCTCCAGGTTAATATTAAGGCCTGTCAGGTCATTGTAATGTTTTCTTTGTTCTACCAAAAAATTGTTAACTAGCTAATATGATGTAAAGAATACACTTTTTTATTTATGAAATTTAGGCCTACAGGTAATTGGTGAAGGTAAAGGAATATACAAAGGAGTTTTATTTTAGGATTAGATTATTTAGCTGTTCAATTTTTATGTCATATTTTCCCAGTAATGTCAGACATGTTCAGAAGCTTATCTGTCAGACAGCTATGGACAATCATTCAACTTTGAAGCATTCATTCTTATCATCATCCTTATCAGAGTCACATTCATCCACTTGGACATTGCAAATCAATAACTGGGAATTATTTGGGGGTCACTGTGGCAAAACAATCTCTCAGAACACAGCCCTAAATGAAGTGGATATTGTGTATGTTTTTTGCAGTTGGCTAAATTCATATCCTATCTACAAGTTGCTGCTAGTTATGTCCTTTTAGTGATTCATTTTTTAATAGGGATCTTTTTAAATTCAGGTTTAGGCAGAACTAGTTTTGAATTAAAGGACCTACATTCAAAAAGCATGGCAATTCTCTTTAGTACAATATGTTGATGACATTGTTTCTGCAAGTTCGTTCTGTGTTATTTAAATCTTTCAGTAAAAAACACAACCTGTATCCAGTAGCTGAACTTGAACTGCAATTTAGTTTTTTAGAAAAGCATCAATCTTGATTTGACATTACTGGAAAAACGTAACATGCTTTTTTAAAATTCTTTTCCCCCAGTAGTTAATTACTGGTCCTGGTTAAAATTGAATACACTAGTAAACAAACCTGCCTTCTGTCTTTTCTGAATCTGAATGAATTTATATTCAGCTTTCAACCACTGGACCTCTGATAATTAGGCAGAAGATAAACCCTTTTACTGTCAAACTTCTGCTTCTTGTATTAGATGTGAGACTATGATTAAGACCCAACCCTTCACCTTCCCTTTGATGAGCTAAGTAGATTAACCTCCTGGAGCCTTTCACTAGAAGGCATGTCTTCTAATTCTGTAATCATTCCCTAGGCTCTGCTATGAACCTTGTCCAATTTCTCAGCATCCTTCTTGAAATTTGAATGCTTGAAATAGGCACAGTGTTCCAGCCACAGTTACACTGGTGCCAAATATAGAGGTAATATATTGTCCTTCTGTCCCCCTCAATCAAGGCTTACAAGTAAACTGGGAGTTGGGCTGCCTTATTTTATACAGATGAAACACAATGACACTGTCTTACCCTTGAGATTTAGCATCATCCTTTTTGTCATGCTGTGTCTGTGGTAGCATCCATATTCTTATTCAGAGTACTGCTTTTCTGCAGGCCTCCTGGAAAGGGGATTGGTGTGTTTGGCAGGCCTAAAGTTAGCTTTCACGCAGAGCTCTCCACTCTGAAAAACACACAGATTCTTTTTCCTTTGATGACGCTCCATCCTAGAGAAGATGTGTAATCAGCTACGGCAGTGAGTTGACATTTTAAATAGCCCCACTGAGCTTCCCTCGAGTAGCAGGAAGGGTGTGAGCTAAGAGAAGAGAGCACCCCAAGCCGTTTGCAGCTTTGTTCCTGCACGTTATGTGTTCCTGGATGGGGACAGCAGGAAAACACAATTGCTACATGTTGGACCTCCGTCAGCCTCATACTTCAAAGGAAAGGAATGGTTAAATCAACACCTGGAATGGCACACTGAAAGAGATCAGAGTTAATATTTTATACTTTATTTTCTTTTTAAGTTATTAAAGAGATGCAGGTGCTTAGTGGTGCTCTTTTCCAATATTGCCTCATAATTTTTTGTAAGTTCTGTTCCCATAGTATCCTTACCACCCACAGATCTGTCAGCATGGAGAATTATTTAAGAGGTACATTTTAAGCCCTGTTGTTGCCACTTTGCCCCTTTATATTTTGCACCAAATTCCTAAGTTACTTTATAAGTCTGAAGGTGAAATCAAAACTTTGAGCAAGTCAGAAGGAGCTCTGCTGTCAGTATGGCCAGGGCTAGGCTCTTCCTTCAGGCTTTCTCTGCAAGTTCTTAAAGGCATTTAAGCGATTATCTACCTTTGGCTTTTTTTTTTTTTTTTTCCCTGTGCATTTTAAAAATGAAGGCCATATTTCCAGTGCAGTCAAGTTGTTTTGACCCTTACACTGGCACCATCTTTCAGGGGAGTGATGTCACTCAGTACAGTGCAAAGACCAAGTGTACAATAGAGCATTTTACTATTTGTTGGTAAATAAGAATGCGAGAACTCAAGGTCAGTCCTTGGCTTCATTCACCAACAAAGGATTGTTCCCATTGAAAGACAAGGATAAGGTAACTTGCATCAGGCTTACATAAATCTGGCATCATAAAAGAGCCTTTCTTCAAAGCTCAAATATATGCAGTTAAGATCCAATCAAAAATACCAACACAACTGAATAAATTAATAATAGATGAGGAATATTCCAAATAATTTCGTTAGAAGTTGCTTTGTGGTAGGATTTACCTTAATGTAGGAAAGCATTCACTGAGCTTCTAACATGTAATCCAGTTTTTCTACATACACAGTTGTACAAATGACCTTTCAAAATTTTGTGAAAACATGTTCTTGATTTGAGGTTGGATACTAGCCATGATGGAAAACTTAAAAGAAATCAAACAATGGTCAGAACCATAAAGCTGGAAAATGCAGTTCCAGACATAGGTACTCAAGTGTAATTATGTTGAAATTATTTGGAATTTATTTAACTCATAATTAAGATTGGAATTGTGAGAATGAATGAATGGATCCAGTAACACACACAAAATGAACAGACACCAGATTTTCAGATGCTTTTTTGAAGGATAACAAGAAATGCTAAGGGAGTTTCACAGATAAGAGATATTGCTATTCTTTTTCCTTATTCTCATTTCTATATATGGATCGTGTTCACGTTTACTGTACATCTTACATTTTTTAGGAAAGCATCTGCCTGACTTGGGTTTCTCACCACTTTTCATTAGCAGTAAAGCAGCAATATTTCCGTGTGGTTTATTTTACTATTTTCTTCTTTCAATAGTATTGTTTATGAGAAAAACAAACAAACCTTAACAATGTTCATCAGCTCTGTATGGATCAAAATATTTGCAAGTGGGAATAGTCAATAGTTTTACAGAAGTCTACATGTATGACAATGAACTGTTGATTAAGCAACATTATAAACTCTGCAATCACTGTATCTTAAAATTATTTCATTGTTCAGATACTACTAAAATATTTTAATTAGTATTGCTATTAGAGTTTACACTGTCACATTTGTAAGCTACTCCAGCAAGGGGCAGTGCAGGACACAGAAAGCAGTTCTTGACAGTAAAAGAACTCCTCCCTATTGAGGTTTGAAACCCGTTTATTTCAGTTATTTTCTTGTGTTTATTTATTGTAGAAGTTCAAGCAAATCAAAATAATTTTAAATTGATCAAATACTCTTGCTCTTGGTCTATGTATAATTTCTGAAATTGTGTTTAAAAGGCAAAAAAATCTTTCTTGAAGTCAATTAATGACTGTATATCATTCCTGGGAATTTTTATCTATATTAAGTATAAGACAATGGAACTCAAGGTTAGGAACCAGAATCTCCAGAATCAGACCTGCATCTTACTTCCTACCTTTTAAAAACCAGCTATTCTTTCAGATAGATGAAATTCAGAAAACACCCAGTTAAATACATCTTGTGTATATCTCCTGTTACAAGCAGAAGATAGGCAATGATTTGCACCTTTATGCAAGTCAACAGAAAACATCAATCCAACCAAAACGTCATTCAAAAGCATTTATGGAGCTAAAGAAAATCTGTGAAGAGGTTTTTATTAAACAAAGTTATTTTCTATAATGGAATCTCACCATTTTTCTTATTTTTCTCTTGATTACATCAGTGAGACAAAAAAATGTCATTAAAGAGCACAATAGTTGTTCCAGGCTATTTTGCACCTTGGTTTACATTTACCTCCTGAGCAATAATTAACCTGATGATTGATAGTGAATTGAAACACAGGTGTCAGAATCAGAACTTTATTTTTCTGTTAAATTCTGAGCTTGTCAAAGCCATTTTTTAAAAGTAGCAACATATTTGCTAATGGCACAGAAGTCTGTGAAATGTCATCAGATTGAAAAGATAGAACAGAAAAATATAAGCATATTCTGAGGTAAATTTGACATCCTGGAAAGCTTGGATGAATTCACCTTGTCAGAACCAGTAATGTTGTACCCTGGGAATCTAATTCTAGTTGTCTCCTATATATTTAGCTATACCTCTTTTACTTTATTTTACTTTATGAATTACATTTTGCAAAGATTCTGCATTCTTCAATTCCCATTTAAGTGAGCCTTATCTTTTTTTAATCCATGAGCTTGTATTTTCCTTTCAAGAAATGCAAGTGGTGTGAGTTTAATGTAGTTCTAGGAGTGACAAACCCAGGTGCCTTATTTACTGAGGATGTGCAAGCTATTTTAAAGCATTTGGGCGTTTTATATTAATTGTTTAGAAAATCGAGAAAAAATAATTAGTCCACTGATTAGCTTGTTCCTCATTAAACTTTACCTGTTTGAATTGAATTCTTTGCAATGTTTAGGTTTTAATATGAAGTATGAATGTCCTCAGCAGGCTGGGGTTTAGTCCTGTGTGTTGGTATGGTAGGTTTGTACTCTCTTATGCAGCCACTAATGGGTAGAGGAACATTTCTAGCAGCAGAGCATTAACACCACTCCATTCTTCTGACCCCAAAAAGGAAAAAATAACAAAAAATCAATTAAATTTATTCTGAGCATTGTGTCATTGTGTCAGATCACTAACACTTCATATTTAAATAGATATTGAAGAGCAGCTAATATATAAATCCTTAATGGATTGAGTTAGGCAAGCTCCAGGCTTCTGCCATGCTTGTACAAAGAGGTTGCCTCACTTCCACAGTTTTATTAAAATAAAACACAACCTGCAGTGGAGCTGACAGCTGAGCAGTCAGGTTACAAATCAGCCTGTGATGGTAGGGCAGACCAAGTGAATATTGCCATGCAGCTTGTCAAAGGCAGGGTGGAAAATAAGGCTTGATGAATGGTGGAGTTTGGTCTGTGTAGTGCAAGGATGTACAAGAGTACAGTGAGGGACCCCGGCCAACAGTGCCTTCAAAAAGAGGTGAGCTAAGAGAAGAGAGCACCCCAAGCCGTTTGCAGCTTTGTTCCTGCACGTTATGTGTTCCTGGATGGGGACAGCAGGAAAACACAATTGCTGCGTGTTGGACCTCCATCAGCCCCACAGCCCAAAGGAGAGGAGTGGCTAAATCAACAACTGGAATGGCACACTGAAAGAGACTAGAGTTAATATTTTATACTTTATTTTCTTTTTAAGATTCTAAAGAGGCATGAGCACATTTATTTTCACATGTCATATGGGCCTGAGGCTTTCATTAACAAAAATATTCCAGAAGATGGATTCTGAATGTACAAAAGGAGAGGTATTTAAATAATACCTGTAATAATGGAAAGCAATGACTGAAAAGTGAGTTGAACAAAGACCATGAGCTTTTTCTCTCAGCACATGAGTTAATGGGCTAATGAGAGTCTGTCTGAACTATGGTGGTGTATGGAGTTGTAGCTAGAAGGATCATTTTAACCAACAGTCTTTTGCTGTGATCAGTTAATGCTGATAAAATTAGTTCTCAGCACCTATTTGGATCATGTGATGAGTGATCCCTTTGAGTGATTTTAGCATGTAATTCTGTCTCTCCAGGGAATGTACTTCTTTGCAGCCTTGCCTGGTAAATGTAATTGTCAGGGTAGCAGTGGTGTCTTCTGATTTTGCTTTCTCATCTTGATGCATGCCCACAGAAGGTGCTCTGGAATAATATTTTGGGCTCTCAGAGTCTGAGAAGTAATAAATAGTTTTGAGAAGTTAGAAACTTTAAAATTTATTATCAGTAATATACAGAACTGTTTTACAGATCAAGATGCTTCAGATACAGAACAGCAGCTCTTCACAAGAGTAGTAAATGTTGTCACTGAAAATAAGAGCAGATACAGGTTAGAAAAAAGGCCTCAGAACCGTGGAGTATGATTTGGGGCTTTTTTTTAATTAAGGTTATTGGAAAGCTACATAATTATTACTTGCACACAGAAAAAAGAAGATCAATGTGTGCTATAGATGAGTTCAAGAAAATAATCTGTCTTTAGAAGCTATAAACGTATAGCAATTTAAAGAAAAAATGAACAGCAGTGGAGAACAGTGATGAAGCAATTATGAGAGTCACTGCAGAAGAGTGTAAGAGATGTGCACTATGGGCCTTGGTTTCTCTAAGTTTTAGAGTGGCTCTGAGACAATTAAAATGCAAATGTGTAGTTCTGCCTGGCAAGAAAATGGCAAGCACCAGTCTCTGCTATGGGTTGTCGCTGCAGGCTGGTAATCCAGGGTGGGCACCCAGCAGACCTGCAGTGCCACCCTCACCACAACCCACTTGGTGCTTCTGAGAACAAAATGCCATCAGACCTCTTAGGCTTCAAACCAGAGAAGCCAGCTTTGTCTTGGTTTGCAGCCCAGGCATGTGCTCTCTGTCACCACCGTTTTCATGTTTTCCACTGCACTTGGAAACTGGCAAACACAATGGAAACATCTAAAACCCTCTGTTCCTCAGAATAGTTATTGTAATATCAGTACCAGTTTCCAAAGTGGTTTTGTCTCCCTCCACTTGACTGCCATCTTTGTAGAGGAAGGAGATGCTTTAACAATATCTTAACAGCAGACTATTTTAAAGGAAGATTAATAAATAGAAATATGGATTGACCAGTGTCCCTTTAGCTAGTACATTGTTGCCTTTCTATCATGCTCTTAATAAAAACCTTTGTACTAAGAAGAATCTACTTGAATAGATTAGAGTTATTACTATGTTGTTTTCTACATATACATACATGTACATATATATCTATTTATCTATCTATCTACCATCTATCTATCCATCTATCTATCTTCTAAACTAAGTAAGTGTTCTATAATACTTATTTATTTGGCCCGAAGATGCCGTAATATAAGATGAATGAAATTTCATTCTGGTTGAGATTTCACTGAATATTTCTGAATACACTTCAACAGTTCAAAGACAGTACAATAATGTTTTATTGAAACACTGATCAGAAAAAAATGTATTTCAATTCCATTTGATCCATTTAATTCCCTCAGAGCTGTAAAATACTAAACCTTAGTATCTTCAACCCTTTCAGCATGATCTGCTCAGAGGAAAATTGCACATTTGTATTAGTCTCATTAGGATGAGGTGTAAGAGTAAAACAAGGGATTTGGTGCAGTTGTTAGATGACATATGAGTCAAACATACAGCAAACTTTATAAATAAACACAGAAAGTCATGCCTGTCTGATTGCACAGACTGTTAAATTAAATATTCCTCATTTCTAAGGAGACTTTTGGAAAACTTTAGTTTAAATGCTGGAATGAATTCAAAGTAGGAAATAGTGTGTTTAAAGCCTGTGGAGGTTGATACCCAGTGAAATGTAGGTCAGTCAGATTACACCACACAGCATCAGCTGCTGTGTTTTTTCATCTGCCTATAATAAAAACCAACGTAGGTAGCAGTTATACTCAAGAAATGTATTTTTCTCCTAAGGAGAAAGAAAGTGATTGATAGGAATGTAGCCATGCTGAATTGGAGTCTAATGTTGATGCTGAGCTCTGAAAAACAAGGAATAGTAAGTGACATAGGTCAGTGAAGGAATAGACAAAACAACACAGTTTTTTTTCTCCTCAAACTATCTTGCATCAGAAAACCTATTTTCTTTAACTTAGAGAAAAATACAAATGGATCAGGAGGTAAAAAACTGAACTTACAAAGCCACGGAAGCAACCGTTCCTTCCCCAACACAATTTCTGCTTCTGAATGTTCAGTCTCTCACGTGCCATGAAAGCATTGGGCTCTGATGCTGTCAGGCTCTGCATCAATACCCACATGCAACATCTTTCTTCTCTCTGAGGTTCACTGGTAATTTTCCTCAGTAAAGTGGGTGGACACCACCACCACAGAAGACACAGCAGCTGATAGGTGCTATTTTATATTGTGCTATCTTAGGTGTAATATTTCCCATCAGCAAAAGCATTTAACTCATAAACTAGAATGGCTGTTATTAAAATGTTTCTGAAATTATATCAGAGCTAATTAATTTGTGATTATAGTTGCTGAAGATGTAGTTGTCATTTTCTGTATTGAATGCTGTCATTTTTTCCTTAAACCTGACAGTTACATGTGTTGAACCTTAATACACAGTTTATTTATGACTCTGTAGGGATTTTTTTTTTTTTTAATTTTAATGAGTGGGATGTTGTATGGGCACTAGCTAATAAAAGTAACTTCTTGAGAGCCAATCAGAATTTTTGGACTCTCACAAGATTCACTTGATTTTCCTCACATGGCTTTTCGCAAGTCAAATATATATAAATTTGGTTATAATTATTCAAGAAGAATTCAGCAGCTGAATCTGTGTTTAAAAAGGTAAGCTGCCTGCTGTATTCCTCCAAACAGTGTGGGAAAGGCTGATGCTTATCTCTGGGAAGGAATTTAAATGGTGCTCACGTGGGTTCACATGAGACTGGAGAAGTCTGAAGGAGGGAGATACTGGACATAGTGAAATCTGTGGTGCAGGTGGAAGGGAATGTGTTGCCAGAGGTGGTGCTGAAACTTTTTACAGTAAACTGATGGTAAGGAAGAGCTCAGGAGGGGCTGACTCTCATGAGGAGAGAGCTTACAGTAGTGTGAGATGCTTTCTAAGGCTCAGGTTGTGCAGTTTCAGTAAGTCCCTGGCTCTACAGGCAGCAGTGAATACTTCACAGACCTTCTCTGAATTTTCACCTTCACAGGCTATCCTATACTCTGTCTTCATTAATGGCAGCAAATCCTGTCACAGGCAAGCAGGCTGCCTGGGTTAAAGGCTGTGTTTAAAGGTATGATTTCACCTCCACTTTTGCTGTAGCCTTCCTGGGAACAGGGAACAGTGCACCTGTCTGTCACCTCTGGTGAGAAATTATTCTGCCTTCAGCAGCTTTGTTTTCCCTGGTCCTGTCCCCTTTGAGGAAGGAGCTGAAGGAGTCAGCCTTAGCCCACAACTCTCTGCTGGTACTCTGTACCTCCTCTTGGTGGCTGCTCACATGAGCTGGGGGCAAGAGGACTGATGGGTTCCTGATGCCAGACTCAATGTAAGGCATTTCTTTACATCCCCCTCAGTGTAGTCAGGCTGCAAGGGCCACCCCTGCTGCTGACAAGTGTTTGGGTGTTGCACAAGGGGCAATGACATTTGGCAGCTGTCTCATTTTAAACAAAAAGGAGCTTCTTGTTGCAAATAGATTCATGTAAAGATGAGCACTCCATGATGGTAGCAATTCATATCACAGGAAATTCCCAGGCTTGTTCTTGAAACGGACACTTCTAAAGGAGAAAATTATGGTATCAAGTCTGTGTGCTACCTCCAGGGACTGGAACAAGTTATTCATTCATTACACATTTATGAGATTGATTATTCATCTGCTAAAGTGTCTAGGAGTGCAAATGCCTATTTACATAGTTAGTGTCTCGAGGTATTAAAACTCTGTAACAACATAGTTACAGGGAACTGTAATGGTCTTATAGGCTTTACTATTAACAGAAATATGTTTCAACTCCTTCTTTCCTTTTGCATATCACGGCATTCCTTGGGAATACAATCGAACACAGGTTTTAATAGGTTGCTAAGGTAAAGGCACTCAAAGTGTCAGGAAGCTCATGATAGTTGCAGATTATTTGGTAACATTTCTGACGGACTACTCCCCCATCCAGGATCTTTTCTTGAAAGAAGATTTTCCTTGTTTCTAACCTGAATCTTCCTTGTTGTGGCCTATGTTCATTGTTTCCTGTCCTGCCTGTTGCGGGCATGAAGAACTGATTTTGTTCTATGCCCTCATCTGAGTCTAACTGCATTGGGAGAAGCAGAAGGATCCTTTCATTTCTCTTGTGGTCTGTTCTTAAGTTATGTGCCTCCAGACAGAATTTGACTTCCTTACAGCAGAGTGAAACTCAATGACTGTCTTTTATGAATCTTATACCCTTTTTCTATTGTTTCTTGCATATGCACTAGTTTTCCATACTGCTGTTGCATAGACACTCAGAGAGAGTGATCGATAAATTAAAAAAAAAAAAAAGTGAGGATCTTATCATACAGAGGGATCAGCTCTCCTCAGCAAAATAGTTGGTGTTTGTCTGGTGGTGACTGGAGTCTCTGCTGTAAGGGCACTTGCAGCAGCATTTTCAGCTATGTGGGGTGAGCCTTTGAACCAATGCTCTGCTGACTTCTTGTAATCCAGACACCATCCAGCACTTGTTCAATTCATTGCTACTCACATATCTTAACTACATAAAAACTCCTCTTAAATATCTTACCCGCAGACAAAATACTGTCCCACCTGACCATTNTACAAAAACTCCTCTTAAATAACAAAATAAATTATTAAATAAATTAAACTCCTCTTAAAATAATAAAATACTGTCCCACCTGACCATTTATGCAGGAACAATTTGTATTGATTACTTAAAATGTATTATTTACACAAAATTCTGCAACAGCAACCAGTAAGAGCAGTCTTTGGGACACAGGGTGTTAACACAACCAGCTATACAAACTGGTCTAGGCACAGCATGACTTGGGAGGAGGGAGTGATTTCCAGAAGTGTAAATTCTTACCAGGAAGCCTCCTGTAACTCTTGTGACTAATAGAATGGAAAGTCTTTAAAATATTTTACTTTGGAAAATTAATATTGAATATTTTGTGTATTTTGTGGTTAAGGTAATGCCATCCAGAAAAAAAAGTTTCTTTTTAAGTGATCGATATTACTTAATTTCTAACTTTTCAGGTGTATTACATAAATTCATTGCTTTCTGTTTGAACAGAGGTATGATGACAGTTCATTTTCCCCTGATGTTCCTTTGCAGAAGCCACAATTCCCTTCCTTGCCCTTCCATGCTTCCACTGAATCCCTTATTCTTTCTCTGGGCAGAAGAGGAGAGTAGGAGGTTTATTGGTGTGGTGAAATCTTCTCTTAATATCAGAAACAAAAAGGGTCATCCAGGTGCAAGCCTTGGTGCTCCTCAATTTGAATCTTTTCTCCAGCAAGTAAACATTCTAACCAAAGTGAGAGTTTTGCATCCAGAACGGTTTGTGGTTACAAACTTTTTTTTTAATATATATATTTTTCTTGGAGTCCTGACATTCCAGGAACTGAGGCAGACTTTAAAATTTCACAGAATCAACAGAGAATGACATGACTGTGATTCCTCTTCAGGATCTGGATATCTCTCACTGGCACTGGCATCAAACTGACCTTAGTGAGCAAGGCATGTACCTTAAAGGACCTGGTAGAATCTCTGCTGTGCAGAAAGAGTTCACTGATTCACTAAAGCTTGATTATTTGTTATTTTTTAATTTTATTGTTTTTTAAAGAATGTGAACATGGAAACTTTGATACGATTATACAGTGAAAATAAAGCATGGCTTAGATACAGATGAAATACCTTAGAAATAGGATACAGAAGAAAAAGGTTAAATGTTTCAAATATTCTGTGGAAAGAAGAGTGAATTCTGATTTTCTGGTCTGTCCTGAAGGATTTGCTCTGATAGCTGGGGATTTATTGATTGAATCTGCATCATTCAAAGAAGCAAATTAGTGCTTTGCTGTCAGATTCTGAGAGTTCCATGCTGTGATTTGATCTGTTTAAGCAAGAAAACTTTTTTTTTCAGTCTTTTCTTATTTGTTCTACTAGTGATGCACAGGAGTAGTCTTCCCACCTTGTTTACAGCAGTGCTTCAACACATTCATTGCTCAAATTATAGAAAGAGATCAATGATAAGGGACGTGCTCACTTCATCTGTGCTGTAGACAAATTACAAGTTTATAGAAAAGTCCGTATCTTGATTTCTGTAAGCCAGATTTGAGCACTGGTTGAAATCCCTGGAAATGCTAGTGACTAGGAGTTGTGTGGGCAAGAAGTAGACCGTGGCTCTGGTGGTCAAAACACATTTGAGTCCTGATTCTGCCCTCAGCTGGGCTGGCGTGGCATCAAGGTTTGGCTTCAGCAGGCAATCCTCAGTAGAAAATGTTGGTATCAAACCACTATACTAGGCAACCAAAACAATCTTTGTGAATAATACTGAAAGGCATTGTGGTTTTGTTTGCCAGCAATGGTGTTTATTTCCAAATGTACCTTGATATAAATGCATTTCTGATCATTCTCTCTTGATCTTGTAAATCTAACAAAACCAGACAGGTTAAACTCTTACTATAATCAATATATATCTTGATACATATATCAGTGCGAATAATTTATCTTTATATTAAGCATCCCTAAAATGTGACCTCTGTCAAAATATTACACCTACAACTAAGGAAAGTGAGGAGCATTGTGGCTTCTTGAAATGTTATGAGAGAGAAAGTATATTGGAGGGAATGGAGGAAGTATATTACAGTAAAATAGAGCCTGTTCTTACAGATGATGTCAAATTCACTTGGCTTTGCTTCTCATTAGTGCAATCAAGACTGTGGCCTATGCTGGATATAAGAAATTTATAGGCAGTGAAAAAATGCCCTATCACAGAATTTAAAATGAACATTTTAAATTGACAAGGGTTAAAGGAAAGACCATGAGAGCTGAATAAGCATTTGAGAATGTAGTCTATACCTCAATACACCTCCCAGGAAAATCAGTGCCAAAATTGTTGAAAAAATATTTTTCTTTTCCCCCCATTTGTTTTTAAGATTTCATACTATCCTCAGGAAAGATGTTCCTTGGTGCTCAAAAAGCTTGTTTTCACAATTTGTTTTATAGAATATGCAAACCANCTTCTTTTCCCCCCAATTTGTTTTTAAGATTTTATACTATCCTCAGGGAAGATGTTCCCTGGTGCTCAAAAAGCTGGCCTGCTAAACACTGGGAAGACTGAAGGCATCACTTGATCCCTTGATCCGATTTGTGTCCAACTGGGGAGAGGCTGTGGAGGCTATCCCAGGATGTCCTGCCAGTGTGCATAGTCCATACTGTGGGGAGGCAAAGCAGCCCCAGGGCTCCACAGCAGCTGAGTTGCTCAGGTTCTCTAAGACTGCAGCTTGTAAAATGCTAGCAACCCCTCATGATTGTTTTCATAAATTGTTTTATAGAATATGCAAACCAACAAAGCTTAGCAATGAGGGAGCCCAGCACTGGGTGCTTTTTGACTTGTGCTGCATCACTAGCAGGATGACAACAAGGGTAGCTCTGAGATTAATGGTCTTAAGGTTATTTCTACCAGTTGAAGATGTGACTCAGTGGGTTCACTTACATCTTGACCATGCAGTTCAAAAATCTCTTTTATTTAACTGCCCACTTCTTCTGGTTTTGAGTCCCTCACTTTAATGCATCACTTCGTATTCTCTACTCCACTATAAACTTAGAACAAAGTATTGGGGGGCAGCTGGTCAGTACTCAAAAAATCATAGCAATATCCTGCTGCAGGTGGCCTAGGCTCCGTTTGGAAGGTTGCATCTAGGAAATTCAAAAAGTCAAAAAAAAAAATTGTGAAACTTGCTTTCTGACAAACATCCTACCAGGAGAGCAGCTGGGGGAAATGCTAGGAGGTTTTCTCTGGCTCTTTGTTTTTATAGCTCTTATGCTCTTGGCTCTGAATATGCAAAGGGAAGCCACAGTATAGGAAAGATACTTTTGTGCATGCTAGGAGGCCACACTTGTATGTAGGGAGACTGCATGATTTCAGTCTGGTGTATGTTTTCAGTATCAAGAGCTGGTTTCATTTCAGGTAAGATTCTTCTTGAAGTCTTGGTTGAGGTTTTTTTCAGTTCAGCTCATCCAGTCATAAAATTGCATTTTAGAACTACCTTTATGCAATTGCTATTGTAGGAATCAGCTTTCACTTGGTGCAAGGTGAACACACTGCACTAGTTCTTCAGCTTAGTACCCCACATTCAAAACTGAACATTGTGAACCTGGATGGACAGCAATATCATCACTTATGTGTAAAGTTCAATGTGTGCAGTTGCACAAACAAAACAAGCTCACTCAATAGGGGAAGTGTGAGTCAACAAAACAAACCAAGGCACCCTGCTAAAACAGAACCAAAGTATGCCTTGTCTATTGCATTCCAAAGCCACTTTTTCCAGGTTCTCTGAGTACTGGAGAATAATGGAACTCACAGTGCCTTCCTAGCTTCTATTTATTTTAAAAGACCAGAGAGTAATTAAATACCTTTTTTTTTTTTTTCAATTAGATGAACAATATCTTAAAAGAAGCCATGACATTACACATGGAATGTCTGCATCTATTTTCAGTTCTTGCTGTTCAATACCTGATTACTAAAAACTGAAGCTTTTTGCTTATGTTCATGCCTCATAGATGTGGCTTCTTCCATGCAGTTAAAAGTAGATGTTTTCACCACTTTTAATTGGCATCTTTCTGTTTGTTCTGTACTTTCCTAGTCAGTGATATGTCAGGCACATGAAACTGTTTAGTAGGTATTTGCAGTTTGTATTCCTTTAAGGGATGCTCTTCTATGTGCACATAAAGTCATACAAGCAAAAAAGATAGTAAATACTTTTTATAAACTCATCATTTTATTCAAATTAATACATTTTTACTCAATATAATTTTTGCAATACTTACTCAAATATAGTACAGTGTTCTACATTCCGATGCATACACAGGTACATGATCCTTATCCTTGACCTTCAGATTTCTCTTTTTATATCACCATTAAACAGCAATTTGTTACTAATGCATACTTTGCAATTTAAAATTTATTGCTTTAAAAGCAAAGGCAGTTTCCTGCTTAGTCCTTAATTAATCTTTATTTTAGACACTTAAATATTTATAGTGACTCACTTCTTTTTTTCATTATAAACACTGTAGTGCTTCAAAGAACTTTTATGTTTTTGAAGAGTTTTCACTTTAACCACAATGGCTACTCACAAAAAAAAAAAATCAGCACCTGTCTCAATCCATAGACTGTGATATTATTGCAGCTTTGATGTTATTGTAGGCACAAAGATGTGAGCTTTAATGGTAGCAGATTGGCACAGAAAGGATCAGGTTTCCCTTAGGCCTCATTCTCCCTCAGTGAAAAGTTGAACAAAGTGCAGGTAAACTATTACTGTGCCTGCTAGACGTAAGCAAGGTCCAGCTAAGTTCAGTGCATGGCAACTGCACAGTTAAGGGAACAAAGAAATATTGGAGCTATTGCTTGACCTTCTGCCTGCATCAGCATTCATGGTGCCAGAGCAGCACACTGCTCTCCCAAAGGACAGCAGCAGGGAGCGGCAGGGGGAGTTTTGCCACACCAAGGCATGGTGTTTCCTGGCTCCTGTGCTCAATGAGAGCCATTGTCCAGTATTTGCACAGCAGGCTGGGTTATGCTTCCACCCTCGGCCCACCAATTGCCTCTACTGCAAATCATTTGGCCCAATCTCCAACACAATATTTTAGACTACCTCAAATTTGAGATGTGAACCCCTGCTTATCTTGCAGATTTTCCCAGTGGTGCCTGGACCTGAAATCACCAACTGAGCCCTATTCAGTATGCAACTTCTCAGTTCCCCCAACAACTTAGTGCTTTTGATAATGATGTAGCTGTCAATAGAATAGATTCTGCTTCATTATTCTACAGACAAACCTACCCTAGAGCTGGATGGGAGGAACTGGCCAGCAGTAATTCCACAGCACACTTTCTCTGACCTTCTTTCAGTCTGTAGAGCTGCTTTTTCTCTATCAGCTTTTCTTTTTCTTTCTGTTTTCTCTTTAGAGAAGAAGGCAAAGCATAATTTATAAGAGGAATCCTATCTTCATACACTAAAACAAAACAGCTTTGCTGTTGAAAAGCAGGATGCAGGTGGGAAGGGAGTAGTTTAGGCTTGTAGTCAGGGATTTGCAACCTTAAGTGGGATTCTGCATCGCATATTCTGCAGGAGGTCACACTTAGTGATCAAAGAGGACCCATAAGAAGGTCCTAATCTGTAAGCAATGGAAACAACCATGTGTTTCCTTTTGGCACAAGGAAGGGTAAGGTGAATTCTGTGTGCAAGTTAAATCGGAGAAACATCACTGTGCTTCTGCATGGTCAAATTGCCTTAAACAATGGGATCACCACAGTGTTCTGGGAAACACAGCAGGTAAAATTGCTAAGCGGATATGAGAAAAATGAAATCTAAATTGCAGTACAAGCAAATGACCTGCTGCTACAAACTGTACCCTTACAGATTTGCTTACTGATTGCAACATGCTATTTATTATGTGTATAAGCTGTAGATTGATCAAGATTATTTGTTTCCATTTACATCTTGTTGGAAAGCAATGGGAGATCACTGTTTGAATGAGGTAGATTACTGCCAGTCATTCTGATATGTGAAATGAGGAAATTGAATAAGCATTATTCTTGTCACTTTCAGCTGAGTTATTTAACTGAAACCATAGCTTAAAAAGTGGGATTTTTCACACTGTTTAACTGGAAATACTTAATGTAGCCAGAGATCTATACTGACGGTTGCATGGATGAAAAATCTTTTTAAGTATTGCAGGCTGAGTAAGTATAACATAACAGTATAATTGGTAACGTGTGGTATGCATCAGGGATGTCAGCTGACCATATTAAGTGAAATCTTGCTCATCTTAAGCATGTGAATGATTTCAAGAATGTCACTGAATGAGATTCTTTTATAAAGCAAGACCATTATTTTAGTACATAAATGAAATGGGAATATGCCTACAGATACTTTTAACAAAGTATGCATTCATTTATTCTAGTCCTGCAATAAAAATAGCTAATTAAATTGATGCTATGTTGACACTTTTCTCTTCCTAGTATACCTATATCTCCTGAACAGTGAGTTCTCTGTGCAAATTGTAAGTCTATGTTATGATTGTCCTGTTTTGAATTGCTGTAGAGTGGTTCTTTAACGAGTGTCACTTTTGTGATGCTAGCAATAACATTCAGCAATTCACAGTAAGACTTTTGTTTTCTGTTGCCTTCTGATAGCATCACCATTTCATTAGCCTTAGCTTATTCCATAGGCAGAGTAGTTTATCAGATAATGAAGGTTGAGTAGGCCTCACCCATGTGACATGTGGCAAGTTATGTCATTTCCCTGTCCTCATCTGTTAGATGTGTCATCTGTGTAAGTCAGTCTGCAGTGATGGCCCTTCACAGCACCTAGGACAGCTGACATAAATTTCACTCCCAGTTCTACCCCTTTCGTTGCAAGACCAGAGGCAGCGGCGCAGCCTCTTCGTACCTGCACAATGCTGCCTCTCAAATAGTAAAGGATTTCGATACCTGCTGTGGAGAGGAATGATAACTCTGGAAGTCTTTAATATCCCTGCTGAGCAGTAAGGCACAGTAAGCATGCCAAATTGAGATGGTGCATGAACTAGATAGTCTCTCAGAGATTCCCTGTTCTTAACCATTACTGATCAGTGTCTACTGCACAGAGAAGAGGCTATCTCCTAGAGAGTGTGTCAGGGAAACAACCCTTGTTCTTTGCTATCTGCACAGCTTTCCCTAGAGTGTCAGTCCAAGCTTGTCAAACAAGGATACGGTACTGACCACCACACTCTTTTTTGTCCATCTCTCCCAAGGCAATGCTTATTCAGCTGTGGAATGTTCCTCACACACATCTTTGTGTTGCACATGTCCTTATGAAAATAAGCTGAGGTAATTAGAAAAGTTTAAGCATTTAAGTTTTGCTTCTTGACACACCATGGAAATCTTCAATAAAAATCCAGCCTTCTCCTGGATAAGGTAGCATAGTGTCTGCTACCTCTAGAAGAAGAGCACATCACAAGCAGGTGGGAGATTTCTCTAGCACAGCAGCCACAAGAAATCTCAGTGCATTGGGACTGTTGGGACCAACTGAGCAATCAGTTTTGAATTAAGGAGAAGACAACTGGGAGGACTTGAGATCTTCTGCTCTCTTGTCATAGATACTGTGATATTGCCTGTCTGTCTAAATGAAATAACAATAGGGAAGCCTCAGGGCAGATTGTCTGCTTCCCCTCTCTTGGGGAGTATGCCTTACTTTGCTCAGCATATTAGAGGTGGCAGATCCATTGTAATGCAATGTGAAAGGCCTTTGGGACTTAAAAAATGTGGTGTATGTTTTATTGGAAGGGCAAAGAAAAAGTGTTGACCCTACCAGCTGTGATCTTTTCAAGTGGTATGCATGCACGTAGGTTGACCAAGTTTAGGAAAATTAAATCATTCCGGATAATTGTCCAAACTTAGAGCAAATATAATTATTTTAATTGATTGCCTCCACAGCTTTTAATCAAAACTCCTTGAGGAATATGGCAACATTTTCATTACACATTACATGATGGTCCCAACAAACTTGGTTTCCCACTTCTGCTTTAACATTTGACAAAATGTTTGTTAGATCCAAACAGCTATTTGAGAAATACTTACCTGTGTGAGGAAGCATTTTGCCTTGCTGATTGTTTTGTACTCACACACAAACAACAAATCCAGGTGCAAACTAGCATGGTAAATTTTTTTTCTGTTTGTTATTCAGTTCTTTTTTGCTCACCTGTGTCCTTCTGGAAGTCATTTTGTTCTGCTCAGCTTGTAGAAACTTTCTGCTAACTATGAGGTGGCCATTCATGAACAATGTCATTCTTCCTCCACCATAAGGCAGAAGTAGAAACAATTGTTAACAAAGCATAGCCAATAGAAAACAGCTGACAAACCACCCACATGCTCAAAGTGCCTTGTCCAAACAATTCAATGCATAATTAACAAATGTGCTTGCAGAAATCTGCCCATTAACAAGTTCCAAGTGGAAAATAGGGCTGGAAAAAGCCTTTTCAGACTATCCATACTGGATGTAGTAGGACAGTAGGGTTGCATCCTCATGCTTCCAGAGAACAGAATCAATCTTTATCTATATAAGGGTTGCTCAAAGCAGTTCAGTTTAAGTTAACTGAAGGTATGGAACTGGTGAGTGTAACGGAGGTGCAACAAACCCAGTATGAACATTTTCACTGAAAACAAAGTTGCATAAATGTGTTGTTTGCTCCAAGGATACAGTGGATTGATCTTGGCCAGTGGCTAGGCACCCACCTGGCTGCTCTCTCAATCTCTCTCCTCAGAAGAGGAGCTCAAAAATCTCATGACTCAAAATGAATTAAATCATTTACCAATTACTGTCGCAGAGAAAACAGACTCAGCTTGGGGATTTGAATACCTTGCTCTAGACCAACACAACCCTGCTAGCTGAAATACCAGTCAACCTGAGTGGTGACCTTTTAGAGTGGACAGATGTTGGAGTAAGTACATGCTTGCATAGGAAAGTCTTTTTGCTGGGACAGAATAATGATTTCATGTTAATTGAGGTAACCTTTGGAGGAACTTATGCAGACACACTGATTTGTATGTAAACCTCATTTGTTTCCCATCAGTTTCAAACAGCTACCATTTCTTGGTATAGAGTATGAATTTCAACAGCAGTCACTGTTCCAATGCAGGTAGTTAGAAGTAGCTGTTTCTGCAATGTCTGTTGAGTCTGGTTTCCCTCTTTTGTGCAAGGCTCTTAGGAATTATTCCGCTAGTATGCGAGAAAATTTTTGAGGGCAGAAAATTCTGAGTTTCACTGGTATATTTGCTCAACTTCAACAACTAGGGTAATTAGAATGAGTAAAGAGGTTTATTTTCAGAGTTCTTTACAAGACCATCCATATTTTAAGAAATAAAAAATTAATACAATGATAATTATAATAATCCCCTGCACAGACCTGTGTTAATTTTTTAGTGTTTTGGAATTTTGCATAAAGGAGTAACTAAAAATGTCTACATGAGGTCAGACAGGTCTGTATACCTAAGCCAGTATCCCACCTACAAGAGTAGCCAGAATACCAAGTTATTTTAGCCTAGCATGGTATATTCAGCTTTCAGGATATTTAACAGCTTAAGAAGCCATGCAAACATTTTTTGTCCTGAATAGACATTGAGTAACCACTATGAAAGTACTGGAAGAAAATTCTCCTCAGGTTTCTGGTTCATTTCCCAGTGACTGACTATGCCCCATCCCTCCTCCCACCTCCTGGTTTTCAATGAAAAATAACATGGGTAGGTAGCAGAAGGGAATAGTGATAGCAACCAAGGTTAGTGATCTGGGCAACCAAGAGGTGAGTCAGTGCTTTATTAGGGCCAGACATGCCCCACAGCTCTCAGTTGCGACCTACAGAACCAGAGATCTAGTCAGCCAAAGTCAGTCAGAACATTTCTATCATAGCCTTCTAAAATCATTTCCTAACCATGCACTAGGATTTTACATCAGCCTCTTATCTGATCAGAAGTATCAGCCATCCCATCGTGGAGTTGCAAGCCCTTCACTTGTAGCATAAGAGTCTCAGGACAAAGTCTTTAATAGATCTGCATCAAATGAAGAGAAGATGGACACTCAGTTCAAGCAACCTTGCTTATACACTAAAATAATGGTATTTTATCACCACAGTAATCAGAAAGGGACAATTACATACATCCTATGTCTATGTGTTTGTCTGGAAAAATCTCTGTGTCTCCCATCATGAGACACATGAAACAGTTAAGATGAAGACCACCGACTACACAACAAAGATAATTTCCTTCTTTTTTGAGAGGAGAAAGTTCAGTATCCTTCCTTATTTCCATTAAATGAGAGTTTTGTTTACCACTCCCTTTAATCTTCAGTAGCAATTGGATGCTTGGATGGCAGACCTGAGGATACTCAGAAAATCCTAGCCTAAAGCCTGCCTGCCTGAGTAGGCTGCAGTATTTGAAGTTAAAATGGTACATAAGCCTCTCTGTAGGTATGTTTATAGAAATCTAAAATCACATATTTGCACTAATGCTCTCTACACTGGCATTTTGCTAAAAAGAAAGATCAAAATTAATGAGAATAATTGCAACAGATGTATTTAAATAAGACCAAAGGACAACCTCTCTTGGCATCACCCTGCAGCACTTTTTAATGCTTCTTAACCTGAAGGTTTATACTGTGCAGCTTTGTGTAAAACACAGACAAGTACTGGTCAATGTCTCTTTTGTCACTACAGTGACTTGCTTTTTGAAGCCCACACATGTTTGCTGCTTCCCACCACATCCTGTGGCAATAAGTTCCACCCTTTAATTATGATCCTTGTGGAAAGCATCCTTTCTTGTGTTTCATGTTTTAAACTTGCTAACTGCTCATTTTATTGTGACTGCTTCCTTTGCTATGAAATAAAGTGAAAACCATTCTTTATTCACTTTCTCAGTGCTGTTCATGATTGTCCTGGGGCTCTGTCACAGTCCTTTTCCTCATTTGTCTCTCTGCCATATGAAAATCCTAAATCCTTTCTTTTTTCTTTCCTAGTACAGAAATCATTAAATACCTTTGATCATCCTGTCACCCTTTTCTTTATCCTTTTATTGCTATCCTGTCATTTTTGAGATGAGATGACTGGAACTGTATTCAATAATCAAAATGTTAGGTGGGCAATGGGTTTCTTTGGCAGCATTATCATCTTTCTTCTGCTGTTTTCTGTTCTATTCCTAGTATTTCCTAATACACTGCTTTTTTTT